>CM071930.1:12662505-13014709 GCA_016081115.2 Rehmannia glutinosa | reverse complement strand
TTGATCCAAGGCACATCACGGGTGATAACGGCTTTGTACTACATTCGTCATAGTGGATTATCGAGAGTTGGAGAAAGAGAGGATTAGAAAGGAGTACCATCTTAGAACCTCTATAAAATTTATTGTGTCATTTAAATTTGACACTTCAATGCATATTATTTTATATCTGTGATAAATTTGCTATCGAATGGACTTTCAACAAAGTCTTAAGCAGAAGTGTTAAAACAAATCTAAAACTAGGGTGTTAAAGTATTGGTAAAAATATCTCGATTGAGTTAAGCGCTTAGACTAAGCGGTGAGTTATTCTATCAACAACTTCGATCAGAGTACATTTGAGTGGCTAACTTTATTTGGTTAACTAACCCAAGTATCCATCAAGGACTTAGGCGTGAAGTATTAACTCGGTATCTTAAAAGATTAATCGAAAAGTTGGTAAAGTTTATTCAACCCCATTACAAACCTTCGCTCATACCCTTGGGACCTACAAGTGGTATCGGAGCGGTTGGTTCTGAGCCTTCACCTTAGAATTCTCTTGAACTAGATCTCAATCTTTCAAAGCTTGCTTTAGCACTTGATCTTTCAAAACTCTTTTATTTGTAAAAGTCACTATCATGGAAGCAAATTTGATACGCATCCACTATGTTCACAATTGAGAATTTGATGATTGGAAAAATTCTTATGCGAAGCTCATCTACCCCATTACGATGAAATGTGGATAGTAATAGAAGATGGCCACTACAAATTTAAAAAGTGAACACGGTACTGGAAGCTGCTGCGCGGAAGGAGAAGGGGGATGTTGCTCCCGGAACCGACTATGGTTGAAAAACCCAAGTTTGAATGGACAAATGATGATAGAAAAAGATACAACCTAAACAATGTGGCCAAGGACATCATCTTTACAAGACTTTGGACAAAGCTATGTTAGAGCAAAAGTCAAATCATGCAAGGCGGCCCGACGAAATGTTGGATAAGCTAACGCCCCGATTTGTGAAGGCTCTGGCGGATCAAAGAAAATAAGCTATTTGTTCTTTGTACAAAAATTTGAAAACTTTAAAATGCTTATAGGAGAAAACCTGGATCAAGCTTCGATGCTCGATTCACGAAATTACAAATGAGTTATATGCGCTTGGAAAAGAATATACACGAAGAAATGTGTATGAAGATTAAGAAGTCTTCCAATTAGTGGGAAATTAAGGTCATGGCCACGAGGCATTCCATGGGCCTATCAAAAACATCCAACCATGAGCTATTCTCGGATCTCAAAGCCCTCAATTTGGTGAAAAGAAAAGACCAAGAAGAGACGATTTGTGCCCAAAAGCAGTTTGCTCACAATAGTCAAGGATGGAAAAAGAAATTTGAAGGCAAAGAAGTCATCGTCGGTAGGAGATTGCCTTAATGGTTAAAAGATTTAACAAGTTCTTGACAAAATTACAAGAAAGCGAGGTGAATCCTCGGAAGACACTCGGCTCCGGAAATCAAGTCAAGGAAGATAGGGACACCCAAGAAGCGAGGCATCAAAGGTCGAGTATTGAATAGCTGAAAATCCGAGAATGGAAAAGAAATCAACAAAAGCGTTGAGAATCTATCTTTGGAGCTGATGAGCAACACAGTCACTATGCCATTGATTGCCCATATCACGTAGTCAACAAATCTGAGGAATGAAGAGAAATAAGTCTTGAAGAAAAGACAAAAAGAAAAAGAAAAAGCAATGTTGAGCTGCGAAGCTGTGAGGCAGGCAAATCAAAGAACCACAGCGAGACTTCGGAGTAGTGGTGACTACTCAAGTGACTCGAAGAAGAAGCCTTGATATGTTTAATGGCCAAAAGAACAAGACCAACTTTGACCAAGATGAGGTACACTCTAACTCATCTCAACTCGGGCATATTTAGTGATAGTGATTGCTGGCACACATGCCATCACCCACTAATCTTTATGATTCATTAGGCAAAATGATGAAAGACTTTGAGCACATTAAATCCTCGCACACAACTTGCTAAATGAGGAAAACGGCTTTCTCAAAAGCGAAACTCACGGTGACTAAGGAGGCTGAGTACTCAAAGTCACATAGTGATGAGAATAAAGAACTAAAAATTTGAAAATGCTACGTTAATAAGCGGGAGATAGTTCTATAGAAAAGAGGGAAAATGACCTCAAAAATGTGATTGCCTCATTTACTAAGGCATCTAAATCTTTGGATGATCTTATTATGAGCGAAGAGAATGTGGAGATAAGGCAGGGCTTAGGATTTAATTCATCATGCATTAAATCTATGCGAAGCTCCCAAAGTGATTTTGGAAAAATGATCTTCCAAGCAATGAAGCATCTCAAAATCCAAAACTCCAAATGGTGCACACACATTCATTCAAAAATCACAACCAAGCAAGCCTTGGTTATAAAGGAAAAAAAACTTGACCGATTGAGTATCTTTGAAGGGACATGAGAAGAAATCCGGCCCGAGTTCTCGAGCAAATTCCAAAGCAGAAAATACTCGTAAAGAAAGAAAGCGGCTACCAAAAACCCCAAAAGTACTATAAAAGGAACATATATGATGGGAATGGTAGAAACTACCCCAAGCCCAGTGATTGAGTACAATGTGAAAAATCGACAAAAATCTATGGAATACATGCCTAGATGGCAAAGGCCTAGAACTCGGCAAAGGCCATTCCAAAGGAAAAGTTATCTTGACACACATATGCACCCAAGCACTACACACGGAAGTATCACAACTACCCAAGAAAGGCAATTGCTAAAACACACACACGGGCATACGAGACAAAGAAGCAATTTGTATGAACCCAAAATCCCCAAGCAATTTGCCAAAGTAAATTATGATTATGGCACGGATAGATGGCAACCCATCTTAAAGTCAAATCATTTGGCTATAGGTTGGTTGGATCATCTTACAATACTAACCCCTCGGGACCCAGGCAAGTATGGGTACACAAAAACTAAATTCATTGATTGCGAGTTCAAGGAACAGTGAGTGCCAAGGAACCTGGTACATGGATAGTGGCTATTCTAGACACATGACATGAAACAAGAAAAATCTATCAAATTCAAGGAGGTTAGAGGTGCAAATTATATTTGGAGGAATGAAGCTCCGGGAGAAATAAGAGCGTTGGATCCATCAAGAAAAATGGATTAGAAATCACTGGATGTTGCATATGTTGAAGTACTCAACTTCAATCTGCTAAAGTATTAATCAACTTTGTGACAAGGGCTATAATGTTGGATTCCAACATGGGTGTCTACGCCAAATCAAGGACAGATCGAATGAAGTAGTCTTTACAAGGATGCGAACAAAAAGAACATGTACGTGGTGAATTGGTCAATTGCAACACCAAGCACTTTTCTACTAGCAAGGAGCACGGCGAATCAAGTTGGTTTGTGGCACAAGAAAATTTGATCACCTAAATTTCAAAACAATTAACAAACTTGCAAAAAGTAATCTTGTAGAAGGACTTCCAGGACTCGGTATACAGAAAGAGAGTGTATGTGATACATGCGGATGGAAACGGATCAAATCATCATTTACGAGAAAAGACATGTCCATCTTCAATAAGAATATTGCACTGTTACATATGGACCTATTTGGTCTAGTTGAACCACTAGCATAAGTGGAAAGAAATACACCTTGGTGGTAGTAGATGATTATTCAAGATATACATGGACAACTTTCATGTGTAAGAAGAAAAACCTTCGAGGAAGCTACCCGCGGTGATGAAGAGAATTCAAAATGAGAAGAGTCAAACCATCATTAAAATAAGATCGATAGAAGGCGGGTTTGTCAATGGAATAATAACTCGATGTGTGTTGAAAATGGTATTGCTCATGAACTATAAGCGGCAAGAACTCCGGCAAAATGGAGTTCTGAGAAAGAAGGAGCAGAACTCTCAAAGAAGCAACAAGAACCATGTTAGGCGACGGGGCTACCCAAAGATTTTGAAATTTGAAGCGATAAACACACATGTTATACTCAAAATAGATGCATGATAAATAGGCAATTTTGACAAAAACTCCTATGAGATTTGGAGCGGGGAGAAAGCCAAATGTTGCATATTTTAGAATATTTGGATGCAAATGCTTCATCCATAATAATGGCAAAGACAACTTAAAGGCTTTTGATGCCAAAAGCGATGAAGGTATCTTCTTGGGATACTCAGCTTGAAAGTAAAGCCTATAGAGTGCTCAACAAGAGGACAATGGTTCTGAAAGAGTCCATCCATGTGGTGTTTGATGAACCCGAAGTAAATGAAGAAGACATTGAATAGTTAGGTGACAAGGTGAATCAATGACCATGCGAAGAGTCCTATGTTGAAGATGAAGGCTGGAACAATTAACCAAGATGAAGAAGAAGCAGGTGAATCTCAAAACGACTAGACAATCTGCGACTAAGTGACAATGAGAGAGGAAAGCTGCTCAAGACAACCTTTGCAAGAAAATGAACCCGGTGACTTACTCCACTTTGATGTAAGATGGCTAAAAGACCATCCACGGACCTAATCATTGGAGATGTAAGAGAAGGTGTAAACAAAGATCGAGCTCAAAAGCCATGTTCACTTGTTTTATCTCTCAAATAGAACCAAAAGATGTGACACAAGCATTGGATGACACACATTGGATTCAAGCCATGCGAAGAAAGTGAATTAGTTTGAAAGGAACAAGGTATGTGAATTGGTTCAAAGACCAACTCATCAAAATGTTATTAGTACAAAATGGGTTTTGAAACAAAATGAATGAAGAAGGTTACGTGGTAAGAAACAAGGCAAATAGCCAAAGGTATTGCCAAGAAGAAGGAATATATTTTGATGAAACTTTTGCCCCTGTTGCAAGATTAGAAGCAATAAGGATGTTTCTTACCTATCTTTGCACATAAGAACTTCATTGTATATCAAATGGATGTAAAAAGTGCATTCTTGAATGGATTATTGGAAGAAGAAGTATATGTTGAACAACCTCCGAGGATTTGAAGCGAGAAGACTCTTGGAGATAAAGTGCTGCGAGCTCAAAAGCTCTATATGGATTGAAGCTTGAGGCACCAAGAGCATGGTATGATACATTATCACAATTCTGGCCAGAAGCGGATTCATAAAAGCAAAGTAGATAGAACACTCTTGAGAATTCAAGATGGGAAGAGTATACTGCTGTTCAAATATATGTGGATGACATTATTTTTGGTTCCACAAACAAAGAGTTGTGTGATAAATTCTCAAACTGTCTGAAAGCAAATTTGAAATGAGCATGATGGGAGAGGCGACATTCTTCCTAGGACTCCAAGTAAAAGCAGTGAAGGATGGAACCTTCATAAAATCGAGAAAAAAGTACACGGAGAATTAATGAAGAAATTTGGTATGGAAGAGAAGTCTTACGTGAAAATACCAATGAATACATCGATCGAAAATGGATATGGATGTTGATGGCAAGCACATGGATCAAACAAGATCTGAGCACTCATTGGATCAACTGCTCTATCTCCGCAATGAAGTAGGCGGATATCACCTGTTGTAGGTGTATGTGCAAGATTTCAATCTGCTCCTAAAAAAAGCCACATGGTTGCAACCAAGAGAATATTGAGATATTAAAGGGAAGCGAAGTTGGCTTATGGTATCAAAGGAAGGTGGATTCAAGCTAATTGGTTATTGGTCCCGATTATCTTTGGATGTAAGTTGTGGGAAAAGTACTTGTACATGCCAAATGCTTGAAATAGGTTAATTTCTGGTTCACAAAACAAAACTCAATAGCCACATCCACAAGCCAGAATGCATAGGCTGCGAAGAGCGACTATTATGCCCAAGTCTTATGAATGAGGCAATGGTGAGAAGACTATGAAGTTGAAGAAAAATTCAATCATGTGTGATAACACAAGTGCAGTACAATCACTCAAAAATCTGTGTTACACTCAAAGAACAAAAGCACATTGATGTGAGATACCATTTCATAAGAGAACATGTTGAAAAGAAGGACATCAACTTTGGAATACATCTCAAGCGATAAGCGATTAGGCGATATATTCACAAAACCATTATGTGAATCAAGATTTGAAAGAACTCAAGCATGAATTAGGGTTAATTGGCTGAGTTGACAGCACTTAGAAGACTCATAGAAAAGAGATGGAACATGAAAAGATGGAAAAAGAGCGGAGCTCTTGAAGCGACTAAGTGAATCGGCCGTGTCGGAAAGTCAAATTTAGCAAGTTGGGACAGCTAAGTCGCGATGTGAATGGAGAGAAGAAGAAGAGTTGAATCGGCTAAGAAACAAGTGATCGGCTATGAAGCGAAGTAAAAAAACGATCGTTTACGCTAGCGGGAATGTTGTTAAGAATAGCGTCAACATAATTATAGCGTGTCTGATCAAAAGCATACTAAACTTATGCGGATATAAATGTTGCCGCATTAAATCACGAGAAATTAAATATTAATCGGCGTGCAAAATCACGAGTCGTTGATCTTGATCAAATTTTAAAAATCGTCGCATGTCTTTTCATAACCCATATATACCATTTAATCCCAGTTTTTCTCACTTTACACAAACTTTTCATCTCTCTCAGCCAACTGAAAGCAAGAAAGTTTTCTCTCGAAAACCCTACACGAGTCTCAAAGCATTTTTTTTCAAAGTTTTGTTCGGTAAAGCTTCAAGAAATGGCATCTACACGATTTTGTCAAGTTGGAAAACAAATCCCACATTGGTTCTACCATGGATTTTGAAGGAATGATCAAACAAGGGCTCGGAAAAACCACTTGTGAAGAAAATTCTTGAGAAAATAGAGAAATGCAGGCTACAAGCCCTTTCTCACAATGGAGTACCAAATGACCTGCGTGGAGGAGTCGCGCGATTCTATGTGAGCCCAAGTTCACGGACGGATCAAGTCCTCACATTCACGGGAAAGAATTCACAATCATTGCCAATGATTTGGCGATCTTCTTCTTCTGCGGCGGAAGGCCTGCGGAGATCTATGAAATTTGCGTAAACTGACTATCTTTGCGAAGGTTGTCTACCCACGGTGACAAGAAGGCTATTTGAAAGAAGATTACCACAAAATGTTGGATATTGTTGCCAAGTCGTAGACATCAAATTTGGAAGCTTTAACCAATTGTCAAAACCAAAAATGATCGTGATGGATCGATCATGGAAGAAAAAAGGTAAGCGTTGAGTTTGTATCTGGCGGACTACTGCGAAAATATTAGGAAGAAGTCATTCAAAGCGAGATGGATCCTTTGGAGATCCTTGGGATATAACTTAGTGATTGGCCCGATTGATGGAGTGAAAAGGTGTTCCTCTCCGAAACATGGAAAAGCGTTCCATGTTAACAAAATGATGTTCGATCAAATCTCTCGAAACCGAGAATAGAGCTTATGCCAAGAAAGCGGACACAAGTGAGGGGAATCGGTGACCACGAAAAAGCGATTGTCTCCTCCCCTCTCGAAAGAAGGCTACCTGGCTGCAAAGAAAGCTGGCCCCTGCAACAAAGAAAATGAAAACAAAGATGCACTGCCCTGCGCCGCGTGGAGAAGAAACCTCAAATACCTTCTGCAGTTTGTCAAGAAAAGGAGGAGTAGCAAGCCAGAAAGCGACTCCTCGAGAAAAAGAAAGAAGCCTTTGGCCCCGTGCCCCAGGACTCGGAGAAGCGCATCAAGAGGACATTCCTCTGGTAAGGACCAAAGGAGAAGACTTTTCAAGCGATGGAGCTTGAGAAAGCATTGAGTCTGCCCACTGGGGTTGGAGCAGGATCAGCGAAGCAATTTGGAAGTAGAGTCTCAGAGAGATTATTGATCTGTTGCCAAATCTGCTGGCCGTCAGCGATGAGGCAAGTCGAAGACCAGTTGTGGACAAGGCAGTGAAGAAACAAGCGGTGAGGCAATGAGACTCTCTGCTAACGGACTATATCTCAACACATCACGATCTTTGCTGAAGGAGTTGAAGCGGCGAGTATGTTGCCTTCTATTCACGAAAAAGGAAGGGCGGAGGAGATGATGATAAAGAAGATGATGATGTGATGATCTATCCCCACCATATTGGACATCGAAAATAAATGCAGTGAGAATGGAGGAAGTGGAAGGCATTTGAGTTGATCGAGAGCGATTCCAAAGACGGAGTTTATTGAAGAAGAAGAAGAAGCTGTTGAACTTCTCGGTTTGACCCGGTGGTCAAGCATTTGGATCAAAAGCTGCACGGACATCTTGCATATCTTCAAAGACAAAGGATAAGGAGGCGCGAGGAAGGCTGGCTCGTGAGAAAAGCGATATCTTCCCTCTAACGGGAACCACTGATCATACTCATCCACACCTTGATATCTTTGTCGAGAAGCGATGAAGATTTGGACCTGCTGCACTCTTGAAGAATTGGAGATCGGCAAGCCATGCGAGGAATCGAGGATCTACATGAGCAATAGGCGATGGAAGGGCACAGGGAATATCCTGTTGGAGATTGATCTATGGGAGTGGTGCGGCCAGTTGCAACCGTTGTTCTTTGCTACCACTTCCCCTGCTCACTTTGATGAAGGCGTTAAGGGAGGTTTGTGATGGCAGGAACTTGGGGACCCAGTCGAGACAACCCCTCTTGAAGGTGTTTTACCACCTTTGAGCGTGACAACTCACGAGGAAACAACTTGAGTGCGGAGAAGAGTGACCCCATTCAAGTCACTCGGGTGGTGTGCGGTGAGGAAAACTCTCTCGGTCACGATTAGGTCGGAGAATGTTGCGGTGACTCCTAGCGAATCTCGGAGGCAAAGTGGAAAGCGGAAAAACAAAAGCAGACACACAACAAGTTGTCAGCAGCGAGGCTCGAGCGATTGAGGCTATCTCGGTGAAGTGCTGCCACTCTGAAAGGCCAATGAAGGCATTGAAGCAGTAGAGGCACGGGGAGGGATCTGCCGCAGGAGTTAACACTGGGCAATGAAAGTGCAATCCATGGAGTTGAGACTCCGGTGGATGCCACCTCTAAAGACCACTAAGACATTGAGTCTATCGAAGGGATTGTCCAGGCCTCGCTCACAGTAGGTGCGAGGAAGTAGTGAAGGCCAGCGGGAGGTTGAGACTTCCCGGGGTAAAAGACGAAAGCAGAACATCCCTCCTACTATCATTGATGCATGCGAAAGGAGATAAGTGCTCTTCCGCGATTCCCAGACAATCTGATGTAACATTTAGGATCTGAAGGTGAAGACGAAGTGAGTCATCCCCCTTTGTAAATCAAAAGACTGGTGAGGATGTTCTCCCAACACGAGTAAGTCAACCTTAAGGCTACGCCAAACTTTCAATTTCGATGATGAGCCACCTCTCCAAATCTCATCATCCTCCGATGCGCCACTAATACGGCCGAGACCGCACAACTCAACGAAACACATTTGAGACCGATGAAGGCTTGAGGCAGTGAGCTCGGCCAGTGGGTCTATACCACAATGAACCCCGGTTGAATCACGATCAAGCTACGTGAGCTCCCAAAGGCTGCGGCGAATCGACACACCTAGGAACATCACGGCCTCGAGTTCTGGGTGAAACAATTCCCTATCTCCGTGATGATGCTTTGCAACGTTCCCGCCTCACTAGATCTGCTCGATGACGAATGAAAGAGATCAACAATGTTTCCATAGACGAGATCGATTCTTCCCACGAGATACCATCGTTCAGCCCGATTTAAACTTGATCTTTGCTTGCATTGAGAGCAGAGGTAGCGGTGAGGTTAGAAAATCTTCAAGCGATCTTTGCGAAAATAGAAAGATAGAAAGGCACCGGGCCTCCCACTGGATATGAGGCCGATAACGAGAGATGCCAATCTTCTGCCGTCTGCGTGGGATAGTAGTCGGGATCCGGGGAATGGTAGCAACGGCTGACAAACAATGCGTGTGGAACAAGTTCGATACTTCAAAGCATTGTACAATAAGATCTTGTCTGGAGCAAGCGATACTTGATATGAAGAAAAGAATGCAAGAAAACATTGATATAATGCATGAATCTCATACCACATAGATGGAATTGCGTGAATTTCATCAAAAAGAACCTGCGAGTGGAAAAAACATGATTACCAAATTCACCTTGATGGCTGAAATGAAGTTAATGCCATGAAAAAGCCACCGCTCGAGAATTTGGCGGCATACTCCACAAGAGTCAGCGAGAACTTCGGCTCGGTAAATCTAAGATTTCATGCTTGGCGGCATGTTTCGGGGGGTTTCTCTCCTTTGATGATGCCAAAAAGGGGAAGAGGAATACTAAAGCGTTGAAAGGATCAAGCGGCCCCGAGAAAGAAGGGCCGCGTAAGTAAAAAAGGCAAAACAATTGAAGAAGCAGAAAAAAAGAAAAAGAAGGAAAATCTCATGAGAGGGAAGGTTCAAAAGACATGACCTTAATGGTTGCTAGAACCTCTCAACAAGGACTTGTCATAGACATAATCGGCAAACTTCGGTGACTCTGCCGCTCCAACATTATTTGTGCCCATGTCCGAAAGAGAAAATAGTAGAAGCGAGAGATAGCGGAGATTGAAAGAAAAATGGATGCCCGTCAATGGACATCTAAAACAATATGGAAGCGTTCTCGCGGAGAAGAGCGCCATTTCGGCGTCGAGCAAAGGCGAGATCTATTGATGAATTCAAAGGCGCCTCGCGTCAGGATACTTCGTGAACATGACCATGGCCCAAGCACAGGACTTGTATTGGGAAAAAGGCCTCAAGCTATGTGAATAAGGCGACAAGCGACAAACTACTAGCGATCGCTCTGCTTTGATCACTCTGGTCAGTCGATCAGTTTTGGGAAGAAGAAGGCCCGATTACAATACACACCCCCAGAGGAAGAGGAAAAAGCGTGGAGAAGAGGTTTCGGACCTGACCTCTACCCAAAATATAGAATACATAGATCCGGGAAGAAAGGAGGGATCTATTGAGGTTGGGTTTGTGAAGTAGCCAACTGCAAGTGGCCAAGAACAATGTTGAGTGTGTAAAGAGAATAAAAGACAAACTCATTTGTGGGAAGAAAGACAAGAAAAGAAAAAGAAGAGATGAAGGCTGCCGAGAAAAGCATATGAGAAAAAAAGCGGTGAAGAAAGAAAAAAGAAAGAAGAAAAAGGTCGAGAAGGAGACGAGTGATGAGGAAAGAAGGAAGCGACAAAGGAGATGAAGTGTTGTTGTCCACCCCTTCATGTAATTTACTTTTGTAAATACATAAGTATGTAAGTCTTACGTACATTGAATAAGAAATCACGTAATTTCTCTATTTTCTTTGCGTAGACATATATGGTTGCTTTGATACACTTTGTAAGCAATTTGTGGAAAGGACAAGAATGTTATGATCAATAAATAGATTGATTCTACGCATACATTCTCACATTCTTGCACTATCGTATGTATCTTTGACATTTACATTTTGTATGTATGCTTTAAGTTTTGGCATCATCAAAAAGGGGGAAATGTTGGGAAATTTATTTTTAGATTTTGATGGATGCCATGTAAAACTTAGACTAGAAAGTTGGCACCCCATTTTCTTTGTAATTTGCATTGTAATAGATAGGGTTGTTCGGTGAGTTAAGTCGGCTATGCTAAACATGCAAAAGTCAATGAAGACTAGAATGAAGACTCAGATGTGATCTGAGTTGAGTATGGCAAGGAAGAAAGATAGGAACTTCATTTGGAGAAGTATCGGTGAGATCTGGTGTGAAAAGTATCGATCAAGTCAACCCCGATAGTCAAGTCTCAAATTGAAGTGAGCCAGGATGAGTCATCCAATGATTGGAAGCTAACTCGAAGTCATCAGGGAAGTTAAAGAAGCGCAATCAAGTTAAGACAAGCTGAAATGGATCCGTTGCCGCGAGTCAAAAGTTACTTAAACAAGTCATACTTCCATACTGCCTTTCTTGAAGTGCTCAGTCCCAGAAGTGTGCAAAAGGAATAAACCAATGGGAAGCACTGCACATATGTCAGAACTCTGAAAAGCTGAAGGTTCATTCAATACGAGGAAATGTCAATTTCAAGGACTGCAACAAGACAAGCCAACAACCACAAGTGTCTTTTGAAAATTAGCCTATCTCTTCAACGGGCAGATTTTCAAAAGAACACTATAAAAGGCTGAGGAATCAATTTGATAAGGAGAAACACAGAGGTTACCTTGACTACCTGCACTACGAACATTCAAGCTATCAATTGAGTTGTAACCTACAAAATATTCTCAAATCATTCAAGCTTAATCCTCAGGCAAAAAACTTCGAAGGAAATCAATCCAACACCTACCTGTGAAGGAAAGACGACTTCAATCAGTTGAAGAGGAAATATTTGAAGAATCTAAGGGTCTACTTTCCACAAAGGATTGTAGAAGGTTCAAGAGTTGAACCCGTCTTAAAGTTCTTGGAGGGCTTAAGTGATCAAATCCAAGAAACTTAAGCAAGTGAGTATGTAAAGGCAGCAAGCCTGTGAAGAAGGTGAGTCGGACGAGAAGCGGCTATGTGACCAAGGCATCTCGGGCCCGAGTCCCAAAGGATCAAGTCAGTTTGTGTGATCAAGACTTGCATACGGGTGATAACCACTTTGTACTGCGATCAATACTTAGTGGATTCCTCCGGGAGTTGGAGAAGAGAGGATTAGAAGAATTACCCCATCTTGAACCTCTATAAAATTTATTGTGTCATTTAAATTTCGACACTTCAGTGCATATTATTCTATATCTGTGATAAATTTTCTATCAATTGACTTTCAACAAAGTGTTAAAACCAAGTGTTAAAACAAATCTAAAACTAGGGTGTTAAGTCTTAAAGTGAAAACATATCTCATTTGAGTTAAGTCTTAGACTAAGCAAGCGAGTTATTCTATCAACGGCTCGATCAGTGCGTTGAGTGGCTAACTCTGTTGGTTAACTAACTTATTTGTACATCAAGGACTTAGGACTAAATCGAAAAGTTGGTAAGGTATTAACTCTGAACTATTTTAAAAGGACTAAATCGAAAAAGTTGGTAAGGTTTATTCAACCCCCCCTTCAAGATAGGTAGAAGCGAGAGATAGGTAGAAGCGGTAGAAGCGGTGAGTCGAGGCGAGCAAGTGGTGGCGGAAGTGGTTCCTACCTCGACCAAAACCCAAGGATGTTGAATATGTTGACCCGACAAGTAGGGCTTGATCTATTAAATTGAATCGACCAACAGCCAACCTGGAAGTGGAAAGGAAGAATCGAGGAAGCGATGAAGGCGAAGAAGAAAATGAGAAGCAAACTCGTCAATGGCTCGAGAGGAAGCAAAGGGATGATGCTTCCAAATGGGCTATGAAAAGAAGAAAAGAAAGGAAGAAGAAGAGAAGAATAGAAAAAGAGGCAGAGGAAGACAAAATTAGAGAAGAAGAAGAGTCGAAGGAAGCGGTAGCGTTGAAGTGTTCTTTGCAAACCCCTTCATGTGTTTTTGTAAATACACTCATGTAAGTCTTGTGTAATATACTTAGTGAACTTTTGTATAATTTTTCACTTTGTATTAACTCTTGTATCTTAGCTTAGAGATGTATATTGCTCGATTAAGAATGATTTGCTACCAAATGTAAACATTATGTAAAGGACAAGAATGTTATGATCAATACAAAGATCTATTTTAAGCATACATTCTTTGTTCTTGCATTATCTGTATGTATCTTTGTTGTTTATATTTTGTTGAATTTATTAAAGTTTTGGCATCATCAAAAAGGGGAAATTGTTAGGAAATTTATCTTGTAGATTTTGAGGATACCATGTAAAACTTAAACTAGGAAGTTGGCACCTCATTTTCCTTGTAATTTGTATTGTAATAGTTAGAATAAATGAGAGTGAGTCAAGAGTTATGCCAAGGAATACAAGAAGTCAATGAAGACTAATTTGAAGACTCAATATCCCGAATCGGTGAGTATGGCCAAAAAAAGAAGATCAAGATCGGCTGAAGAAGTGTATCGGTGATGGAACAAGCGTGAGAAAAGTCGATCAAGTCAACTAAAAGGAAGCCAGTCTCAAGTTGAAGTGACGATTGAGTCATCCAATGGCTGGAAGGCGACTCAATTCACACAGGGGTAAAGACACCATCTAGTCAAGACAAGCTGACTTAGATCCGTTGATGAAAGTCAAGAATGTTAATCGAAATAGTAACACGCGAGTTGTCGAAGTAAAGTGTTAGTCTAGTTTTGTGCAAAAGGAATAAACCAATGGGATGCGCATCGTGCCTTTGTGTCGGGGAAGTCGAAATCTTTGCAAGACATTTAATACGAGGAAATGTCAACATCAAAAGCTGAGATAAGACAAGCGGCTAGTGAACACAAAGTGACTTTTGAAATTAGCTATCTCTTCAACTCCAAAATTTCAAAAGTGCACTATAAAAAGGCGAGGAATTTATTGAGAAAATGTTACGAACCACGAATAAGCAAGCAACATTGAAGCAATTAAAATTAAATATTCTCAGTACATTCAAGCAAATCCTCAAGCACTGAAACTCGAAGAAAATCGATCCAACACAAGTTGTGAAGGAAAGACAACTTCAAATCTGTTGAAGAGGAAACTTTTGAAGAATGAAAAGGGGTCTATTTTCCAAGGAGGATTGTAGCAAAGTTCAAGGTCGAACCAGCATCAAGTTATTGGAGGTCTTCGTGATCAAATCCAAGAGCTTGAGAAGTGAGCTAGAGAGTGGCAAGTTGCCCTGTGAAGAAGCTGAGTCACAAGAAGAAAGCCAGTTGTGTGACCAAGTACTCTCTAAAATGTTCACCATGTTGTAAACTCGATCTGTTACATAGTGGATTCCTCCAGGAGTTGGAGAAGATATGATTAGAAAAATTACCCCATCTTCGAACCTCTATAAAAATCATATGTGTCATTCATTTTTCAGTACATTTACATTTTTGCACACTTACATCATATCTGCTAATAAAACTCATATTTGCTATCCAACCGATTAATAACCAAGTGCTAAAAATCAAGTGTTAAAACAAACTTAAAACAAATCAAGGGTGTTAAGTTTTCCATTGATAAAACCAATCTGACCAAGTTAAAGTTCGGGTTAAATAGCCGAGGAGTTATTCTATCAAAAAACTCTGTCGAAAAGTTTAAGGTTTATTCAACCCCCTTCTAAACCTTGGTGACACCCTTTGGGACCTATAGTGCAGTAGGTTATTTTAAACACGATATGGCCTAAAATCGTGCCTATCTTGCTTACACTTTGCTTATATCGTGCCTATATAAATCGTGTACATTTTGTGTGCCTATTTTGAAATCGTGCATATATCTATTTTGTGTGCCTATGTACATTCCTTAATTTTTATTCCTTCTCACTATATTTCTTCAATTTTTCAACAATTCATTTTATTAAATTGCAATTAATTATTGTTGCGGTCGGTCCCTGATGGAGGAGACCCTCATATCATCGAGAGATAGCCCATATCGCGGTATGTTCGACCAAATATAATTCAAATAATCAAAGATGAGTTGCGGGGAGACGGTGGTGGTGTATATGGGCGGTTCATGCGATCGGTTTTGGCCATTTATGTATTTCGGGTATGATGGAGTTAGTTGTGTCGGCACCTCATGCATTGGTTGCGATGGAGGTCCGTGTGCGAATGCTCCAAAATTGGAGTGTTGGTTCCACGTCGGAGAAGCGGACTATTAGATTCTTCCGTGATTTTGCTATGATATCCGAATTACAATTTTCGGTCCACATTTGACACTAATAGTGTTTTTGAGTACCCAAGACGAATTTATCGATGATGGCACCTTCCGTGACTCGCCCAGGACAATGCCCTAAAGGTGGCGAAGGTGTTGTTTGCCTTTTATATGTACTATGTTTCGATGGCCGACGGACCGTAGTGGGATCATTGGCTATGGTTCTTGATCGAGACTATGCACAATGGGAGGTTTTCCTTGAGGAAATACTCATTTGAGATATTGATTCATTATATTCATTCTTGCATGATGTTTTGCCACCTAGCCGATAAACTAAGTCGATCCACCTCGATATCGTCCACTTAGTTATCATTTTTATGGTCCCATGTATGTCTTGTTGAGTACGTATATTTTTTACTTTATTTATATTTGTACTTAGTTTTTTAAATATTTAAAAAAATCTTTTTTGACACTTATCAATGTTCTTGTTAGGAAATTTATTGTTTAGATTTTGATGAATGCCATGTAAAACTTAGACTAGAAAGTTGGCACCCCATTTTCTCTGTAATTTTCTTTGTAATAGATAGAAATGAAGAAGGTAGTCAAGTCGATTATGCTAAGAGATACAAAGTCAAGCGAAGAAGTGAGTGAAGAACTCCGTTGTGAAACAAATGAGTGTTGACAAGAAAGAAGATATGGAACTCAATCGGGCGTATCGGTGAGAAACAATTGTGACAAAACCAAATCAAGACAACTCATGGAGCTTAGTTGAAACACAAGTCGATAAATGCGAGGCTCAGAAGAAAAGAAAAAGCGATTGGGTGAAGCCAATGAATTCAATCGTTACATAAAGCATGGAAGGTTAAATTTAAGTAATATCTCCATGATATTTGACACGAGAATAAACTAATGCAAAAAGGCGTGCAATATAATAAGCAAAAATGGACATTCAAGAATACGAGGTAGTGGATGTCTCACATGCACTGAAAAGCAAAAGAGCAAATCGGCGTCTAGCAAGATAATATTTGAATAATTATCTATCTCTTCAAATCGGATAATTTTTCTATAAAAGAATAAGATTCAAAAGAAGAAATACGAAAAATGCAGACACAAATAGAACTGAATCGATGCGTACACAAGAAAAATAGCGAGAATAAAAAGAAGCGGATCAAGTACGCACAAAAAGTGAACGAAAGTTCATACATCTTCAAGTCCAATCTGTCGGTATTTCAACATCCAACACAAATTGTGAAGGACTACGAAATCATCAAAGTTGAAGAAAACTTTAACAATAACAATCTTTGGGGTCTACATTCCTAGTGTGGAAGTGTAGGAATAACTCGAGTTGCTTGGAGGGCTGGGTGATCAAATCCAACAACTTGACCAAGTGGGCTGTAGTAGCAAGGCAGCTACCTCGTGAAGAAGGCGAGTCGCGGAGAAGCCGGTGGGTGATCAAGGCATCTCTAGATTGAGTCAAAGCATAAGTCGGTGGGTGATCAAGACTTGTTTCTGGCCGTGAACCACTCTGTAAACTGATCATTACTTAGTGGATTCCTCCGGGAGTTGGAGAAGAGAGGACTAGAAGAATTACCCCATCTTGAACCTCTATAAAATATTGTGTCTATTTACTCTCGGCATTTTATTCATTCTTATTTGATACTTTACAATTGATATCTTAAGTGATAATAAGCCAAGCATACAAGAACAAGTGTTAAAACCATATTGATTTAATTTTAAAAGGGTGTTAAGACTTAAAAACTTTCAAAAACCAAGTCGGCTTTATAAGCGATTTTATAAAACAATTAAGTTACATTAAAAGCGACTCTCTTGAGTCTGCTATATAGTAACTCAGTTGACTTGAAATAACTCTGTTGCAACTGTTGTTGAAAAGATTTTTATTGAAAAAATTTTTAAGAAGGTTTATTCAACCCCCTCCCCCTTCTAAACCTTCTAATACACCCCTTGGGACCAACAAGTGGTATCAGAGTGGTTGGATCATTGAGTCTTCCGCACTGGTTACTGAACTAGATCTTTGCTTTTCAAAAGTTTAACACTTGCTATTTTTTAAAGGTTCTTGCACAAGAAAACTTATCACAATGGAAGCAAATCTAACTCGTATTCCTATGTTTTCCATTGAAGAATTTGATGACTGGAAAATTCGTATGCAGGCTCACCTATCAGCCTTACACGATGAAATGTGGATTGTGATAGAATATGGGTCATTGCAAATATTCAAAGTCAACACTGCTATTAGGCGAACTCAAGCAGCTGAAGGATAGGAGGCTGCTGACCCTAGACCAGCCATGGTTTAAAAACCAAGAGCTGAGTGGACAAATTGTGATAGAAAAAGGTACAACTTGGACAATGTAGCCAAAGACATACTATACAAGACTTTAGACAAAGCAATGTTCAACAAAGTCAAATCTGCAAGACAACAAAAGAAATGCAGGATAAGTGACTTTAATTTGTGAAGGATCGAGAACAAATTAAATAAAACAAATTATATGTTGTTGTTCAAAAGTTTGAAAACTTTAAAATGATTTCAGGTGAAACAATGGATCAATGGATACAGATTCACTTTGAAATCACAAATGAACTTTCAATACTTGGGAAGGAATACACCACGAAGGAAATGTGTATGAAGATCTGAGAAACTACCAAATTTGAATGGGAGATGAAAACTATGGCTCTAAGACACTCAATGGACTTATCAAAGACCTCCAATCATGAGCTATTCTTAGACCTCAAAGCCAATGAGTTTGAGCCGAGAAGAAAGGATCAAGAGGAGGCAATTGTGCCCAAAACAATTTTGCATTGATAATTAAGGAGGGAAAAGAAGTGAATCGAAAAATTATAGACCATGAGGAAATAGCCACGATGGTCAAAGATTCAATAAGTTCTTTAACAAGAACTATAAGAAGAACAAAGGTGAAACCTCCGGGAGACACTCGGCTCACTCCAAGTCGAGGAAGATAGGCCACCTAAAAGAGTGAGCATCAAAAGATTGAATATCAAAGAGCCGACAATACAAGGAATGAAAGAGTGACCAAAAAGTTGAAAACCTGTGTTGGAATTGCGGACAACCAGGACACTTTGCTATTGGTGTCCATATTCAATAGTCAACAAGTACAGGAATGAAGAAGAAAGAAGAATCTTGAGAGAAAGAAGACAAGAAAAACAAATGCTATGTTAGGCTGCTTTGAGGCAGTTGAGACAAAAGTCGAAGAAATAGGCGATTCGAGGAGAGTAGTGAAGCGGACTACTCAAGTGATTCTGAAGAAGAAGCACTTAATTTGTCTTATGGCTAAAGAACAAGACCAACCAAACCGGGAAGATGAGGTACACTCTAACTCATCTCATTCGACACTTAGTGATAGTAGATTTGATACACACACTTCATCACCCACCTGATCTGTATGATTCATTAGGCAAAATGATGAAAGACTTTGAGCACATCAAATCCTCACACACTATTAAATGAGGAAAACAGACCAACTCAAAGCCAAAACTCGGTGACTAAGGAGTTGAATACTCTAAGTTACATAGGCATGAGAACAAAGAGCTAAAGGCTAGAATACTAAACTATTAACGAGAGATAGTTTCTATAGAAAAAGGGAAAATGATCTCAAGATTGTGATTGCCTCATTTACAAATGCATCTAAATCATTGGATGACCTTATTATGAGCGAAAGAGAGTGTGGAGATAAGACGGGGCTTAGGATTTAATTCCTTTGTGCACGCGTCGAACTCCTAGAGTGACTTTAGAAAAGGATCTTCAAGCAATGAAGCATCTCAAAACCCAAAACACCAAATCTTGCACCCACATTCATTCCAAAGCACAATCACAAACAAAGCGGCCTTGGATACAAAGGAAAAGAAAAGCGACCCGATTGAGTATCTTTGAGAGGGCAAATGAGAAGAAATCGGTCGAGTTCCACAAAGCAAATTCCAAATAGAAAGTACTTTATAAAGCATAAACAGAGCTACCAAAAACCCCAAAATACTATAAAAGGAACATATATGATGGAAATGGTAGAAATTATCCAAGCAGTATTGGAATAATGTGAAACATCGTGAAAGATCTATAGAGTACATGCCAGATGGCAAAGGCCTAGAACTCAACAAAGGCCATTCCAAAGCGGAAGAGCTATCTTCGACACACATATGCACCCAAGCACTACACACAAGGTATCACAACTACCCAAGAAAGGCAATTGCTAAAACACACACACAGCATACGACAAAAGAGACAATTTGTATGAACCAAAAACACACAAGCAATTTGCAAATGTGCACTATGATTATGGCAGCGATAGATGGCAACCTCTTAGAGTCAAGTCATTTGGCTATAGGTTGGTTGGATCATCTTACAGCACTAACCCCTCAGGACCCAGGCAAATATGGGTACCTAAAATCTAATTTTCTTGATTGCAGGTTCAAGGAACAACTGAGTGCCAAGGAACCTGGTACATGGATAGTGGTTGTTCCAGACATATGACAGGAAATAAGAAAAATCTATCAAACTTCAAGGAGATTAGAGGTGCTAAAGTTATGTTTGGAGGAAATGAAGCTCCAGGGGAAATCAAAGGCACAGGATCCATCAAGAAAAATGGATTGGAAATTACAGATGTTGCTTATGTTGAGGGACTCAACTTTAACTTGCTCAGCATAAGTCAACTCTGTGATAAAGGCTACAATGTTGGATTCAACATGGGAGTGTGCCAGATCAAAGATGATGAATCAAATGAAATAGTGCTGCAAGGATCAAGGAAGAAAAATATGTATGTGGTAGACTGGTCTACTGCTACACCAAGTACCTGTCTGCTAGCAAAGAGCACAGCCGAATCAAGTTGGTTGTGGCACAAAAAGCTGAGTCATCTGAACTTCAAGACAATCAACAAGCTTGCAATGAGCCATCTTGTGAAAGGATTGCCAGACTCGGTATATAAGAAGGAAAGTGTATGTGATGCATGCCATATGGGAAAGCAGATCAAATCTTCGTTCAAAGAAAAATCCAATCCTTCATCAACAAGAATATTGCATATGTTACACATGGATTTATTTGGTCCAGTTGAACCAGACAGCATAAGTGGAAAGAAATACACTTTGGTGGTAGTGGACGATTATTCAAGATATACATGGACAATCTTTATGTGCAAAAAGAAGGAAACCTTGCAAAGATTACCTCAGCTGATGAAGAGAATTCAAAATGAGAAGAGTCAAACAATTATCAAGATAAGATCTGATAGAGGAACTGAGTTTGTCAATGGAATAATTACTCAGTATTGTGTTGAAAATGGTATTGCTCATGAATTATCTGCAGCAAGGACACCACAGCAGAATGGAGTAGCAGAAAGAAGAAACAGAACTCTCGAGGAAGCTGCTAGAACAATCATAGCTGAAGCTGGATTGCCTAAAAGATTTTGGGCTGAAGCCATCAACACTGCATGCTATACTCAAAATAGATGCATGATTAATAGACAGTTGACAAAGACTCCCTATGAAATCTGGACAGGGAGGAAGCCAAATGTTAGGTACTTCAGAATATTTGGATGTAAATGCTTCATCCACAACAATGGCAAGAACAATCTAAAGGCTTTTGATGCTAAAGCTGGTGAAGGTATCTTTTTGGGATACTCAGCTGAGAGCAAAGCTTATAGAGTACTGAACAAAAGGACTATGGTAACAGAAGAGTCTATTCATGTGGTTTTTGATGAACCTAATGTGAATGGAGAAGATATAGAAGAATTAGCTGATAAGCTAAATCAGCCAACCATGCAGAAGAGTCCTTACATTGAAGGTGAAACAAGAAGCGATTAATCAAGATGAAGATGAGATAGTTGAATCTCAAAGACAAGCTGGAAAGTCTGCGGTGAATGATAATAAAAGAGTTGCTCAAGACAACATAGGCTGAGGCAATTTGAACCAATAACTTACTTCAACTTTGATGTAAGATGGTTGAAGACCATCCACCGCGAGTTAGTCATTGGAAATGTTAGAGATGGTATAAGAACCGAGATCGAGCTCGGAAAGCGATGTTCACTTGTTTTATTTCCCGAATAGAACCAAAAGATGTGTCTCAAGCCTTAGATGACACACATTGGATTCAGCCATGCAAGAAGAGTGAATCAATTTGAAAAAACAAAGTATGGGAATTGGTGCAAAAGCCAACACACCAAAATGTTATTGGCACAAAATGGGTTTTTAGAAACAAAATGAATGAGGAAGGCTCATTGTGAGAAACAAAGCAAGATTGGTAGCCAAAGGATATTGCCATGAAGAGGGAATAGATTTTGATGAAACATTTGCTCTTATTGCAAGATTAGATGCAATAAGTAGTTTCTTGCCTATCTTTGCACACAAGAACTTCATTGTATATCAAATGGATGTGAAGCGTGCATTTTTAAATGGACTATTAGAAGAAAAAGTCTATGTTGAGCAACCTCCAGGCTTTGACCAGAAGACTCTTGGAGATAAAGTGTACAAGCTCAAGAAAGTACTATATGGATTGAAACAAGCACCCAGGCATGGTGCGATACATTGTCTCAATTTCTAGCGAAAATGGATTCACCAAAGGCAAAGTGGACATAACACTTTTTTAGAATCCAAGATGGAGAGAGTATAGTACTTGTTCAAATTTATGTGGATGACATCATCTTTGGATCCACAAATAAAGAGTCTGTGTAATAAGTCAAACAAGCAAGGATGATGGGAGAGCGACTTTCTTCCTAGGACTTCAAGTCAAACAATCAAGGATGGAACTTTCATAAGTCAAACTAAGTATACGGAGATTTAATGAAGAAATTTGGTATGGAATAAAAGTCTTCTGAAAATACCAATGAATACATCGGTCAAGATAGACATGGATGCGGATGGCAAACATGTAGATCAAACAAGATCTGAGCACTTATTGGCTCATCGCTTTACTTAATGCAAAGCGGACCCGGACATCACTGTGCGGTAGGTGTATGTGCAAGATTCCAATCTGCACCAAAAGAAAATCATATGATGAAGCTAAGAGAATCTAAGATATTTGAAGGGATGCCAAGAAGTTGGCTTATGGTATCCAAAGAAATGTGGATTCAAGCTTATTGGATATTGAGACTCACGACTATCTTTGGATGTAGAGTTGATGAGAAAAAAGTACTTGGTACATGTCAAATGCTTGGAAACAGACTAATTTCATGGTTCGACAAGAAGCAAAAACTCAATAGCCACATCCACACCAAGACCAGTACATAGTTGCGGCGGTGTTGTGCCCAAGTTTTATGGATGAGACAACAAAATGAGAGATTAAGAAGTTGAAGAAAAAGAAAATTCCAATTATGTGTGATAACACAAGTGCTATTGCAATTACTCAGAATCTTGTGTTGCATTCAAGAACAAAACACATTGATGTCAGGTATCACTTTATAAGAGATCATGTTGAGAAGAAAGATATCACCTTGGAATATATCTCAACGGATAAGCAGTTAGCTGACATATTCACAAAGCCTCTATGTGAATCAAGATTTGAAGAGCTTAAGAATGAGCTAGGGTTAATTGACCTGAGTTGATACTCAGAAGACTCGATTAGAAGAGATGAAGGATGTAAAAGTGAGAATTGAACAAGTTTTTCACATCGATCAAATGAAAGCAACTACATTGGAAAATCTCTTTGTATTGAGTTAGGCGACAATGAGTTAACTAGTGAAAGGAGAGAAGCTGAGTTAAATTACTTCTGACTTGGGCTGAGTCACTTAATAACTAAGTGGCAAAAACGATGTTGTGGTGAAGAAGCGGGAATGGTTTAGTATTAAGCACCAGACATGCTCACGCTAAACAAGGAAAAGGTCATTATGTCCATGATTGGATATAAATCTTGATTGCATTAAATATGGAGAGATAATGCATCTTTTAAGACTCAATCCTGACCGTTGATCTTGATCAATTGATTCAAATTCTCAAACTGTCTATTCAAGTCATATATATACTAAAATTAAAACTCTCTCTCTCTCTCTCTCTCTCTCTCTCTCTTCACGCTCACAAAAACATCATCAAGCTTTCAAAGGAATCACTCTCTCTCTGCAAAACCCTACCTTTCTAAAAATTGAAATCTTTCGATTTTTCCAGCAACTATCTCAAGCAAAAATGGCACCAGCATATGATTTTGCTAAGCTCATAAAAGCAAATCCACTCAAGATCAACTGTGGATTTTGAGGGGATGGTGAAGCGGTTACGATGAAACCCTTGTAAAAAAATAGACATGATTGAGAAGTCGGGACTCAATCCTTTTCACATGATGGAGTATTCAATGACCTCTGGAAGAAGTGGCACGATTTTATGTCAACGCCCAAGTGCGGGGCGAAGGGATTAAGTCTTAAAATCACACAGAGGACATATTGATTCTTGCTAAAGACCTTGCTTGAAATCTTGTTCATTGTCGTCCAAGGGCATGCGAGAAATATACAAAGCTAATGTCAACTTGGGCTCTTTGCATGGAAAGAAATAACCAAAGCCGGTGTCTTTGCAAAAGTTATCTACACAAATGAGAAGAAGTTCTTTGAAGGATGACTATCACAAATTGATGGATGTCGTTGATCAACTCTGTCAAAGACAAAGGCGATCGTCATGGGCCGCGATCATGGAGGAAAGAAAGTCAAGCTGGGCTGAGTTTGTGTACAACTACTGCGAATGTTGGCAACAAATCAATCAAGGAGGACGGATTCTTTGGAGGATCACTTGGCTATGGCCTAGTAATTGGCCATTTGATGGAGGTGAAGAAGGGCATTCCCGTTAGACATGGAAAGTCCTTCCATGTGAACAAGAAGATGTTTAGGGCGAATCATGCCGGGAGCCCGAAAAGAGCTTATCTAAGAGGGGATACTAGTGAGGGGGAATCGGTGACCCGTAGATACGGTGATTCCTCCCCTCCGAAGAAGAGAGATGCCTTGCGGCTACTAAGAAGAAAGTTGCCCTGCGGCAAAGAAGAAGGGCGCCGCCCCCCTGCAGTAGGAGTTACTGCCCGCTGCTGCGCGTCGTCTCTTACCCACTCCGCCGAGTGAGAAGAAACCCAAATACCTTCTCTGACCATAAGAAAGAAGAGGATCGCCAAGCCCAAAAGCGACTCCATATAATAAATATGCTCCCCCCTGCCGCCAGGAACACGAAAAAGAGGAATCGGACGAGAAATTCCTCTGGTGAGGACAAAGAGAAGAAGAGAATCTCCAAGCTTTGAGCTTGAGAAGACGATTGAATCTGCAATTGATTGGAAAAAGTTTCCGAGACTAGCGATACTAAAAAGTGCGATCTCGAGTTGTTGATGAAACGACCAAGTCTGTTGAAGGTGATCGCGAGAGGCATATAGAAGACCCGATTGTAGACGGGATAGGCGAGGAGGAAAAGCGGTGGAGACAACGAATCCCCTGCTGAGAGGTTGTCTCTCCACCGCCCCAGAATCTTTCTTTGAAGGCGAAGAGCGAAGAAAGTTTGTTACCTTCTATCCCTTAAAAGGAAGGTCGGGAAAAAGAGGATAAAGATGATGATGTAATTATGGTTTAACATGTGTATCCGGACATTCAAATACTACGAGAATGGAGGGCATGGAAGGTGACTCACTCAAGTGCGGTTTGAACACCCTAAGTTCATTGAAGAAGAAGATGAGTTATTCAAGTTCCTTGAGGTTAACATTGTCCTTCGGCTCGGATGAGGATAAGCGCATGAATATCCTCCACATATGCAAGGAAAAAGAAAAGGCGGAGCGGTGAGGAAGCGAGAAGAGCGTGAGAAAGCCGATATATGTACCCTCACCGGAACTCGGGAACATACGCATCCTCATTTAGATGTGTTGTCGACAATGATGAAGACATGAATCCGTTCTTTGCACAAGAAGAGGTAGAGATCGACAAGCCTTAAGGGAATCAAGGATGATGAATGAACAACGGATAATTGAAGGACCATGAGAGTCCTCAAAATCTCTCCTGGAGATAGACCCAGGCTGGGAGTAGTGCGGCCAGTTGCCACGATTATAGGCTGCAACTACGACCCCGACACTCGAGAAGATGGGTCGAAGGAATCGTGAGACTAGGAATTTGGGCACCCAAGTTGAGCCAACCCCTATTGAAGGTGTGTTACCACCTGCCCCCACATTGAGCAATCAACGGTAGCGATCGAAGTCAAGAGAAGAGTGACCCCACCATCGATCACTCGGTGGTGTGTCGGTGAGAAACTCACTCCACTGCGGCAAGGTCGGAGGATCTTTGCGGATGACTCCACATTGCGAAAGGAGGCGAAGTGGAAAAGGAAAAAGAATCACAGCAGATGACATTGTGGCTCGGACGATTGAGTCTGTCCCAGTGAAGTGTCAATCGCTGCGGGTGAGACACTTCTATTGCGATCAAGGCACGAGGATGGAAGCGCCCAGGGAGCTAATGCTTTGGCGGCTGAAAGTGCAATCAAGGGTTGAGACTCCTTCGGATGCCACGATCCAAGACCCCAAAGGCAGTTTGTGTCATTGAAGGGAACATAGAAAACCTCATTGCACTAAGGCTGGGAGGTATTGAAGGCTCAAAGGAGGTTGAGACTTCCCAGGTAAAAATCAAGAAGATAAGAGCATCCTCATGTTCTAAATGTTGAAACTCGAAAAGGAGACTAGTGCTCTTCATGATTCCCAGGACAACCCTGATATATCCTTTCTGGGATCTGAAGACGAAGCTGAGTCCACTCATGTTGCTCATCAAAAGGACTTAGCTGAGGATGTTCTACCATAGACGAGTCAGCCAAGCTTCAAAGCTGCTCGTAAAACATTTAACTTCGATGATGAACCAAACTCCCGTTTTCATTTTCCTCCGATGACGCCCGATGATGCGGTGAGGACCAGAAATTCATTTAGCGAAAATTTCTTTTGGCGAAGAAAAGGCTGTTAAAACAGTGAGCTCGATCGGTGCCAACCCACTCAATAAGGCCCGTGAGACCGTCATCTGCGCAAGCTCCCAAAGGCTGCGCGAGGATCGACTCAACTAGGATCATCAAAGCGCGAACAACTATAGAATTGATCCCATATGTGTGTGATGATGCGTTTGAGGAGACATTCCCTTCTCAATTGAGTTATCCGACCTTGAGGAAGAAACAACTCATGAGCAGCGACGTTTCAACATCGGAAGCGATCCGATAATTCCCACCAACTCCACTTGTTCTAGCGGACTTTGATTTTGATGCTACTTGGCCGCCGGTTTGAATCGAAGTGGCGGTGAGATTCGTGAAGTCTTCAAGAAACTCTGTGGAGAGATTGAGAAGATTGAATAGCACCAGGCCTCACTAGATATGCGTCTGGACAATAGGGATGCCAACCTCATAAAGCGGACTTGCGAGGATTGTGGCAAGGATCGAGGGAATGGTGTCGGCCCGGTACAATGTGATATGAACAAGTTCGATATTTTAAAGCATTGTACAACAAGATCTTCCGAGCTAGGCGGCAATGCAATCGACATGAAGCGAGAGGATGCGGCAAATATTGATAGAATGCATGTCTCTCATACAAGCGAAATGGAGTCTCGTGAATTTCAATGCAAAGAACTTATGCGTGTGGAAGAGAACATGGAAGCAAAGTTCAGCCTTCTCATGGCTGAAATGAAGCTTTTAGCGGTGAATCAAAAGCTACTCGCTCGAAATTTCGAAAGAAAGATACGCCTGCAGCGACTCAAAGCGAGAACTTCGGCTCTCGATGGCCCAGATTTCATGTTTCTTTGGGATGTTTCGAGGGGTTTCTCTCTCCTTCGATGATGCCAAAAAGGGGAAGAGGAATACGAGGAAGTTGAAGGAAAAAAGCGTTGTTGAGAAGAAGAAGGAGAAGGGAAAAGGCTTTGAGGGGAAAGGTCAAAGATGTGACCTTAATTCTTGCTTTGAAACCCCTCAACAAGGTCATGTCACACATCAATAATCGACAAACTTCCAAAGTGACTCTGCGCTCCAACACTCTGTTGTGCCTATGTCTAAGAAGAAAAAAATTGTGGAAGGCGAGGATGAAGGAGGTTGAAAGAAAGACAGGATGCCCGTGTTCTAGAAGTTTTGAAAGCTTACGGAGGCATTTCGACGAGGAAAGGACATAGATGCTATTCTAGATGACGGAGACGAGCCAAGATCGGTTGAAGAATTTAAAATGCTCGAATCAGAAGGATACTTCAAAAACATGTCCATAGCCCAAGCACGGGACTTGTCTTGGGAGAAAGTGCGAAGTTGTGCGAAAGAAAGCGATGGCGGACGAGACTACCCGGCTGACCATTCAAATTGGTAAGAAGAAGACTCGATCAATACATGCCCGAGGAGGAGGAGGAAGAAGTGGTGGAGGAAAAGGCTTTCAACCTAGACCTCTTCCCAAAAACATTGAATATGTAAATCCAGGCAAGAAGGGAAGGATCTATTGGGTTGGGTATGATGAAGTAGCTAATCGAGAAGTAGCAAGGAAGAATCTTTGAATACGTGAAAAGAATTGAAGAATAAAATAAAAAACAAGATCAAGCTGTGGCAAGAGAGGCAAGAAAGAAAAAGAAAAGATGATCTTTGCGAGAGAGCCTACGAAAAGAAGAAAGCGGTGAAGATGAAAAGAAAAGAAAGAAAGAGCTAAAGATGAGATGACAGCTGAGAGGAAAGAAGGAAGCAGCGAAGGCGATGAAGTGTTGCTGTAAACCCTTCATGTATTTTACTTTTGTAAATACATTTTGTAAGTCATCTGTACATTCATAAATATTTGTAATTTTTCAGCCTACATTTATATTTTAGCATAGATTTTTGAAATGTGATTATATATATGAGTATGCTCACGATACACATTATGCTTGGTTGTGTAAAAAACAAGAATGTTATGATCAATAAATAAATTGATTCAACACATACATTCTTTGTTACTACATTGTCTGTATGTATCTCTGTTGTTTACATGGTTGTTTGTATGAAGTTAAGTTTTGGCATCATCAAAAAGGGGGAAATTATTAGGAAATTTATTATTTAGATTTTCATGAATGCCATGTAAAACTTAGACTAGAAAGTTGGCACCCCATTTTCTCTGTAATTTTCTTTGTAATAGATAGGGCTTAAGAAGCTGAGTCAAGTCAGCTATGCCTAAGAGATACAAGAAGTCAACTGAAGAAGTGAAGTGAAGAACTCCGCTGTGAAACAGCTGAGTGTTGACAAGAAAGAATATATGGAACTCAACTGGGACGTATCAGCTGAGAAACGTGACAAAACCAAATCAAGACAACTCATGGAGCTGAGTTGAAACACAAGTCGAATTATGCGAGGCAAAGAAAAGAAGAAGCGATTGTGTGAAGCCAACTGAATTCAAGCCTTTGCACATAAAGCATGGAAGGTTACTTATTTAAGTAATATCTCCATAATATTTGTGAGAATAAACTAATGCAAAGGCATGCAATATAATAAGCAAAAAGCTTGACATTCAAGAATACGAGGTAGTGGATGTCTCACATGCCTGAAAAGTAAGAGAGCAAATCGACGTCTAGCAAGATATTATTTGAATAATTATCTATCTCTTCAACATATAATTTTTCAAATAATACTATAAAAGGACTAAAGATTCAAAAGAAGAAATACGAAAAATGTAGACACCTGAAATAGAACTCGATTTGTGCGTACACAAGAAAAATAGCGAGAACACAAACAAGCGGATCAAAATGTACAAAAAAGGCTGAACGAAAGTTCATACATCTTCAAGTCAATCTGTCGGTATTTCAACATCCAACACAAATTGTGAAGGACTACGAAATCATCAAAGTTGAAGAGAAAACTTTAACAATCTTTGGGGTCTACATTCCTAGTGTGGAAGTGTAGGAAGAACTCAAGTTGCTTGGAGGGCTGGGTGATCAAATCCAACAACTTGACCAAATGGGTTGTAGTAGCAAAGCGCGCACCGCCTCGTGAAGAAGTTGAGTCACAAGAGAAGTCGGTTGGGTGATCAAGGCATCTCTAGATTGAGTCAAAGGAGCAAGTCGGTTTGGGTGATCAAGACTTGTTTCTAGGGGTGAACCACTTTGTAAAATGATCATTACTTAGTGGATTCCTCCGGGAGTTGGAGAAGAGAGGACTAGAAGAATTACCCCATCTTGAACCTCTATACATTATTGTGTCTATATACTCTCGGCATTTTATTCTGCTTTAAATATTTGATACTTCTTTGAAACTCGGGTTACAATTGATATCCTAAGTGATAATAAGCCAAGCATACAAGAACATGTGTTAAAACCATATTGATTTAATTTTAAAAGGGTGTTAAGACTTTCACTTTGAAAAACCAAGTCGGCTTTATAAGCGGTTTTATAAAACAATTAAGTTACATTACAAGCGGCTCTCTTGAGTGCTATATATAGTAACTCAAATTGACTTGAAATAACTCTGTTTCAACTTTGTTGTTGAAAAAATTTTTATCGAAAAGTTTTGAAGAAGGTTTATTCAACCCCCTCCCCTTCTAAACCTTCTAATACACCCCTTGGGACTTACGATTCGATGATTTGGGCATTCGAGGTGATACCTCCCTAGGTAATGCACAGGCGACTCAAGTATCCAATACCCAAATGCTGGTGCCTCCGTTGGAGATTTCCAAAGACCGTGTTGACATGATTGATTTTTTCTTTGACACGGTATGCATTAACATTGTTTACTTATTTATTTATTTAATAAATTAATTTTTGTTAATTTATTTATATATTTATTTACGAGGTTTTAGTGTGTCATGAGATATTGGATCCGAGTGAGAAGGAGCTCCAACGATATATATATGGAGCGAGTCGATGAGTCAATTATTTTGTTAGGTCCTCCTCGATTCATTACGAGAACGGCGGTTTTTGGTCTTTGGTCTTTGGGAGGGGCGGGGGCAAAGCAGGTACAGTGCAGTCTTCGACCCCCAGCCCCTATTAGCAAAGCGAGAGTGTCGAGACAGCGAGAGGGGGGGCTACTACTAGGGCGGTCGAGTCGGCGGGCGGGGTTGACTACTCTTCCACTTTGGTGTGGACTCTATTCCTGATGTCGTCTTCTCTTCCACCGGTGTAGACTCCTATTCCGTCGGTGTTGTCTTCTGTTCCAACAGTGTCGACTTCTCTTCCGGTAGTGTCAACTTCTCTTCTGTCATTGTTGACTCCTATTCTACCTGTGTTGGTATATTCTCCGCGACCACGAGTGTCGGTCACTATTCCGAGGCCATTGGTCCCTGGTATTCAAGCTCTCTCTCCGACACTCGTGGTCCCTGGTCCACGAGCGCTCTCTCCGCCTACTCCCTTCATCCAGGTTCGGGATAGGTAGTCATCACGCTTCATTCACAGCCCATTCAGGGATCCTAGTACTCGCAAGCCGGACCCGAGCGAGAGGGGGTATACGAGCTTCTTACAGTCTACTGAAGAGTAAGTATTAAATATTTTTGCATTTGTCTTGTCGTCTTAGTATTAAAATCTTATATTAGTGCAATGTCTTAATATTTGAGGATCCAATTGCAGGAGGAACGTGGGGCTATTGTACTATGTTGGGCCATCATTTTTTAAGGAAATGGCGGATCCAGCTGTGGAGTTGGAGAATGATGTAAGTTTCTTAAATTTTTGTATTATTTAGTTGATTAATATTTTATTTATTTCATATTGATTAATATCGATTTCTTTCATTTTTGTACAGCATATAAATATATACATGTCCATACAATGATCGATCCCGAGTTTCTTGGGATTGAACCTCATCCTGCGATTTGGGAACTTATAGGATTGTATCTGCGATATTTTCGATTATTTTATTTATTATGTGTCCCGCATTTTAATTTAAACTTAATAAATGATACTTGTTAATCCATAAACATTTTCTATGTGTAGGATTACATACACCATATACGGAATCGTATGCATGGTTGGGATCCTGCTAGCATAGTATATGACCCGGTGACCATGGAGGTGATTAACTACGGACGGGGAGTTGGATGAATTGGTTAGGTTTGTCCAGCACGGATCTATAGGATGAGGTAATCCTGGTTCGTGGAGTGACGTTGTGCAGGTACACTTGAATTTATTTATTTTTTGGCTAGTTTATTCATTGTTTTCATTCAAATTGTTTGATTAATTAATGATTTGTTTTTCCCCAGGTGTTCATGATCGTGAATTTATCGGGTCATTTTGTCGTGTGCAGAATAGATCTCCGTAGAGCCAAAGTATATATGTACGACTTTATACATGCCCGATACACACCTGATATTCGTGCCCTGAGGGATGCCGACACACGTCCACTCCGTCGCATGCTCCCATGTGTACTCATGCACGCTGGCTTCTACGACGACTTAGGTATCGAGCCCGTCCACCGCGAATGGGAGCTTGTCACTGCGCCGGAGAAAGATTGTTATGTGCATAATGACAGCACCAGTTGTGGCGTATTTGCCATCTATTTCATCGTTAGTTATATCACGAAGAAGATTAATAAGAAGCAGGTGCAGGAGTTGATTCCCGAGCTAAGGAAAACGAAGGCACGAAATATTTACCAGTACAGTATAGATAGTAGTACTTTTCAGTTGTAGTACATTTTTATTGTATATCTTGTAAATATTTTGAGTTATTTAAGTATTCATTTTGCATGGTTTTATTGTTGTGGAAGTATAAGAACATGATTCGATTCTTTCAATCATAAGTCATAACAAGATTAGTATGTTATAAGAGTAAGCTAATGTTGTCTTTTTCCATAAAAAAAAAAGTATAGAAAGCATATATAGAAACAAATCTCAGGTTTGGGATCAATACAAAATCGTGCGCCACTTTTAATATAGGCACAAGGTGATCCAGCCGCACCTTCCAGTATGGCTACCTTGGCGCTGTTGGGCTTTAGCTACTCTATCAGAAGTCGGGTTGGTATATATCGTACCCAAATATATTGGGGCACGATATAGTACCCAACTTTTAATTAGGCACGATATATCGTGTCTATATTGGGCAAGATATTTATAGGCATGATATCGTGCTCACAATTTAAATGACTACTGACTTTCTACTCTATATTTAAATGAGTACTGACTTTCTGCTCTTAGTGTGTGTTTCTAACATAGTATTATAGTAAAATAATTTTTGCCTAATTTTCATCATACGGACGTCTCGGAGTATCTTCGACGGGTATGATCATCCGCTGACATATTCCACATTTCTTCTTACTACGCACTTGTCTTGAAGGACCCGACTGTGTCATTGAGGCACTTCCGCGCTCATCAAGCGGCAATTACATAGTGCATTTGACGCAATTGTGGCCAGCACCCCCACACCTTGAACAAATTTGACTCTTACGTGAACGATTACTTGATGATTCAACATCAGAATGAACTCTAGTTTGTCTAGGACGACCTACTTGTCTCGGGTTATTTGGAGGGTTGCATACTAATTCTCGCACCTCTTGTGATAGAACTCATTCACTCGGATTAGAAACTAGTAAAACTTCATCCGCCCATATTTGTTGAAGATTTTTACTTTTATAATAATGGGCAACAAATGAATAGATATTGAGGTTCGCCTTTACGCACAAATAAACAAACATTTATGTGAAAATATTGAGCAATTATGTGAAAATATTGATATAAATTTTAACTTTATTTATACCTAATTGTTCCATGATCAAGGCATTAGTTCACATTCAAATTCTCGGCAATTGCACGCTCTTTGGGATAAGTCAACCAAATAGGTCTTTGTTCCATCTTTCACTTTGTACTTCAAATTACTAAGACATTGTACATCCATTCTACGACCTATCTCAACGCATCACTTAATCTTTTGGTTGCTTCAAGTGTTAACTCTTGATCTCTTTCATTAGCAGCAGTGCGTTGTTCATAAAACCACTTTTCAATAATAGTCCAAGCACACTCAAGCCGGAACAAACAGTAACTTTCTAGCCCATAATAACCGACTATTGAAGCTCTCAGCCGAGTTTGATGTCATGAACCCATAACATCAGACAGGACACTTAACTCGAGACCATCTGTCTTCTCCTGCACGTTCTAACTTCTTAAACGCACCCGTCTCACTAGCAACTTTTATGTTTTCAAAAATACTTATCATAATCTTCAAGGCGGTATGAATATGTTGCATTCCTAAACATTGCTACTATATGTTGACTGTATTGAGCCAAATTACTTTGCAAATGATAAGTGCAAAGCCCATGTGATGCTTCTGGGTATACTACTTTTATGGCATTACTGATACTCTTGTGCTGATCAGAAACAATCAATAGATCACGAGGGCAATTATAAGCATCTCTCAATTGTCTCAAAAACCATGTCTAGGATTCATCGTTTTCAACATCCCCAATTCCAACCGCAAGTGGGAAAATCTGCTCATTACTATGTTTTGTTACAACAACAAACAATATTCCCCGGTACTTGCCTTTAAGGTGTGTTCCATCAATCCCAAAAAATGGTCGGGCATGGTTCTGGAATCCAGTGATTGATGCATGCAAAGCAAAAAACATGATTGATGCATGCAAAGAAAAAACACGTACTTGAATCTATTAAAATTATCCGACTTCCATCTAGTTATCGATCTGGGATTTGTTAAATTCAACATATGTAAGTATGCCGGAAGTTGATTGAATGAATTGTTGCTATCTCCATATATCAACCCAAAAGCATAATGCTTAGCACTCAACACAACATTATAACTAAGTTTAAGCCCATGCCGCGATTCTAACTCCGTTATCATATCTCTTGGCGCAATGTCCCACCAGATGCTTCCAATCTAGCAGGTTTTTCGGGAGGAACTGAAACGTGCGAGAGTGCACCAGGAATCACCCAACTTCGTCCTGTGGGCATTATTGTTTCGTCCCTATTATCTCTATGGATATCTGGATGTATGTTAGCACCTCGTTTTTCTGGTGCATCTTGGTTTTGGTTTTCTGAAATACTTCTCTCCGTTTACGTCTCCACTCACAAAATTCCTCAAATTTAGCATTGCTGGTCATTTTTAATTGATTATTAGCTTCAACATCAGTACCAACATCACCAGCAGTGTAGTTCTCACCAAAATCCTCTGCGTTATTATTACAATTAGCATCACCAACACTGTAGTTTTCACCATAATCATCTTCATTATTATCACAACCAACATCAGCATCAGTATTATCACGATTAGCATCAGTATTATCACAACCCATATCAGGATAATAGCCATCTTCATTACTTGGACTTATACTAGGTCCCGGACAATTGATATTTGGAACATTAACGATAGGTGAGAGTGGGCGCGATGACCAATAAGCTGAACATTGTTCATATGCATATAAGGTTCTCCACTAGGCCTTACTACATGACTATATAGATTGATGTGCGGTACACCGTATTGTTGAAAACCAAGATGGTGCATGTAGTTTAATTAGGCCCAACGACTGTTGAAAAATCATTCTGAGTAGCCATTAGTTGCATAAAACTTCCACCAATATTTTGTTGACCTTCAATGTTCTCAACTCGATTATGCCCAGACTGACTTCCCAATACATTATGCGAACTAGTCTCACCCATTTTTCTTTTCAGTGTTACAAAAACAACTGGTAACTCGGTGTTCTCAAATGCACTTTCAATGTCACCGTCATTTTTCAACTTTAACTTCCCAAGTTTGTTTCCAGAAATATCTACAATAGCATGCATTACACAATCATATATGCCCCTATCAACTTCAACAACACCATAAACCTCCTACAATATTTCACTATAATTCATTTTTCCCGGTTTAATACGTACAACTTCTTCACCATTTTTATATTCTAAACCTTCCCAGTAACCCCCAAATCGAACAACAACATAGCCAGAGTTCATCTACATACAGGAAATATAGAAAATATTGAAGATATGCCACAATATGCAAGCATAAAAAAGGCACATTTATTAAAGGCACGATATAGGCATGATATATTGTGCCTCATTTAAAATTGGGCAAGAAATTTTAAATATGGCACGATATATCATGCCAAATTTTAAATGAGGCGCGATATATCGTGCCTATATTGGGCACGATATATCGTGCACAGTGCCAAATTTTAGATTCAGAAATTTCACAAGAAATTTCACATATCGTGTAAATATATTGGTCTTGAACAATTTAAACAAAGTTAAGTAACTAAGAGGAGAAGCAACAGTACCTTGTTAATCAATTTTCTGGTGCGATTTTGGTTGACGAAAGACCACAAAAAGAACTTCTTGATATTTTGCAAAGAAGAAGAAGAAGAGAGAGAAAAAATAAAGAGCAAATGGTGGAAAAATCGTATGTATGTATGTATTTAAAATGAGAGCGAAATACAACTTACCTACTTTAAAGGCTTAAAGCCTCAAGGGTGTTGTGGTAAAAGAACCCCAAAAGTGGGTAGAAAACATAGTTTTTTATCATACATGTCAAAAACGTTTATCTCCTATCCCAAGTGGGTAAATCCCACCATTTGCTCTATTCGTAAACTAAGGCTCTTTCTTCTGTCATAGCAAAATCCCAAGAGATTGAAAATATTGACATGGAAAGTTCTACTTATGCTAGCAACTTCATTTGATGAACTCTTCGCTTTTGCTATCCGTCTCTGGTCAAAACCTTGACCGCGATTTAGAGGTCATCATCGCGTAGTTTTCCTTTCTACACACCGCCTTTATCCTCCTTGTCCTAACTTTTTTTTTTTTGTCGAACGATGGTATTTTATTATAACAACTCAAAATCTAAAATTACAACTACAATCGTAGCCAACGGGCTAAGAGCCGACAAGACTAACTAAGAGCCAAGCGGGAAATTGGTAAGACCAATTCGGATTCACATGGACTAAAAACTACCCACCCCAAACTAACCACTCCACGGGAGACTTGACGACTCCTTAAAGGAGATCAGAACACACCAAAAAAAGAAATCGGGCACAAGCAACCACTTCATATTTGCTGAGAATAGAAAAAATTGATCCGCTACGAGTTTCGCAAATCAACCTAGGAAAAGAAAATACAAACAAAATAAGAAAACTACAACAATCTATAGCTAAAAATGAGAAAAAATAGAAAGAAAAAGAAAGATGCCTCTCTCTCCCCAAATCTCTTCGCACAGCCCATCGTCTTCTCAGCTCAGAGACACCTCCGTGAAGTTCTGACTTGTTTTTACCCTGGACCAAAAATTTCGGCCACCTTCGGACACCCAAAGGACCGCCATTGTTGGCCCTCCAATAAAAGACATGGAGGGGGAGGGGGCGGCTGTAGAGAGGGGGAGGGAGGGGAGAAGAAGTAGGTTAGGGTTTTTTTTCTTTTGGGGGTAGAGAGAAGGATGAGAGAAAAGTAGAGAGAGAATGTGAATTTTTTTTTTTTTAATTTTCTTCCTTGTCCTAACTTATCACTCAAGGATTTAGTCATTCTCTTGACTTCAGAATATTTGTAGTGTTTTAGAGCCAGAGATCCGTTTTCGTGTAGAAACTTTCTATATCGATGTCACTTTTTGTGTTATAACATCGCCTTCTGATGCAGCAGACTATGCTATGATAATTAATAAAGTTGTAGTAATTAACACTAGTAACGTACCTGGATGTTCAAGGATACATATAGGTTACAAGATCCGAAACTAGAGAAATTAATAAAACATTGAGGGTTATCTTTTAAAACTGCAAATATCCCCTCTAGATAAACATAAGGGATAATTACAAAAACACCGCTGAGGTTTGGGCTAATTACAAAAAAATCCAGAGATTTTTGAAATTTACAAAAAAAAATTATGTTTGATTTAAATCTTTACATTTTTCCCTTTCATAAGCAAAAATATAGATATTTATAAAAATACTATAGTTACCCTCTTAAATTTAACACATAATCATACCGATGGGGTTATTTGTAATTTTTAAATATCTCTGGATATTTTGTAATCAGCCCAAACCTCAGGGGTATTTTTGTAATTATCCAAAATATAAAGTCGAGATATTTATAATTTTGAAAAATAACTGTGGTTTTTTTTTCAATTAGGCTAAACCTTAAGGGTAGTTTTTATAGTTATCCCTAATATTAAGAAGGGGAAAATGGTTTACGAATTACCTACTGTTGACAGTGAGTCTGAATCTGTAAAAATAATAGTGAACCTTACAGTAAACTGTAAACTTGACAACTCCTTATGCGGCCAAAAAAAAAAGGAAAGAAAAATATTTAAAATAGTTAATTGACAAATATATTAATCAATTGCTTATACCTTGTAAAAACAAGTCCAGTGAATTTTAAATTGAGATTTCCTATTCCATTTCTTATTTCATTGCATAGGATGAATAACATGTGTATAAGATGATGTTATAATTGTACACGTATTTTTCATCCAATATATGGAATAGAAAATAGAATAGAAAAGTGGAACAGAGAATCTCATCCCGTGAATTTTACCTTAATTTGAAACGTGTTACAACACATTGAAACCTAATTTTAATTCACATAAAAATATTACAATGAACTATATCTATTGCTTCAGGAAAATGTAGTAGGAGTAAAATTAAGAAGCTTTTACAAAATGCTTAATGATTTTCTAGGTTTTTTTTAATAAGTTGGGAGTCTTGGTTAGAGGAGAAGGGATAAATTCCAATGAAACTGAAAGATACGAGGGTTCGAATCCTGGTCAACACTCTTATAAAAGGGTGAAATGATACCACTGGCTGAGCTCTATTTAGTGGTGAAATGAAATTTCTGGCTACGAGGATTCGAACCCAAGCGGGGATGGAGAGGCAAAGTTCTAAATTGGCATGCAGTAACCACTATCTTTAAACTAAAAGATACATGGTTCGAACTCTGGTTAACACCCTTATAAATGGTTAATGATTAATGATTTTCTAAATGAAAATGCATAAATTTCATGTGCTTTGCTGAAATTATAAGTCGTTGGTGCTGTGATTAATGAACAGCAACCGGCAGCAAACAAACAAAAAAAGAAATTTCTAACCAACATAAGAATAATGAAACGAGTTGAAGGTAGTCCTGAGGTGTGCAAACATGCACTCTCCTTAAGGAATTTACTTTCGTAATCCCCCCAAGATTCAACAGATGGTCGAATGGCAAACAAAAAAAAATGAATTTGTAAACCAGCAGATTAGTTAGCAGCAGGAAAAAAAAACGATATGAAAGAAGGCAGATGGTATTTTTCCCTGTATGTTTGACTCAGCAGTATATAATGAGGTATTTGTAAATCCAGTATATGATGTATTTGTAAATCCACTACCAACAAACTGAACCCATAAAATAGGAAGCATTCTTTTTTTAAAATGTTGTACGTTTAGGAATCGGTTTTTTTTGTTACAAAAAATTAGGAACAGCCATTTGGAGCAGTCTTACACATAGCAAAATATTAGGAACTAAATTTTGAATTTGTAGATAAGGAAGAAAACTGTCAAACTCGGTTAAGGCCATAATACCAAGTCAAAAAATTAATTTTAAAGTGGTAAAACAAACTGGGTCGAGCCCGTACCACCCGTGGGGGGACAAATTGAAATTTGGCCCAACTCTTTATGTGCGCGAGGCCATTTTATTCTCTTGGTCCATTATTACTAAGCTCATAATGGTCTCCCATTAATAAAGAGAATAAAACTTGTTTTGATTTTCTATGTGGGATTAAGAATCTTTTAAAAACACTCACAAAATACAACAATCCCCCACATGTTTTTAAAAGATTTATAAAGATAAGAAGGAATGATATGCTGGTTTACAAAAATAAGTGTAGAATGCATCGTATATGGTGTCTTTTGGACTATGAACCAGACCTAGAAAGAAAAGATTTAAATACATAGTTTCAGTGAAGCTTGCGGCTTCTATGAACCAAAAACTCTTTATTGTAAGTTAAAATCTTGCAAGCCATATTACACCATCTCAAAATATTGCCATTCAATGTGGTATTGCGCTAATAGGCCGTGCGCGTGCCTGGTATTCATGAGTGCTCCAGAGACATGCCAAATTCTCATAGGAGCAGCCCCACTCCACACTCATATAGGTAAATTTCATCAAGTATATTTGGCAGTTAAAAATACAAGCATACATAAAACATTATGCGTTTTTTAAATAAAAAGAGATACGGTTTACCAATTTCGCCATTTCCATGGGTCGTGTCTTTCCTTTTGTTGGTAATATCTTCCTCTTGAGAAGTCACTTTGTTGATGATGGCTTCTCCAATTACTCCATTTCCAAGGATTGTAACCTTCTCATTGTTGATAATGTATTCCTCTTGGAAATTCATTTTGATGTTGTCTTCTACTTTGATCAAATGAAACGGACATTTGATGTCTTCTTGGCGGTATGAATTTTCTTTGATTGTTATTCTGTCGGGTACATAATATGACATTGTTTTGTGGTACCCTCAAGTGTTTGGGTCCTTTGGGATTAGCGTTGAGACTTTTAGGTCTCCAATAATAATTAGAGTTATTTCTAGCCCGACAAGTATTTACCGTATGATCCTTTTTACAACAATAAAAGCAAGTAATAATTTTAGGAGCATAATGACCAACATGCTTAAAGACTTGATTCTTTTTCATGTGATTAACGACATTAGGCTTATGATCAAGTCCTAGTTTCAAATTATCACAACTATGAACATCAACAATTTTGGTCATTTTATCGGTACTCAAGTTGAATTTTGATAAATCCTTTTTCATGCAATTAATATTCTCAACAAGAGTACTATTTTCCTTTTCAAGAATTCTAACCTTATCAAGTGTAATGGTGTGAGCACATGAAATTGATTCATAAGAGGTAAATAATCTATCCTTATCATTTTTCAAAACATGGAATTTCTTTTTCAATTTTTTTGTATTTAACAAGCAAGCTTTGGAATTCATTTTGAAGGTCATCAAAATCATTTTGCAAATCACTATAATCATTTTGTAATTCATTATCATAAGAAGTAGAAGGTTTAGAGAGTACCTTGTTTTTTTCTTCGATGCCCATAAGACATTGTTCGACTTCTTCATCGTCGGAAGTTGTAAGAAGCTCATCCCATGCTGTTGGATTTGATATTGTATCCAATTGAGAAGTAGTTGCTTTTGAATAGCTCCTTTCATTTGCATATACTTCTTCTAGTTTTCTCCATACTTTATGTGCCGATCGAATTCCTACAATATAATCATATTCCGAAATGGTAAGTGAACAATAAATAATATTAAGAGGTTTACCGTTTAAGGAGATAATTTTCTTCTCTTCATCATTGAGCTCCTTGAGGACTTTGGAGGTGTGAGGTGTCTCTTTCATCGGGATGGAATCTTCATTCATGATCGTGTTCCAAATATTGAACCCGCAACTTTGTAAATAGCATTCCATTCTTTCTTTCCAAAATGTATAATTTTGGAATCGAATAGTGGTGGCTTGTTGGTGGAGACGCCGGTAAGGTAGACTTCATTCGTAGGCAATGATCGTTCCTCTTTACTCGCGATGTGGAACGAGCTTGCCAAAGAGTTTGACTTTGATACCACTTGTAAGTCCAAGTGCCTGCGATAATCTAGAGGGGGTGAATAGATTATGCCCATTTTCTCGATTATACCCTCTTTTTCGAATGTAATAAACCAAGACAAGAATGTAAGTGCGGGAAGTAAAGAACACGCGTCGATTTATAGAGCTTCACCCCACCTAGGGACTTCGTGCTCTACCACCCCAGTATATCCGAGATGGGTTTCGAAAATGAAAAAGAATTTTATTAATTACCACAATTAATACAACATCACCTTACAACAGCACTTTGGAGATTACCACAATCTTCAACGGCACCTTGTGAAGATTACCACAATCTTCAACCTTGAAGAACACCAAATTCTTCAACACCTCAAAGAGCACTAAACTCTTCAACAAGAAGATTACCACAATCTTCTTAATTACACCTAACACCTAGATCACCCAAGTGTGTTCTTACCACAAGAACACTCACAAATATATCTTGTGTTGAATGATGACCACAAATTCAAGATTACAACTCGATAATGAATAATACAATTTTGAGTGCAAGTGTAATCAAGAAATAAGTCTAGACCTCAAGATGTGAAAGTGTAAGACCTTAGGCTATTACAACAAGAATATTGAAATTGAAGAACAAAAGTGTTTGCTTGAATGTATCTTGTTGTGTTGTATTGTTCTCTCTTGTTGTGTTGCTTCAATTCTTCATCTATTTTAGAGGATGTCTTGAACTTGATAGGCTCCTCCTAGGAGATTGAAATCTGTAAAAAAAATTGCAAGACAATTGAAGAATATAGTTGTTAGAAATCAATCCCACAAATTAAGAAAAAGCTGTCTGAAAAACCAACGGATAGTTTGATGTCAAAAGCCTATAGTGACCGGTAGCGCAGAGAGAATGGTTTGATAGATTTTCATATGAAAATACATAGGGGACCAGTCACCATGGGGTTGGACAGGTCGACCCCTATGTTGACCGGTTTCCATCCCCTAAAAACCAACAACAGAGAGTTCTGTAATTAAAAACAACTCCCAGGCACCGGTCGACGACCTGGTCGACCGGTCAACCACACCGGTTGACAGACCGGTTGACCTCTCTCAGCATGTTCTCTGTTTTCAAGATTAACACGCGTTCAGGTACGGGTTGCCCTCTAGGGCGACCGGTTCACATCAAAACAGAGGAGTTGTCCGATTTTAGTCAAAAATAAACTTTAAGAAATACTCCAAAAAATAGTAAAAATATTTTAGATCGATCGGGAGTATTTGGACAACATTTAGAAACATTGTTTTGGTGTAAAAATACAATAACACAAAATTATTAAAAGTGTTGTCCACTTTTTGTCGAAAATAAACTTTAAGAAATACTACAAAAAATTAGTAAAAATATTTTAAATCATTTAGGAGTATTTGGACAACTTTAAAAAACATTGTTTTGGTGTAAAAACAAAATCATCAAAATCATGATAAAAACATTTATCAAACAAACTCCCCCTGTTTGATGATTACAAACCAAAACAATTTAAAGAGGTCGATTTTGAAAACAAAACAATTTTCCGGTTAAAAATGAACTATCCGTTGAGAGTGACTACATTCCATGCATAATAATCTCTAGGATTGGAGTAGAGATTTTCAAAAATATTTTTGCAAAAGCTCCCCTTATCAACATGCACAACAAGAGTAATATAGAAGCAATTAATTAAAAGCTAAAAACTCAGCTTTTACAATGTGAACAAAAATATCATGAGCTTAGAAGCTCCCCCTGTCAAAAACAATCATCAATAAAGAATAACAAGTCCATAATATATCCATTGGACTAGATTTTATTCACATCTTTTAGCTTAAACTAGCCACAACTTATAGCTTCTTTCGTGAGCTTATTTTAGCTTCTTTGAGCTAAAGAGTTCATTACCTTTTTCTCCCCCTTTACAATCATCAAAAAGAATGTTAGCACGATAAAAATATCATATATTCATATCAAAGTGCGCAATTTAACACTTTCAAGAATAGAAGAATAGTTAAAGAACCACTTACCTTAAAGCTTAATATCCTGTCTCTTTATCTTTTTTTTTTTCCAGTTTACTCTGCTCGAACACCAATTTCATAATCTAGAAGCTTAACTTAATTTTCCTTTAATATTAGTTGCATCTCTCCTTTACGAGCCAACTCATGCTATTCTCAAAACTAATTGGCTCCTGAGTTTGCAGTAGGCAGCCCTTCATGTTGTCAGCTTCTTAAGCAAGGAGAGGTTTGGTGTTGACAGGTGGTAAAACATTCCCCTTGTCGGCTAAGTGAACATCAAGGTTAAACAAGAAAATCTAACATCCCTTTTTTTATATATATATATTTTAGATGTATATCTATATTTTTTATTTATTAGTTTTTGTCGTGTATGTTAAGAAATTAGTTAGTGTTCAGCCAAGGTCTAAATTATTTAAACATTTATAATTCAAATTGGGGTAAAATAAATAGTCGGGCTCCCCTTAAAGCTTAATGTTATAAGAAAATGTCAAACAAAATAAATACATATACATAATTTAATATGTTACAAATAGTCAAAATTTTGGGATCCTACAAGCATCATAAGGAGTGCTCACAGGTTTGACATTCGTATTTTTCTCTGTATGTTTGGCTCAACAGTATATGAGGTATTTGTATATCCACTACCAACAAATTTAACCCAAAAATATGAAGCATTCTTTTTTTTAGATGTTGCACGTTTAGGAATCGGTTTTTTTGTTACAGAAAATTAGGAACAGCCATTTGGAGCAGCCTTCCACTTAGCAAAATATTAAGAACTGAATTTTGAATTTGTAGATAAGGAAGAAAACTGTCAAACTCGGTTAAGGCCACCATCATACCAAGTCAAATTTTTAAAGTGGTAAAACAAACTGGTTGGAGCCTGTATCGCCGGCGGACAGGGGGGTAAATCGACGATTTTACATTTGAAATTGCAAATTTGGCCCAACTCTTTATGTGCATGAGGCCACCTTATTCTCTTGGCCCATTATTACTAAGCCCATGATGGTCTCCCATTAATAAAGAAAATAAAACTTGTTTTGGTTTCCTATGTGAAATTGAGAATCTTTAAAAACCACTCACAAAATACAACAGTTGGTTGGTTTGAAATCCGAAAAATGACGAATGTGAGATTTTATGTATACGAGGAAAAGTTGCTCCATATTTTTGGTATGGGACGGTGGTTTTTCACCTTCCTAACACTTTAGAAATCCAACATTTGAGTAAAGATGTTAAACGGGCCACAATCCGACGGACTTGCCCGTTTAACTCGGAATAAAATAGGGTTAGGGCCTGTGGATTTTGGCTCGTTTAAAATTGGACATTTTTGGCCTCATCCGTTAGCCCGGGTTAAATAGCCGCCCGTGGCTCACGATTTCTTTTATTATTTTTATAAGTGATCAAAATTATATAATTGTGTTATTTAAAGTTAAGAAAAATTATTTTTGTGTTATTTAAAGTAACAAGAGTTCACTACTTATTATTTTATATATACTAGATGAATAAGAATCGAAAGATAATATTTAGTCAAAGGACGGATCAAATGTGATTAAAAATAATATTTGATTAATATTTACTTAGTTGTGTATTAAATTAGTACTTATATGATTTTATTTAATTACGAAGTTTTTAATGTCTAAACTTTAATATTTTGTCCATTAATCCAACTACTACAAACTATATGTTAACTTTTATTATTATGGGTCATTTGGTTTGTATATCTAGTTTGAATATGAATATTATATATACTTTAGCTTAAAATTTAATATTTAAAGATAAATTTTTATTTTATTTTAACTCGTTAGTGACCCGTCTAACCCGAAACCACTAGGATTAAGTTAGGTCTGCAATATTGTTAGCTTGTTTGATAGTGGCTCAGTTAACTCGAAATCCGTTTGACCCGAAACCCGCTAGGGCCAGCCCGTTTAATATCTCTACATTTGAGTATATGAGTGGTATAATTACTTTAGGGATAAGGACACAACTATCCCAGTTTTCTGGACAAGAAAACAGAAGATTACGTTTCTCGGTGATTCTTGGACAAAATTATGCTCTGGCCCCTTTTTCTGGACAAAAATACGTTCCTGCCAATATTCTCGGACTTTTTACGTTATTGTTTCTTTGTTGTTTCAAATATTTTTCTTCTAATCAAATTTCAAAGTGAAAAATAACTTTTTGTAAGTCAAGCGACTACGATAATCTAGAGGGGGTGAATAGATTATCTCCATCTCTTCGATTTTTCCCTCTTTTACAAACCGAATGCTCAAAGACAATAATAAAGGTGCGAAATGTAAACAATCGTAGGTCCCAAGGGTTGTAAGTGTAAGGTTTAGAAGGGGGTTGAATAAACCTTACCCATTTTCGATTTAGTCCTTTTAAAAATACGAGTTGATTCTACATAGCCATTTGTGTCCTTGATGGACAATCGAATTAGTCCCTTAGTAGAGTTAATCTCTCTCACTTTCCGAAATTGTTGATGGAGTAACTCACCGTTGTCTATAATTTGACTCAACCGTGGTTTTGTTTTTATTGGAAGACTTAACACCCTTAAGTTTGATTAAGCAAGATTTTAGAGCTTGATTTAGTACTTATAAATTATCAAATGGATAGTAAATTTATCACAGATATAAGCGATTAAAAGTGCGGGAATTTAAATCTTTGAAATGTAAATGACACAAAGAAGTTTTTATAGAGGTTCAAAGATGGGGTAATTCTTCTACTCCTCTCTTCTCCAACTCCTGGAGGAATCCACTAAGAAATGATCGGTTTACAAAGTGGTAATATCCGGATACAAAGTCTTGATCACAACGGCCGACTTGATCCTTAGGGACTCGATGCCGAGACGCCTTGATCACTCACCGGCTTCTCGTGCGACTCGGCTTCTTCACAGGCGGCGGCCTTTGCTACTCAACTCACTTGCTCAAGCTCTTTGGATTTGATCACGAAGCCCTCCAAAAGCTTAAGACTTGGTTCAACCTTGAACCTTTCTACAATCCTTCCCGGAATGTAGACCCCTTGTTTTCGATATTTTCCTCTTCAACCGATTGAAGTTCTCTTTCCTTCACAGGTGAGTGTTGGATTGATGTACTTCGTAATGTAGGCTTGAGGATTGAGAATGTTTCGATTTTCTTATATGCTTGTATATCTCACGTGTGTGTCATATATATGTCTCTTTTTAAAAAAATCTCCTCGGCCTTTTTATAGTGAACTTTCAAAAATTTGCCCGTTGAAGAGATAGGCTTATTTTTGAAAGTCACTTTGCGATCGTTGGCTTGCGCTTCTTGGAATTGCCATTTCCTCGTATGAATTGTTCTTTCACCTTTCCGTAGTTCGACACGGTGTGGTGCTTCCCATTGGTTCATTCCTTTTGCACGCTTCGGGTGAGCACTCCGAGAAAGGTGGTAAGGAGATATTACTTGTTTAAGTAAATCTCTTGATTTACGTACAACGGTTCTTTTTACGATTATCTCGACTTGATTGCATTTCCTTGCTTTCCCCCAGGTGACTTAGAGTCGCTTTCCAATCATGGATGACTCTTCCGTCTTCAACTTGAGACTTGGCTTTTTTTTTTTTTTGAGTTGACTTGACGATGCTCCACTCACCGCATCTCACCGCTTCTTCATAGAGTTCCCGTCTACTCTTCTTTGTCATATTCAAATTTGTTTCACAACAAGGTCTTCCTTCCAGTCTTGGTTTGTCTTCTTGCATGTTAGGGCGTAGGCGACTTAACTCGGCTTGGCACGACTCTAATTGTTACAATATATTTTACAGACAAGAATTGGGGTGCCAACTTTCTATTCTAAGTTTTACATGGCATTCATCAAAATCTAAACAATAAAATTCCTAACAATTTCCCCCTTTTTGATGATGCCAAAACTTAAACCATACAAAAATGCAAATAACAAAGATACATACTGAGATAGTGTATTGACATAGAATGTATGCGCAGAATCAATCTTTTTATTGATCATATCATTCTTGTACTTAACACAACTCAAGCATACAAGGTGTATCGAGTATATAATTGTCTTCACAAAAAAATAAAGATTTTATAGCTTTATTACGAGAAGACTTACATTGTACGTATTTACATAATAAAATACACGAAGGGTTGGACAAAGAACACTTCATCTCCTTCGCCGTCTCCTTCTTTCATCTTGTTCAAGATCTTCTTCTTTCTTTCTTTTTTTCTTCTCGTGCAATTTGCCTTCTTTTTCTTTTCATATGCCTTCCTGGCGGCTTCATCTTTTCTTATTCTTTCCTGTCTCTCCCGTCATAGCCGAGTTTGTCTCTTGTTTTCTTCTTCTATTCTTTTTGCATACTCGGCGTTAGTTTTAGCCACTTTCAAATTTGCCACTTGGTCAAGTTCCACCCGATGATCCCTCCTCCTTTCTTTCCCCGGATCCACGTATTCAATGTTTTTGGGGAGGCCTGGTCAAGCTTCTTCCTCCACTATCGCTTCTTCCTCTACCTCGGGCGTATCTTCTTCTTTTTCCAAATCTTCTGACTCGGTGAGTGACCAGGCGGAGTGACCGCCAGTGGTCCGGGAGTCTCGCTGTCGGTTTCTTCACATAACGCAAGACCCTTTTCCCAAGATACAAGTCCCAAGCTTGAGCCATAGACATATTTGCAAAATATCCCCGATTCGAGCGTTTTAAATTCATCGACGATCGTGGCTCTGTCCCGACATCCGAGATGGCATAAGTGTCTCTGTCTCTTGGAATGCCTCCATGTTCTTTCAAGATGTTCATCACCCTGGCATCCATTCTTCCTTCCACTTCCTTCATCCCCGCTTCAATTGCTTTTCTCTTCTCGACCATAAATACAAAGCAGAGTGTTGGAGTGGCAGAGTCACTGGGGAGTTTGTGCTTATAATGTCACCGTGACAGGACCCTGTTGAGGGGTTTGTGCAATCATCAATGTCACATCCGTTGATCCTTTCCCCTCAAAGCAGATTTTCCTTTCTTTTGTTTCAAAATTTCCTCACCGATTTTCCCTTCTCAAATTTTCCTTCTCACCGCTTCCTTTCTTTTCTTGATTTTCTTTTGCTTTAAGGTATTCCTCTTCCCCTTTTTGGCATCATCAAAGGATAGAGGAACCCCAGGGGAACATCTTTGGCAAGCATGAAGTCGAGCTGCGGATAGTCGAGTTCTGCTTCAAGTCTGCTGCGTTGTAAGCGGACGGAATTCGGATCGAGTAGCGTTGGACTCTGCTGAAATCGCTTCATCTCGGCCATGAGAAGGCTGAATTTTCTAGTCATGTGTTCTTCCAAACGTTGTAGATCATTTGTATTTCGCTCACGCAGAGCTTTATCTCGGCGATGAGCTTCATGCATGTGCTCAATATGTTCTCTCGGCTTCGTTTTTGCATCGGCATTTTCACTCTCCACACCAGCAGACTTGTTGAACAATGTCCTGAAGTATCTCACCACACTCGCATTGTTTGGTCGTTGTTGCCACCATTCCCTAATCCCGATCAAGTTATGCCTCTCAAATCACCGTAAGGGAGGCATCTCTTGTCCAGCGCATGTCCAAAGAGGCCTCGATGCCTCTCCATCCGTTCAACCTCGGAAAGAGTGCCTTGAACACTTCTCGAACTTGATTGATTCTTCATTGCGGTGATGGCCATACAAAGATCGGGTCATAATCACCGAACAATGGTGTCTGTTGGAAGAACAGGAGCTGGTTTGTTATAAGCGTGCTTGTTCGTTTTCGACTCTTCGTGGAGTTCTCGTATCTCCAAAGTGAGAAAAGGAAAGATTCTACAAAAGATTCATCACCGCCGACCGGATCTGCTCGATGATGAGCGGTGCGCGTGAAGTTCTTTTGGGAATCGATCCTGCTGCAGCTTGAGGAGCCCGTGCGGTGGTCTCTTGTTCACCGGGTTACTGTTGTGAAGTAGACCCGCTTGCTGAGCCTCCTCAAATGTCTTAATGTTGACCGTTGGTCTCACTGGTTTTTCCATTTCGATGAGATCGGTCCTCGGCCTTATCATCGGTAGCGTCATCGAACGATGATGAGATTTCAGTGGTGGCTCATCATCAAAGTTAAAAGTTTGACGAGTAGTCTTGGGATCGACTTGCTCGTGCTTGGAACATCCGCACCGAGTCTTTTGGATTTGTCATGGGGATGACTCGACTTCTTCTTCGCCTTCCGATCCCGGAAAAGTGACATCGGGGTTGTCCTGGGAATCATGAAGTGCACCGATCTCCTTCTCGGATGGGTCGATGATAGCGGAGGGATGTTCTCTACTTCAGACTTCTTTACCCCGGAAGTCTCAACCTCCCGTAGGCCTTCATTACCTCCAGGCGGTCTCTCTGCTGCGAGGCCTTGTCCACCCTTTCGACAAAGTGTCGGTGTCTTAGGGTCTTCTACAGCATCCGTTGGAGTCTCAACCCCATGATTGCACTTTCATCGCCTGCAGTGTTAACTCCCGGGGTTGTTCCTTCCTCGTGCCTCGACCGCATCGGCGAGCGTCATTAGCCTTCAGAGCGATTTGGCACCTCGGTGAGAGAGTCTCAATCGTCCGAGCTTCGTTGATGGCAACTTCATTTTCTTGTGTTTGTAGTTTCTCTACTTCGCCTCCTTGATTCGTTGTGGAGTCATCTCGCAGATCCTCCGACCTTGCTGCAGTGGAGGAGTTTCCCCTCACCGGTGGCGCACCCCGAGTGACTTGTAATGGGGTCACTCGTCTCCAAACTCCCGGCTGTTTGGATAGATTGTTCACCGTTGGGGCGGTGGTAGCATACCTTCAATAGGGGTTGGCTCGACCGGGGTCCCCACTATCCCGCTTTCATCGCCACTCCTTTATCGCCTTCTTCCGAGTGAGTGGGAAGTGGTAGCAGAACAACAACGTGGCTATTTGTCAACCACTCCCATTGGATCGATTTCACCGTGTGTTCGAGGACTCTCCTGGTCCCTCCATCGATCTTTTGCTCATGAAGGATTCTTGATTCGTGCAATGCTTGCTGCATTTGCAACTCTTCCGTAAGCGGCGACATTTTCTCGTTCCTCGTCACCGCGGAGAAGACATCGAGGAGAGGATGTGTGTGTGTTCGTGGTGCCGGAGATAGGGCGGATGCTTGCCTTCTCACGTGCTTCGGCTTTCTTCTTTTCTTTTCTCTCCTTGTCCTTGTAGATCTGCAGGATGTCCGTGCGATTGTCTTCATCCGTAGCTGGGAGCACAGAGTTAATCCAAGAGAAATTTAGCGCTTCCTCTTCTTCTTCTATGAACTCAAAGCCGTTGGAACTGTTCCCTTGACTTACTCAACTTCCATTTCCTCCACTCACGCAGACGATTTTGGATGTCCGGGTAAGGTGGAGATAGGATCATTACATCACTATCTCGCTCTGCGGGTTCTTCTTGTGCTTCACCGTGTGAGCTACAAACTGTGTCTTCGTGTTGCCTCTCTGATCGATCGCTTCAAAGCAGACTTGGTTGTTTCATCAACTACATCCGGAGACTCTACTTCTCCGATAGTCTCCTGTTTTGTGCTAGCCGAGTAATCGACTCACCGGTTTCTCCGATTGGGCCGGATCGCTGACGATTCGTCTTCGTCTCCTGGTTTGTACCAGGGGAATTTCAGTTCGAGAGACGGTGTCCTCTCGAGTCTTGTCGCGGGGGGGCCGTCTTTGGCGTCTTTTTCGAGGAGGAGCGGGCCGTCGTGGCTTCTCGCCTCCTCTTCTTGACGATCGGATAAGGTATTTGTGAGTCCTTCTCGACCACGCCTTTGCATGGGCGGGAGACACGGCCGCTTTGGGGCGGGTAACTCTGCTGCGGGCGGGGAGCATGTTTGTTTTCTTTCTTTGGGGCGGCGTCTTTTCTTAGTAGGCTTTGGCGCTCTCTCTTTGGGTGGAGAGGAAGCAATTTGTATCTTCGAGGTCACCGATTCCCCCTCACGGTGTCGCTCTCTTGGCGTAAGCTCTCTTCTCAGCGCCCGAGAGAGGTTTGCTCAACATCCTCTTGTTAATCATGGAATGCCTTCCCATGTCTAAGAGGACTCCTTTCACCTCCAATAGCCGGCCAATCACTAGGCCATATCCTGGATCCTCCAAATGAGCCATCTTCTTTGAAGGACTTGTTCCCACGTTAAGCGAGTCTGCTGTAGACAAACTCAGCCCGATTGATCTTCTTTTCTTCGATGATTGCGGCCATTACAATCAGCTTCGCCTTTGACATTGGTCAAAGTCCGCCAAATTTGATGTCGATACATTTGGCAACTATGTCCAACAACTTGTGATAATCCTCCTTCAGCAGATCTCTTGTTTGTTGTGTATATTATTTTATCAAAGAAAGTCGGACTTGGCTATTTCTTTCCAGTCGTCGGCCAAGTTTACATCGGCTTTCTTTAATCTCGGATGCTCCTTCACTGGTAGTGAGCAATATTCACCAAATCCTTGCGAGATAGTCACCCGCTTTTTCGTGAATGCAGATGACTTGATTCCTTCATCGTGAATCTCAAAGGCATTCACGTAGAATTGTGCGACCTCCTCCACATAGGTCATCGGATATTCTAGCGTTAAAAACAGATTTTAGCCCTGGACGTTTCCAACTTCTCAGCGATTTTCTTCACTAGGGTGTCGTCGGACCCCTGCTTCACCATTCCGTCAAAGTCCACCGTAGAGCCGGTGTGGATTTGCTTTCCTAACTTGGTAAAGTCATAAGTTGGTGCCATTTCTCAGGATTATATCAAGGAAAAGCTCAGAAATTGATTTGAAGGTTGATAGGGTTTCGAGAGTATTTTTGCCTTTGCTTTAGAGAGAAAGAGATGAACAGTTTTTAGAAGTGTGAGAGAGAAACGGACGAAAATGGTTTAAATATGGTTTATGAAAGGACGTGCGGGTGGTTTTTGAATTGTGATCGAAATCAACGGCTTGGATTTCGCACGCTTATTGAGCATTTCATGTCTCGTATTTAATGCGGCGAAGATTTATATCCAATCATAAGCTTGGTGTGCGCTTTATGTCCGTACACATCATCATTATCTTTGACGTGTTTCTTAAAACATTCCCGCTTAGTCAAAACGACAGCTGCGTTTTTGTCACTTTGCTCATAAATTATTCAAACATCCCTTAGGCGATTTAACTCTACTTCTCACGATTCTCTTAGTGACTCAAATATCTATCACCGACTCGGTGTAGTCATCTTTCCGATCTTGATTCTTGAAATGATTTACTTTTCGACTCTTTTTCACCTCCTTTTCTCTGTTCCATTTCTTTTCTTTGATTCTTCCGTGTGTCGACTTAGTTCAATTAATCCCAACTCATGTTTGAGTTCTTCAAATCTTGACTCACATAATGGTTTTGTGAAGATATCACTAGTTGTTTATCGGTTGAGATATATTCCAGGATGATGTCCTTCTTTTCAACATGGTCTCTTATGAAGTGATATCGACATCAATATGTTTTGTTCTTAAGTGCAACACGGGATTTTGAGTGATAGCTATTGCACTTGTGTTATCACACATGATTGGAATTTCTTTTTCTCAACTTCATAGTCTCTCACCATTTGTCTCATCCATAGGACTTGGGCACAACAATGTTTGCCCGCAGCCTATGTATTCTCGCCTCACCAGTAGAGGTGGCTATTGAGTTTTGCTTCTTGCTAAACCAGAAATTAGTCTGTTTCCTAGCATTTGACATGTGCCTCGAAGTGCTCTTCCTGTCCACTCTGCATCCAAAGATAGTCGAAATCAATAGCCAATTAGCTTGAATCCACCTTCCTTTGGAAACCATAGGCCTACTTCTTGCTTCCTTTCAAGTATCTCAATATTCTCTTAGTTTTGTCATATGGCTCTCTTTTGGAGCAGATTGAAATCTTGCACATACACCTACACAAAGAAAGGTGATGTCCGCCTCGCTTTTGTGAGATAGAGCAGATGATCCAATAAGTGCTCGTATCTTGTTTGATCTACGAGTTTGCCATCCGCATCCATGTCCATTTTTGATGATGTGTTCATTGGTATTTTTACGTAAGACTTCTCTTCCATACCAAACTTCTTCATTAATTCTCCGGTATATTTTGTTTGACTTATGAAGGTTTCATCCTTCAATTTGTTTCACTTGGAGTCCAAGGAAGAATGTCGACTCTCCCCATCATGCTCATCTCAAACGTACTTTGCATGAGGTTCGAAAATTTTTCACACGACTCTTTGTTAGTGGATCCAAAAATGATGTCATCCACATATATTTGAACAAGCAAGATACTCTTATTGTCTTGAATTACGAAAAGTGTTCTATCTACTTTTCCTTTTGTGAATCCATTTTCTACATAGGAATTGTGTGACAGGTGTCATACCATGCTCGGTGCCTGTTTCAATCCATACAGGGCTTTCTTGAGTTTGTATACCTTATCTCCAAGAGTCTTCTCAAAATCCTGGAGGTTGTTCAACATATACTTCTTCTTCCAATAAACCATTTAGGAATGCACTTTTTACATCCATCGATATACAATGAAATTCTTATGAGCTGCATAGGCAAGAAACATCCTTATAGCTTCCAATCTTGCTACAGGGGGCAAATGTTTCATCAAAATCTATCCCTTCTTCTTGGCAATATCCTTTGGCTACTAGTCTTGCTTTGTTTCTTACCACGAGCCTTCCTCGTTCATCTTATTTACGAATACCCATTTGGTTCCAATAACATTTTGATGTATGGGTCTTTGCACTAATTCCCATACTTTATTTCTCTCAAACTGATTCACTCTTCTTGCATAGCTTGAATCCAATGTGTGTCATCCAATGCTTGTGACACATCTTTTGGCTCTATTTGCGAGATGAAGCATGTGAACATAGCTTCTTGTTGAGTTCGGATCTTATTTTGACACCTTCTCTTATATCTCCAATGACAAGTTCTCGTGGATGGTCTCTCGGCCCATCTTACATCGAGTTGGAGTAAGTTAGTTGGATTCGGTCGACTTGTAGTCGTATTGTTGTGGTCACTCTCTCGTAATCACTTAGCCGCAAATTTTTCAAATTGTTTTTGAGATTCACTATCTCATCTTCTTCCGAATTGATAATTCCAAATTGACTTTAGCATAGGGACTCTTCTCGTATGGTTGGATGATTCAACTTATCACCGACTCTTCAATGTCTTCTCCATTTACATTTGGCTCATCGAATACTACATGAATGGATTCCTCTCAGTAACCATAGTTCTTTTGTTGAGTATCCTGTAGGCTTTGCTTTCACCGAGTATCCTAAGAAGATACCTTCATCGCTTTAGCATCAAAAGCCTTTAGGTTGTCTTTGCCATTGTTGTGGATGAAGCATTTACATCCAAATATTCTCAAATATGAAACATTTGGTTTTCTTCCATCCGGATCTCATAGGGAGTCTTTGTCACCGTCTATTTATCATACATCTGTTTTGGGTGTAGCAAGTCGTGTTGATTGCTTGACCCCAAAATCTTTTTGGTAATCCTGCCACCTAACATGGTTCTTCTTTGCTTCTTTGAGGGTTCTGCTCTTTGTTTCGCAACTCCATTCTCACGTGGAGTCCTTGTCTGCCGATAGTTCATGACCAATACCATTCTCAATACAATATCGAGTTATTATTCCATTGACAAACTCGGTTCCTCTATCCGATCTTATTTTAATAATGGTTTGACTCTTCTCGTTTTGAATCCTCTTCTTCATCACCGTGTGGTAGTTTTTGTAGAGTTTCTTTCTTCTTGCACATGAATATTGTCCATGTATATCTTGATTAGTCATCTACTACCACCAAAGTGTATTTCTTTCCACTTATGTTGGGCCGGTTCCACCGGCCAAATAGATCCATATGAAGCGGATGTAATATTCTTGTTGAGAATGGGCATGTCTTTTCTTTGAATGACGATTTGATTTGCTTTCCCTTCGACATGCATCACATATACTCTCCTTCTTGTATACTCAATCTGAAGTCCTTCTACAAGATGACTTCTTGCCGACTTGTTAATTGTTTTGAAATTCAGGTGACTCGACTTTTTGTGCCACAACTGAACTTGATTCAAATTGTGCTTTTGCTAGTAGAGCAGTCTTGGGTGGTGCGGTTGTCCAATCCACTACATACATATTTTTCTCTCGTCTACATCCTTGCAAAGACAACTTCATTTGATTCAATATCTTTGATTTGGCATATACCCATGTTGAATCCAACATTGTAGCCCTTGTCACAGAGTCGATGATACTTAGTAAGTTGAAGTTGAGTCCTTCAACATATGCAACATCCGTGATTTCTAATCCATTCCTCTTGATGTATCCAATGCCTCTTATTTTACCAGGAGCTTCATTTCCTCCAAATATGACTTTTGCTCCTTTAATTTCCTTGAATTTTGACAGATTTTTCTTATTTCTGTCATATGTCCGGAATGTACCACTATCCATGTACCAGGTTCCTTGGCACTCGGCTATTCCTTGAACCCGCAATCAAGGAAATTAAGTTTTAGGTACCCATACTTGTCCGGGTCCCGAGGGGTTAGAATTGTAAGATGATCCAACCAACCTATAGCCAAATGATTTGACTCTAAGGGGTTGCCATCTATCTCGTGCCATAATCATAATTTACTTTGGCAAATTGCTTGGGGATTTTGGGTTCATATACAAATTGTCTCTTTTGTCTCAGTATGCCTGTGTGTGTGTTTTTAGCAATTGCCTTTCTTGGGTAGTTGTGGTGTTTTTGAGTGTAGTGCCTAGGTGCATATGTGTCTTTGATGAAAGCTCTTATACTTTTGGAATGGCCTTTCTTTGAGTTCTAGGCCTTTGCCATCCTGGCTTATATTCCATAAGTTTGTCTTTGATAGTTCACATTATTCCAATCACTTGGCTTGGATATTTTCTACCATTCCCATCATATGTATTTCTTTTATGGATTTTCTAAGGGTTTTTGGTAGCTCTTGCTTCTTCTTTACAGAGTATTTTCTTTGGAGTTTGCTTTGAGGACTCGGTGAATCTCTTCTCAATCGCCCTTTCAAAGACACTCAATCGGCCGTTTTCCTTTTCCTTTGTAACCAAGGCCGTTTGCTTAGTATTGTGCTTTGGAGTGAATGTGTGTGCAACATTTAGAGTTTTGGATTTTTCGGACTCTTCATGACTTGAAGATCCTTTTTCCGAGAATTACTCTTGAGGTTTGACATAGCACGAGAGGAGTTAAATCCTAAGCCTGTCTTTGTCTCCACATTCTCTTTGACTCATAATAAGATCATCCAATGATTTAGATGCCTTAGTGAATGAAGCAATAACATTCTTGAGGTCATTCTCCCTCTTTTCTATAGCGGCAATTTCTGCTATTAATTTAGCATTTTCACCTTTAACCTTTCATTCTCATCACTATCTCGACTTAGAGTACTCGGCTCCTTAGTCGGCTTTGAGTTTTGACTTTTGAGTAGGCTGTTTTCCTCATTCAATAGTGTGTGTGAGGATTTAATGTGTTCAAAATCTTTCATCATTTTGCCTAATGAATCATAAAGATCGAGTGGGTGATGAAGTGTTTGTGTCACGATCACTATCACTAGTGTGCGAGTTTGTTGAGTTAGATTGTACCTCATCTTCTTGATCGGGTTGATCTTGTTCTTTGGCCATCAAGCGGTCGGGGCTTCTTCTTGAGTCACTTGAATAGTCGCTTCACCGCTTCTCTCTGAATCACTTGTCTCTCTTGACTTGGTCATCTCGGCGATCTCTCCTGCACCATCATTGCCTTTTTCTTTTTCTTGTCTTCTTTCTCTCAAGACCTTTCTTTCTTCTTCATTCTTGTACTTGTTGACTACGAGGATATGAGCAAATAATGGCATAGTGACCTGGTTGTCTACAATTCCAACATAGATATATTCACCTTTTGATCGACTCTTTCCACTCTTGAGTTGTCGCCCTTTGATACTCAACTTTTTGATGATCTTTCTCTTGGTTGGCCTATCATCCCTTGATTTGGAGGAGTGAGTGTCTTCCTCGAAGATTCACCCTTTCCTCTCTTGTAGTTCTTATTAAAGAACTTGTTAAATCTTTTAACCATCGTGGCTATTTCTTCCGGGTCAATGACCTCTTTGACCTCGACTCTCTTCCCATCTTTAACAATTAGAGCGAGTTGTTTTGGGTACAAATTGTCTCTTCCTCGTCTTTTCTTCTCGGCTCAAACTCGTAGGCTTTGAGGTCCGAGAATAACTCATGGTTGGATGTCTTTGATAGGTCCATGGAATGTCTCAGTGCCATGACCTTCATCTCCCATTCACCGAAGACTTTTTAGGATTTTCATACACATTTCCTTCTATGTATATTCCTTTCCAAGTGCAGAGCATGACTCATTTGTGATTTCATGAACCGAGCGTCTAGTTGATCCAGGTTCTCTCCTGAGATCATTTTGAAGTTCTCAAATTTCTCATGACCACCGATAATTTATTTTCTTTGATTTGCTCACGAGCCTTCACAAATCAATGTCACTTGTCCCATTTCTTTAGCCGTTTTGCATGATTTGACTTTGTTGAACATGGCTTTGTCCAAAGTTTTGTAGAGGATGTCCTTGGCTACATTGTCCAGGTTGTATCTTTTTCTGTCATCATTTGTCCACTCGGTTCTTGGTTTTTCAACCATGACCGGTCCGGGAGCAACATCTTCTTCTCCTTCACCGCAACTCTTCGTGCAAATTGTTCACCTTTAATATTTGCAGAGGCCCATCTTCTATCACTATCCACATCTCATCATGTAATCTTTGATAGATGAGCCTCGCATACGAATTTTCCAATCATCAAATTCTTCAATAGTGAACATAGGGATGCGTGTCAAATTTGCTTCCATGATAATGACTTCTAATAAAAAGAGTTTTGAAGGTTTAAGTACTAAAGCGGACTTTGAAAAGTTTGGAGATCTAGTTCAAGAACCGGTGCGGAGGGTTCAATGAACCAACCGCTCGATACCACTTGTAGGTCCCAAGGGTTGTAAGTGTAAGGTTTAGAAGGGGGTTGAATAAACCTTACCCATTTTCAATTTAGTCCTTTTAAAAATACGAGTTGATTCTACACACCGTGTCCTCATGATGGACAAATCGAATTAGTCCCTTAGTAGAGTTAATCTCTCGATGACTCAAATTGAGTCATTGATGGAGTAACTCACTTGTTGGCTATAATTTGACTCAACTGTGGTTTTGTTTTCAGCGGAAGACTTAACACCCTTAAGTTTGATTAAGCAAGATTTTAGAGCTTGATTTAGTACTTATAAATTATCAAATGGATAGTAAATTTATCGTGAGATATAAGCGATTAAAAGTGCAGAATTTAAATCTTTGAAATGTAAATGACAAAGAAGTTTTTATAGAGGTTCAAAGATGGGGTAATTCTTCTACTCCTCTCTTCTCCAACTCCCGGAGGAATCCACTAAGAAATGATCGGTTTACAAAGTGGTAATCCGGATACAAGTCTTGATCACAACAAATGACTTGATCCTTAGGGACTCGATGCCGAGACGCCTTGATCACTCACCAAGCTTCTCGTGACGACTCGCTTCTTCACAGGGGCACCGCCTTGCTACTCTGACTCACTTGCTCAAGCTCTTTGGATTTGATCACGAAGCCCTCCAAAAGCTTAAGACTTGGTTCAACCTTGAACCTTTCTACAATCCTTCCCGGAATGTAGACCCCTTGTTTTCGATATTTTCCTCTTCAACCGATTGAAGTTCTCTTTCCTTCACAGTGAGTGTTAGATTGATGTACTTCGTAATGTAGGCTTGAGGATTGAGAATGTTTCAGTTTTTCTTATATGCTTGTATATCTCACGTGTGTGTCATTATGTATATCTCTTTTTAAAAAAAAACTCCTCAGCCTTTTATAGTGAACTTTCAAAAATTTGCCCGTTGAAGAGATAGGCTTATTTTTGAAAGTCACTTTGCGATCGTTGGCTTGCGCTTCTTGGAATTGCCATTTCCTCGTATGAATTGTTCTTTCACCTTTTCGAGTTCGACACGGTGTGGTGCTTCCCATTGGTTCATTCCTTTTGCACGCTTCGGGGTGAGCACTCCGAGAAGGTGGTATGGAGATATTACTTGTTTAAGTAAATCTCTTGATTTACTCGTCGGCAACGGTTCTTTTACGATTATCTCGACTTGATTTGCATTTCCTTGCTTTCCCCCTGGTGACTTAGAGTCGACTTCCAATCATGGATGACTCTTCACTTCTTCAACTTGAGACTTGGCTTTTTTTTTTTTTTTTTTGAGTTGACTTGATTGATGCTCCACTCACCGCATCTCACCGCTTCTTCAAGATAGAGTTCCCGTCTACTCTTCTTTGTCATATTCAAATTGTTTCACAAAAAGGTCTTCCTTCCAGTCTTGGTGTCTTCTTGCATGTTTAGGGCGTAGTGACTTAACTCGGCTTGGCCACTCTAATTGTTACAATATATTTTACGAAAGAATTGGGGTGCCAACTTTCTATTCTAAGTTTTACATGGCATTCATCAAAATCTAAACAATAAAATTCCTAACAACAACACACGTCGATTTATAGAGGTTCAACCCACCTAGGGTCTAATCCTCTACCACCTCAGTATATCCGGGATGGATTTCAAAAAGAAAAAAAAATTTATTAATTACCAAAATTAATACAAACTCAACTTACAACACCTTGAAGAGCACCACACTCTTCTTCAACACCTACTTTGGAGATTACCACAATCTCCCTTGAAGATTACCACAATCTTCAACGTCACCTTGTGAAGATTACCACAATCTTCAACCTTGAAGAATACCAAATTCTTCAACACCTCAACAAGAAGATTACCACAATCTTCTTACACCTAACATCTAGATCACCCAAGTGTGTTCTTACCACAAGAACACTCACAAGGATATCTTGTGTTGAATGATTAACCCAATTCAAGATTACAACTCGATAATTGATAATACAATAGAGTGCAAGTGTAATCAAGAAAAGCCTAGACGTCAAGAATGTGAAAGTGAATAGCTAGGCAAATTACAACAAGAAATAAGACAATGTAAGAACAAGTGTATTCTTGAGTGTATCTTGTTGTGTTGTAGTTTTCTCTCTTGTTGTGTTGCTTCAATTCTTCCTCTATTTATAGAAGATGTCTTGTACATGATAGGCTCCTCTTGGGGACATGAATTCTGTAAAAAATACCAAGACAATTGAAGAAAAGAGCTGTTAGAAATCAACCCCTTAATTCAGGAAAAGTTGTCTCAAACTCAATCGGATAGTTTCTTTGTCAAAAAAGGGTTCGACCGGTCGCCGAGAGATAAGTTTGAAATGTAATTTCTGCGAAATTTACACGGGGGACCGGTCGCGGGGTGCGACCGTCGCCTCATGTTGGACCGGTTGGGGTTAGGCAAAATGCAAAAATGAGAACACAACTTCTTGAGGTCTTGTCTTCGTGCACCGGCGCCCATAGGGTCGATCGGTCGCCCTCACCGGTCGACCTCCAGGTCGACCGGCCGCCCTTGGTTTTCCCTCCGTCCCTTTTTCTATTTCAAAACTCAACATAGGTACGGGTTGCCCTATAGGGCGGGCCGAGTCGAGCTGAAACATAAGTGTTGTCCAATTTTAAATCGAAAATAAACTCCAAGAAATACTCCAAAAATAGTAAAAATATTTTAGACCGATCGGGAGTATTAGGACAACATTCAGGGACATAGTTTTGATGTAAAAACATTTTGACATAAAATCATTAAAAGCGTTGTCCATTTTAGTCTAAAACAAACTTGAAGAAATACTCGGAAAATATTAAAGTCATTTTAAATCATTTAGGAGTATTTGGACAACCTTTAAAAACATTGTTTTGGTAAGAAAACAAAATCATCAAAATCATGATAAAACCATTGATCAAACAATCTCCCCCTTTTTGATGATTACAAACCAAAACAATTCAACAAGACCGATTTTGAAAACAAAACAATTTTGAGAGGCGATTTTGAAAACAAAAACAAGTTTTCCGGTCAAAAATGAATATCCGTTGAGAGCGACAACATTCCGCGCAATATAAACGCAAGGATGGGAGTAGAGATATTCAAACACATATAGCAAATGCTCCACCTATCAACATGCACAACAAAAGTAATACAGAAGCAACTTCAACATAAGCTAAAGGCTTAGCTTTTTAATATTGAGCTTAAGTATCAATAACTTAAAAGCTCCCCCTATCAAAGAGACATCATTAGAAACATATATAAGTCCATACTACAACCAAAGGACCAAGAATCATACATAACCATAATACATCAAGTGGACATAATATGATCCACAACTTATGGCTTTACATAGCCACAACTTATAGCTTCTTTTCGTTGAGCTTATCTTAGTTTCTTTGAGCTAAAGAGCTTATAACTTGTTTCTCCCCCTTTGGAATCATCAAAAAGAATGTTAGCACGATAAATACATCATATATTCATATCAAAGTGCGCAACAAAACCGATGTATCGAGCTATTTGAACATTGAAGCTTATAAACCAAATAAGGAGGTAAAAGTCGAATCATACGACTTGAAGAAGCTTATAAAGACTCATTGGATAAGCAAAACATGATCTCTATAAATAAATAAGACTTTTGAAAACAAGAGAATCATGTAAGTGATGAATTTTTCATTGAAACATTTTATCGAACACTTGGCGGGCGTCAAAATTAGAAAATTATATATATAGCCCTTGTAAATGTAATCAAGCCAAGTTTTTCATCATCAAATGCAATTTAACAAATATCATTCGTCAACAATCAATAAGCTCATCACAAAAATATATGAATTGCATCAAGAAAAATACATATAAGCCACAAACTCAAGGGTTCAACTCAATTGAGCTAAAGAGAGTGAAATTCTTACCATTCGATCAGTAAAGACGATCAATGATGATGATAACCGAGCTAGGTAATCCCCAAAATATAAAATGTATGCAATAAAACAAATTTGGAGTGAAATTTGTGTGCAATTTGCGAAGGGGACGAAAAATGGACAAAATAAGCCATAATGGCTAAGTCTGGAAACAGAACCATTTTAAGCCAAACAATAGCCAAGGGCGCGGCCAGGTCGGGGCGGGAGACCGGTCAGTCAACGGCTTAGGCGGCCGGGTCGGCCTTGCCCGATCGGCCAGTGGTTTCTTTTCTATTTTGAAAATCCGAAATTTGATCCAAAAATCCGATTTTTCGCCCCTAAGTTTTAAAACGTGCAGAATGCAAACGTAGACCTCATTCAATATACATTATGTCATAATCAAGCTCGAAATGAGGTAAAATACTCAGTGGTTAACGATTAAAAAGTCTGCGAGTTATCCTTGAGACAGAATTAAACATATCTCAATTTTTTGTTAAAATTGCAATCCCTTAGAAAAAATCAAATCTCAATATGTTTAGTTTGATTATGACGGACCAAATTTTGAATACGAATAACCGTACAATAGATACCGGACTTGTTTTCCCGAAAAAAAATAAGAACGTTTTAAAGCTTTGGATACAACAAGTCATAAGAAGAAGTGCCTTTCAAATATTTGAAAATTTCTTTTAACGGCACTTTAATGAGATTCGTTGGGATAGTTTTTGAAGTCGAGCATATAGACATAAGGCATATGGAATGTCGAGTCTATAGAAATAATACAAGAAAACGTACCTCGAATTTGTTTGTCGGCCGATATGTCTTTCGCAACCTTTTGTCAATTTTCGCATTTGTGGCCATATAGGTTGAAACGGTTCTTTCTTCTTCAATGCCTCACTTCTTCTTTTGAGTGTGGAATATAATCACCTTCTTGGCATTGTAGAACTTGAATTCCAATGATCAAATTTTAGCTCCCCCCATCATGATCATCTTAGGTTCACCTTGCATTAACTTGGAAAAATATCTTACACAAATATTCATTAGTAGCACAAAAAATATTATCAACATAAATTTGTACAAGTAAACAACCTTGCCATTTTTCAAAACACGAAGTGTAGTATCAACTTTACCTTTTGTAAAATAATTTTGCAAAAATAGCTAAGTCTATCAAACTATATACGGGGTACTTGTATCAACCGTACAAGGCCTTTTTATAAAAATCATTTGGCCTAAAAAATTTAAACTCCGATAGACTTCTATTTGAATAAAACTATTTAGAAAATTGGATTTAACATCCATTTGGTAAAGCTTGAAATTTTCTCAAAACAAGAATGGGCAAGTAAAGTGCAAATAACTTCTAAATGTGCTATGAGTGCAAATATTACATCAAAATCATTACCTTCTTCTTGACAATATCATTGAGCTACTAACCTTGTCTTATTCATCAAACTTGTTGCGAAATATCACAAATTTTTACAAAATCTTAACAAGATATTTTGCACACGAGCATAGTAATATCGAATAATAGATACACTATTTTAAGCACCACATACTATGCATCATCAAGAGTCTAAAAAGTCATTCAAGTTCAAATAAGCTTAAGAAAGCTACATAAGGTCTCTTTTGAAATTAGACAATAAGAGAGCACATAGTTGAGACCTCATTTACAAGAATCATATGAACAAGAGGTTTGAGATAAGTATCCAAGAATAGTGGCATTTATATGTGCAATAAAATACATAACTTAGTAGATCAATTGTTTTATCAAAACAAAATATAATCCTTTACAAATCTTGGATAAAACAAGCTATGTCAAATAATGCCTTTTCAAAAAATCAAAACATCCTCTTAATGGCACTTGTATAAGATAAGCACATAGGCATATGGCACAACATGTATCGAGTCTATGAAATGAATAACAATAATGAGCGTACCTCGATAGTTCATGTTTCTCTTGATATATTACAAGTAGATAACCATTTACGAGAGATATGTAAATCTACACAATTCTTAAACCAAATTTTGCACAAACATAATAATACATGTGTAGGCTAAGCAATAAGAGATATCTTAAGCATGCTTGTGCCATATAACTACATAGGAGATAATAAACCACATAAGTCTAAGTAAATGCACAAGAGTTTTAGAAACATCATGCAAGGTCTTCTTTTAAAAAAAAATTGAAACTCATAAATATATTGAAGACCTAAGTTTTAAAAATAAATTTTTAAACTCATTTTGGAAAATCATTTTGCAATTTACACACAAATAAAAATATGCAAGAAAATAAAAATCATATTTAAATAGGAAGATACGGTTTACCAATTTCGCCATTTCCATGGGTTGTGCCGTTCCCATTGTTGATGATATCTTCCCATTTGAAAATCTTCATGTTGACGGTGGTTTCTCCAATTTCTCCATTTCCAAGCATTGTGGCCTTCCCATTTTCGAAGGTGTCTTTCTCTTGGAAAATCATCTTGTTGATGATGTCTTTGCCATTTCCAAGGATTGTGTTCTTCCCATTTTTGATTATATCCTCTTCTTGGAAATTGACTTTGTTGAAAATGTTTTCTCCTTCTTTGATCAAATGAGATGTTCATTTGATGTTTCCTTTGCGATATGAATTTTCTTCGATTATTAGTCCACCAGGTACCTAATATGACATTGTGTTGTGGTACCCTCAAGTGCTTGGGTCCTTTGGGATTAGTCTTGAGACTTTTAGGTCTCCAACAATAATTAGAGCTATTTCTAGCCCGACATGTATTTACCGTATGACCCTTCTTACCGCAATAAAAGCAAGTAACATCACTAATATGCATAGGAACTCGATTCTTTTTCATATGCTTGACAACATTAGGCTCATGATCAAGTTCACTATTCAAATTATCACAACTATTAACATTCACAATATTGGGCAATTTATTGGTACTCAAGTTGGATTTTGATAAATCATTTTTCATGCAATTAATATCCTCAACAAGAGTACTATTTTGTTTTTCAAGGTTTCTAACCTTATCAAGTGTGGTGGTGTGAGCACATGATAGTAATTCATAGGAAGTAAATAAACTATCCTTATCATTTTTCAAAACATTGAATTCCTTTTTCAAATTTTTGTACTTAACAAGTAAACCTTGGAATTCATTTTGAAGATCATCAAAATCATTTTGCAAATCACTATAATAATTTGGAATAACAATATCATAAGAAGTAGAGGGTTTAAAACATACCTCGTTTTCTTCTTCGATGCCCATAAGACATTGTTCGACTACTTCATAGTTGAAAGTTGTAAAAGGCTTGTTCCTTAGATTTGAACTTGTATCCCTTTGAGAAGTAGATGCTTTTGAGTTGCTCCTATCATTTGCATATACTTCATGAATGGCTTCTAATTTTTGCCATACTCCATGAGCCGATCGAATCCCTACAATATGTTCATATACCAAATTAGTAAATGAACAATACAAAATGTTGAGAGCTTTACCATTTAAGGAGATGATTTTCTTCTCTTCATCATTGAGCTCTTTGAAGCCTTTGGAGGTGTGTGGTGTGTCTATCATCGGAATAGATTCTCCATTTATGACGATGTTCCAAATATCGAATCTGCAACCTTGTAGATAACATTCCATTCTTTCTTTCCAAAATATAAAATTTTTGGAATCAAATAGTGGTGGCTTGGTGGTGGAGGTGCCGGAAAGATGAGCTTCGTTAAGTAGCCCGACGATCGTCGTTTCTCTTTACTCGATGTGAAACGAGCTTGCCAAAGAGTTTGGCTTTGATACCACTTGTAAGTCAAGCGGCTACGATAATCTAGAGGGGGTGAATAGATTATCTCCATCTCTTTGATTTTTCCCTCTTTTACAAACCGAATGCTCAAAGACAATAATAAAAGTGCGGAATGTAAACAACACACGTCGATTTATAGAGGTTCAACCCACCTAGGGCCTAATCCTTTACCACCCCAGTATATCCGGGATGGATTTCAAAAAAAAAAAAATTATTAATTACCAAAATTAATACAAACTCAACTTACAACACCTTGAAGAGCACCACACTCTTCTTCAACACCTACTTTGGAGATTACCACAATCTCCTCAAGATTACCATAATCTTCAACGTCACCTTGAAGATTACCACAATCTTCAACCTTGAAGAATACCAAATTCTTCAACACCTCAACAAGAAGATTACCACAATCTTCTTACACCTAACACCTAGATCACCCAAGTGTGTTCTTACCACAAGAACACTCACAAGGATATCTTGTATTGAATGATTAACCAAATTCAAGATTACAACTCGATAATTGATAATACAATAGAGTGCAAGTGTAATCAAGAAAAGCCTAGACCTCAAGAATGTGAAAGTGAATAGCTAGGCAAATTACAACAAGAAATAAGACAATGTAAGAACAAGTGTATTCGTGAGTGTATCTTGTTGTGTTGTAGTTTTCTCTCTTGATGTGTTGCTTCAATTCTTCCTCTATTTATAGAAGATGTCTTGTACATGATAGGCTCCTCTTGGAGACATGAATTCTGTAAAAATACCAAGACAATTGAAGAAAAGAGTCATTTGGAAATCAACCCCTTAAATCAAGGAAAAGTTGTCACAAACTCAACGGATAGTTTGCTGTCAAAAGCGGGGTTCGACCGGTCGCGCAGAGATAAGTTTAAAATGTAATTTCTGCGAAATTTACACAGGGGGACCGGTCGCAGGGGGGTGCGACCGGTCGCCATCATGTTAGACCGGTTGGGGTTAGGCAAAATGCAAAACAGAGAATACAGCTTCTTGAGGCTGTCTTCAGGCACCGGTCGCCCATAGGGTCGACCAGTCGCCTCACCGATCGACCTCCGGGTCGACCGGTCACCCCCCTTGGTTTTCCCTCCGTCCCTTTTTCTGTTCCAAAACTCAACACAGGTACGGGTTGCCCTATAGGGCGACCGGTCGAGCCTGAAACATAAGTGTTGTCCAATTTTAAATCGAAAATAAACTCCAAGAAATACTCCGAAAAATAGTAAAAACATTTTAGACCGATCAGGAGTATTAGGACAACATTCAGGGACATAGTTTTGATGTAAAAACATTTTGACATAAAATCATTAAAAGCGTTGTCCATTTTAGTCTAAAACAAACTTGAAGAAATACTCGGAAAATATTAAAGTCATTTTAAATCATTTAGGAGTATTTGGACAACCTTTAAAAATATTGTTTTGGTAAGAAAACAAAATCATCAAAATCATGATAAAACCATTTATCAAACATTTTCCCCCGTTAAATAATACATTTTGTACTCGAAATCTTATAAAAAAAATAAGAAATATACACATAAAACAACACATATTAAAACCAAACAAAATTGAAAATAATACAGAAACAACATGAGTCAAAAAAACACTATTCAATTTTTGATCCAATGCATGTAAACATAAAAAATATAGAAAAAAACCAAGAAACAATATAGAAATAAACCAGAAACATTATAGAAAATACCATATGAGCAGAAAGAGCTTAAAAATAGGTAAAATTGTATCTAAACATCGAAAACTACGTGAAAACAATAAAAAAACACAAGAACAACATTAAAAAGGGTATGAAAACAACGTAAAAAACATTAAAAATGCCACATGAATAAAAAGATATTAAAAGTAGGTAAAAACTGTATCTACACATTGCAAACTACATGGAAATAACAAAAAAATTATTCGAACAACATTAAAAGTATTATAGAACAACACAGAAACAATGTACAAAACAATACATGAACAAAAAGCAGCATAAAAAATAGGTAAAAGTTATTTTGAAACATCGAAACAACTAAGAAAAAACTAAGAAACAAATTAAAACAATATCAAAACAACATATATAACATATAAAATAATACAGAAACAAGAAAAAACGAAAAAAAACGTAAAAATAATCAAAAAATATGCAAGAGCGTAAAAAGGAAAAGCAATAGATACAAAAGTGATAAGAGCGTATTTAGTGGTATTTTTCAAAATCGAGGTATTTTACGGGAATTTCTCATTACTTTATGTATTAATTTATCATTCCCAAAATTGATTTTTGAAATTTTAAAACGTTAAACTCATCTGTATGGATTACGTTTATTTCGATTATTATTTATTTTCAACATAGAGGAAATTGCACTTTTGGTCCCATAAGAAAAGGGGTTAAGCACTTTTAGTCCCACAATTTGTATTTTTGGTCCCAAATGATTTTTTTAAGCACATTTAGTCCCATATAATTCAAAAGTTGCAATTTTAGTCCTAAAACTAACGGAAAACTTAATTGGTCGTTAACTCTATTCTTACGGGACCAAAAGTGCATTTATCCGGAAATTAATAAAAAAATAGAAAATTTATGTGAAAAATCTGAAAAATGTCTAACAAATTTGAAAAATGTTTCAATAAAATTTAAAGAATTCGTAAATATAACATGGAGTCGAATAAATAATAATACCTTGGGATCCAACCGGGTCGGGAGTTCGCGCCCCGACCACCATTATGTTGGTCGGCAAAAACTCATATAGGACCATCTTACGGGTCTCAATCCGTAAGACGGGTCCTATTTGACCCGTTGACCAGGCCCACGGGTCAAACAGCTCTTGTCTTCTTCTTTTTTTTTGTTTTTTTTCTATTTTTCTTTCTCGATTAAAAATACTTGATTTTATGAGAAAAAGTATCACTTATTTTAGATAAATTATTATATTTTTTAATATAGCCACATATTATGATTACATTACATGAAAGAAAAATAAATATATGAGAGTTAAAGTAATACATTTATGAGTAAATATATATATTTTTTGAGACAAAATATCATGTTTTAAGAGGAAAAATATTTGTTTTTTAAATAAAGTATTACATTTTTTAATTATAAATATAAAGAAAGATGAATAATAAATATGATAGAGTTAAAGTAATACTTTTATAAGTAAACGTATTTGTTTTTTGAGATAAAGTAATATTTTTTTTAATATAATCACAAATTATTAATATATTAATATATATACAACAGAGTTAAAGTAACACTTTTATACGTTAAAGTATCTATTTTTTGAGATAAAGTATCATGTTTTTTAATAGTCACAGATTAGAAATGAAGGAAAGAAGGAAAAATAAAAAATAAATATGATATAGTTAAACTAACACTTTTATAAATAAAAGTATCCGTTTGTTGAGATAAAATATCAGATTTCTTAGTACAATTACAAACTAGGAACAAAAAAAGAGAAAAAAATAAAAAATAAATATGATGTAGTTAAAGTAACACTTTTATAAGTATTAATTATTGAGATAATGTATCATATTTTTTTAATAGAATTGAGTTCGATTGTTAGCATTTGCATTTAGAGGCGTTTTTATTTTTCTAATTACCAGGGCGTATATACGAATGGGTTTATATACGTTGTTATCTTTGAAATTGCACAAGCATAGTTGTGAAGTGGTAGAATACCACCTTATGTCTATCGAGCACACGAGTTCGATTCCCCTATGCAGCGGTGAAGTGATATTTTCTTTTTAAATAAGAGTTGGGTTGGGGCTGTGTCTGGGACTTGGCCGCGGGTTAAACTTTTCGGATTCGATTCGTAAGACGGTCCTACAAGAGACCTACTCATGTTGGTCGCGATGTGGAAATATATTGACAAAGACTTGAAGTCAACGTTTGGTCTACAAATATCTTTCTTTGATTTTGTTTGTTTCATTTATGGGTCTTTTCATTTTGTCATAAAAAATAAAGTAAAATTTATTAAAAGTACAAATGATATCATTTAAGATTAAATTTTTTCCCTAGTTGAAATTTTGTGTTGAACATTTGTTAATTTCAACAGTTCCATGAGAAAAAAATATGAGTTCTTTATTTTTTCTTCTTGTAATTGCAAATTTACTTAAGGCGTCGTTTGGATTGATGGATTTGAAGTCGAAAATTTGAAATCCTTAATAACAGTTCATTTGAAATTGTTAGATAAACTCATTTGAATTACAAATCACTTATTGCTATTTTTAGATTCATTTTAGAGGATTGGGAAAAAAAACAAAAAAAAACTAGGAATTGTGATATTCAAGTTAATTTTTTTGATGATAATTACACTTCCCAAATAGTGGAAGATGCCTCTCTCCTGCCCATGCATATAGAGAAGGGCAAGAACTTGTGTCTAAACTTGGTCCAGATATATCCTATGTGGAAAGCACCAACCAGTTTGCTGCTTTGCAAGAAACCCGAGTATGTTTGTTTAACTTCTCCCAATCACATTTCCTTCCGAACTCTTTCCCCCAATCACTATCCAAACATATATTGTGCTTCGTGCATTTATCTACTAATACACACATTTCCTAATATATCACATCAAACTTTTCTTCCCATAAACTTCTCACAAGTTCCAATCACCCCCAATCATCGAACAAACATATCCATTATCATTCTCCTGTTGAACCCATTCCTTTTGAAGTGGATCATCTTTCTAATAATGTGTAGCCTCATGCTAGGATTGAAATTCCTAGTGTTAATTTTCCAAGTCCCCAACCTGAAAAAGGTTTTGGATCTTATTTCTCCTGTACCATCTCTGGGCTTGGTAAGCCTAGACATGCTGATCCTGAGGAATATATTTATCAAAAAATTATTGCTCATCATCATAGGAGTTTGTGTACAACTCCTAAAATGGTGAAAAAAGATCTTGATAAGCCTCTGAGGCCTATTAGAAACAAACCCAAGAATGGATAAATGAATTTACACACCCTTATGAATTTGAGGGGTATTCATAACCACTGTTTTAAATACCGTACCGTACCGGCCGGTTATACCGGACACCAGTGGTCGTGTGGGGATCTAATAGCCCTGTACGTGGCACGTAGCTCAAATATACCTTGAGCAGCTGAGAAATACACTTAGTGGGAAATGTACCCAATTGGCAAGAACTGGTATATATTGACAGGTGGTCTGATATAGATATAAAAGAACATAAGAATCAATTTCTCAACACTTCACAATTCTAGGATCATGACATGGAGGAAAACCAACAGAGATAAATATACAGATTTGAAACATGAGATAAATAAAACTACAAGCTGCTCACATCTAATTAATACAAAAATTTTACAATTTAAAACAACTGCAGTTATTATTTTATCACGGTAAAGATCAAATACGTTCGAGTTACCTACTAAATTAGCACGCTCAACATGATACACATCCAAATATTAGAATCTGTCTATTTACCTTCCCAGGGTGAATAGAGGTTCACAAACTTCAATACCTTCTTAAAGGGGTCACCAGATCAAGCCTTTTCTTCTCCTGAATCTGTCTACACGGTCCGTACTCATTCTAGATTTTTCAGGCTTGCTCGATTTCTTAGACTTGTCAAGTCGGCTATCCAAACTGTTTCTAGAAATTTCCGGAAGATCTGGTTGCAACTCAAACGTGTCTGTGGTACTGCTTTCGGCAGGTTTATTGTTACTGTCTGAATTTAGTGATGACGTTGTTACAGAACCATTGACTGCTGCTGGCTTTGATTTTCCAAGAGCCAGTACAAATTTTTTAAGATGTTTAATGAACACGGGATAGAGTTCAAGATTGCAATGCCCACCTCCATTTATCCATAAAGGTTCATATTTTACCTTGCAAAGCTCCCAAAGCTGCTTCCCATGGGAGCAATCAACGACTTCATCTGCTGTACCCTAGATATGGAACTAATAATCAGCAAACCATTCACCTCAATGCGAGAAAAATTACAATCACTCCTATATTACAGATAAGTATATATTTAATCTTAAACGCCTAAAGCATAAACTCCATTACCATGCTTCAAGTAAAATTATGCTGACACTGACTATCCAGAAAGCATTTTATAAATACAAATATTTCCCCACTCAATTAGGTACCCAGTCACTATGAATCAAAGTGAAAAATATTTAATAAAACTGCTCCTCCTGCTGTACTCTCTATCTTTTCTCTTCCCCTCATAGTTCCATTTTATTCAGCAGGAAACAACAGATCATTCAGAATTACATTTAGAATTTGTTCTTAATTTTGGAAATTACAAAATAATTGAGTAATTTTCAGCCAATTTTCTTTGACTCGGTATATTGAAAAGTAGAGGAAGAGGGTGAGGAAGAAGAAAAGCGAAAAGAACACTATTAAAAAAGAAGAAAAACAGAGGAGGAGAGGACCAAAAGCAAAGAATGAGAATAACGAAGAAAAACTAAAAAAGAGGATGAGAAGAGAGTGGAGCCTTTGGGAAGGCAACGAAGAGAAAAGAAGAAAGAAAAGAACAAGAGGAAGAAGTGAGATAAGAGAGAAGAAAAAAGAAAATGACAGCTGCTAGTGGTGAAAGTGGACGATCAGTTGATATGTTCAGGATGCAGTTGCTCCTACTAAAGAAGAGAAGCTGCTTCTGCTCCTTCATATTTTTCACTTTCTGTTTTCTTTAAATTTTAAAATTCAATAACAGTTTTTCTTTATTGAGGCATGCCCTTTCCTGAACAAAATTGTGCGCCCACACCACACAAAAGAGGTTTGACGTTATTATAAGTATGAGCCTCACCGGAAAAGGAGCCATACAAAGCCTCATGTCTTGCACCTAAGTAAGAGACTTGAGCACGTCTAAACTATGATTCAGATGAGATCCAGCGTTTGATATAAGTTTCTCCTGGTTTACAGTAATAAATACTCTTCTTACCCAATCCAACAGTCATGATATTGACCCATTAACATGTGATATATATAGACAAAGGTTATCTAAAAGCATTACCATTGCAACTATGAGCAACACCTAGGAGGGGCGCTATCAAAACAACCAACACAGTCAAACAATTAGGATATGCTTGCAAGTAATAATCATCTCTACATATCCAAAAAACATTAAGCAAGAAAACGAGAAAGGGGGATCAACATGGTGACTGGCTAAGCTTATTTAAGAGATCTTATAAGCTCCTAAATCTAATAAGATGTTTCTAGAGCTTATTATAAGAACTTAGATATTATTCCAACACAAACTAGTTGAATTGGTTGGATAAAATGAGATGATGGAGCTTTAAGATATTAGTGATAACAATTTTTTGTAATTAAAATCGCTCAAATCAAAGAAATTTGCCATAAGATCTTAGTTTGAAAATAATTAGGGACTTACTTTTTCTTTTAGCTTATAAGCTCTGAGACAACTTTATTTTATTGTATTTTTTTTATCACAAGCTATTTTGAGAACTTTTAAGGTCATAAACAGCTTAACCAAACACTTTTTGAAAGTTTATATGCACTTAAACAACTTAAGATCTTTTGAAGAGCTTATAAATTTAGCCAAACACCCTCTAAAGAAACACCATCTAAGGAACAAAAATAAGAAAAAGCAGAGAACTTACATGAATAACAAGAACTGGACAGTTTATTGAACCAATTTTGTCAATATTCTGTGGTTAACAAAGAACAACTGAGTGCCGTTAGTAGAAGTAGCAATAGTAAAATAATGGAATAGACAACACACATAGTGAGATGAATTATTACCTTGTAAATATCAAACCAATATGTCCGCTTTACAGGGTATAGTACCCTTAACCCGGATAAAATTGGGCTATGTAAAACAACACCTCTCAAGTTTGGTATCCGTGATGCAAGATCGATGGTGGGGCCACTACCAACAGACTGACCATATAGTATTAGGTGTTCGTCTTTAACACCATACTGTTCCTTGAGGCATTTATATACAGCATCAATGTCTGCGTATGTATTACATTCAGTTGGCTGTTTCAAAGAAAAATGATGGCTTGTGTCATATTATGACTGGAAGTAATGATGAAAGCACATAGTGGGGAAGTACGAAATTCGCTGATAAACAATTCTGATATTTATATTTTATGTTGCTTGTACAGATCATAGGATGAAAAGACTTATGCAAATTTCATTTTCCTCCCCATCTTCCTGTTCAAGCAACCAATCCTAAGTTATCAATTATTCCTCTAATCAGGTGCTTATCATTTTTCTTTAAAGAACATTAACATACAGTAACGAAGCCCAATTATGAATCACAATACGTGTACATGCAAAATCAGTAGCCCATAAATCTTCCATAACACAAAGAGAACTCATAAACTATATGGGCGTCAGCTTCAAGCATACTTAAATACAAAATATCAGAATAATTTCACAAAGTAACTTCCCAGGAAAAATAACAACCCAAAGCCCTCCATGATACGAAGAATCTGGCGATAAATTGACTCAGGCAAACCACACAGCAAATGCCAAGAACTTAGACAACGGATTTCCTTTAACTCACGACATGATTCATTTGGCTCGGGAGAAGTACAACCCAACCCTGGTATGATCTGTTATCTCAAACAAAGTACTCCCTCATCTAGCATCTAGCCATGTTAATTTCAATAGTGAAAAATAGGTAAGAGTTGTCCTCGCGCATATTCCACCATGCCCTGAACAAATTCTTTCAATAAGTATCCAAAATACTATACATGCTGCTGAGACATCTGATTTTTAATAGTTTGTAACGTCATCTTAAAAAGGGACAACACAAAATATTGATTTTAGTGTGCTCTGGCGGAATGACATCATGAAGTGGCAAGACTTAGAAAAAAGGGCATTGTAAATCGGGAGAAGCAATCCTTTGGATTACCATAGTTTTGAATCTTTTGGCATGGTCAAGAAGTGTTACAGACATGTTCTATACTGTTGGAAGAATCCTACTATTAGGACACTTGTCAAAAAATACGAAAAAGGAAAATCTGAATGTGGCATGTTAATATGTCATTTAGTTAACAAGTATCGGATTACCATAATGCTCTTATGAACAATAACCTCTCTGTCCCGAACTGAATTCACTTCCTTTCAGGAATCACCAAATCAATGTGCACCTTCTCAAATAAAGAAAATTCAATCTCTTCTCCTAAGCAGAAGAGCACTTATCCAAAAATTACACGTCATTTTAGTTCAATAAACCAAATGGCAAACAGGAGGAGCACCAAATACTGTAAGCCACAACGAAGGATAATATTATGAATTTACACCAGAACATCCCCCATATCAAACCGAGCCAAGCAAACAAAGAAACTAAATGACAAAGGGGAGCACATCTAACAGAAATAAGCAAGGACAATTAATAACAAAGTTGCATTATTTATGATTTTAATAAATTCTGCCAACTTCTCAAGAGGAACTAAATCCAAAAGGAAAGAGCAATTCACTAGAAAACAATCTGAAGGTACCACCAATAACAAATTGGTGAGCCAAAAGACAATAAATTACTGTCTAAAGTAGGCATCTAACCTTTCCAGATGACTGTCCATAACCAGAGTAATCATACCTGAAGATGATAAATGAATGAGCAAGTAAGAAGAGTACATTACCATCAATAAATAAGAGTCAATACTAATAACTTCAATAACTGTAGAAGATGCATAAAAATGAAGTTTGAGGGGAAAAATGCACATCTTGAGAAAACACTATCTAGCAAGGAATCTTAATGTATCACACCTAGAAGATATCAGTTAAACCACAAAAAAGAAGGGAAAGTGGAATAGAAATTGTATCTCCAATAGGGTAATACCCGTGCTACACCCGGTGTATCGTATTTGTGTATGGATGAAGGACAAGTTTCCCATTTTATTAAAAATAATAAAGTAAGATTCTTGAATGATGGATCTACGCCAAACAAATGTAAGTATATGTACACCACATTAGCATCTAAATGACCCTTTCATTAAATTTAGGGCCCAAAAGTATTAAATTAGACATCTCACTATCAAATTACTATTCTTTGCCATATTATAACTTAACCTTGTAATGCCTAAACTTTGCAATGCCTGTAGGACCGACTTTAAGCTATTTTTGATTACAAATTCAGAGTATTAGCTCTTAAGACAACTATCAAGAATAATAGTTGCTTGATTTCTAACTTCTTAAAGTATTTTTCTATCGAATATTTCTTTCCCGGAGCAGACCTCATGGTGCATTCTAAGTTCAAAGCCACGGAACAATAAAAAATTTCATGAATTTCTCCTTTAATTATTTTCTTTAAGCTTTTTTTTTTTTACTTTAAGGCAAAACTAATACTATAACTGAAAAGTTAATGAAACGAAATCAGAAATTACCCTATCAGATTTACGCGGAGACGGAGGGTAATCTCAACGAATAGTTCATACATCTGACCTAAATCGGCGGCGTTACCGTGGGAATAGAGCAGCGTAGCGGTGGCCTTGGGGTGACTGATGCGCACGGCCACAACGTCGTTTCCCCGGCGCGTCCTCAGCCTCAAAACTTCGACGCCCTCCCTCCGCGGCAGCTCCGGTATGCAAAGTGCTCCGCCGCGCGACTCGTCTCCCACCACCGTGTACGACGGCGGGTTAGGCGGGAAGAAGGCGAATTTAGCAGCGATCGATGACGTCACCCCGCCCATTTCTCTTCCTAAACTATTTTACCTTCCCGTAGCGGCTCAGCAAATTTACCGCACAATTCATAAAGAGAGCTCGCAGCTTTTTTTCCCTAGTAGCTTCGTTTCCACTTTTTTTTTCGTATTTAGATCTCCTTTTGGGGAAATCAAGGGGCAGCTGGTGACGAAAGCGGTGGCCGGGAAGCGGCGCGTGGGGAGACGGAGAAGAGGAGCGAGAGTGGGTAAAGTGAAAACGGAATTTTCAAAGGAATCTGGCGTTAGATTATCAGGGTTTGGGTTTTTTTCGAACGTTGAAGTGATGGGTTTGAAGTTTAATGAGAGAGAAAAAGAAAAGGATAAAATGGTACAGTGAATACAGTTGTTGCTATTGTTTGACGGCGACTTTATGGAATGGAGAAGAATTTTTAAGAAAACTGTTGTACTTTTTCTGACCTTTTTTGTGTATGTTATTCCTTCTTTTTCTTATATGAAAAAATTGAAGTAATAAGATTATGTTTCATATTTTAAAGTTTAAATGTTTTGGTCTTACTTAGTTTAATATCAGAATTTTTTTTCTTCCAATTTTATTGCAATTTGCCAAAAGAACATTTGATTTAATTTCAATAAACCCTATAGTATTAGTCATGCAAGTTGCAACTCATTTTCTTTTATGAGGATAATAGTTGATTCCACGACTTTTTTAGATGTTAAATTCATGATCAATTAAGTTGACAAGACAAAGTGATTACAATAAAATTACTTTTGAAAAGTGAGAAGTATAGGCAGTTCTTCCTTGTGAGTTATTTTTCTCCTTTTTATTTTCCGAATAAATTTTTCACCGAATGTGCCACTGTCATGAAATATTCAAATAATTTATTATTCACTCATTCTCATTTTTCCAATCATCAGTCACATTTATATATAATTTTAACAAAAAAATATCAGATCAACTATTATCTTTATATAATTTTGTCACAAGTACATTATTTACTCTCTTTTATTTTTTAAATCATTAATCACATCTGATCATTATTAAACTTCAAAAACTATCATATCAACTATCATCGTCATCCTCTTATATCCAGTCATACTTTCAAAAATTATTTTTATTTTTCAAAATAATTTTTTCACACTGTTCTCTCCAAAAATAGAAAAGAATAGAACGAAAGGTCAAGCAATCACTCCCATAGAGTTATGATTTGAGATAGTACAATTTATTTGTAATTAACAAATATTCATCAAGGATAATATGAGGTTAAGATCAATTTTTTTTTGACAGCAAGAAAATTGTATTTCTATTAAACAATACGAAACAAACAAGATATAATATCATGAAGCCAAATGGACAGAGCTAAAATAAACTCCCACCTAAGAAGAGAAGATGGGGAGACAAACAAAAATATAAACTAAATAGACGATAGATCATAAATCATCAAATACAAACAAGGCTTGGACGATACACACCAGACTCCTTTCTGATTTGCAAAATGCTGATGAAAAACTCTGAATGAGGCCTCAAAAGAACACATCTACAATTATTTGAATAGCTCAAAAAAAGAAAAAAACAACGAAAAGATACAGCGAAAAAAGTAAAGGTTGTGATTAGATATACTTTCATTTTGGAAATTTACTTTCTATTGGAGAATATTGTGAAAAAATTGTTAGGGAGAATGAAAAGTTTTTTTTTTTTTTGGAAATGTGAATGAATACAAAATGAAAATTTAGTGATGAAAGATGATGTGATATTAAAATTGTAAAATAATAATTGAATATGATTGATAATTAAAAATATGTGTGAGTAAATAGTGAAATTAATGAGAAAATGTATCATAATGATTTGTTTTTTTTTTAGAAAATGGGTAGATGTGATTGGTGTAAGAAAAGTGAGCGTGAGTGGATAGTGAATTTTTTCAAAAAAAAAAATCATTTCCATTTGGATCTCTTTATCAAAAAATTCCACTGGCAAAAAAAAATCCTAGAAATTCTTATATCCAAGTACTACCTAACTCTCACAAAAGGGGAGAAAATCAGAAAACTACTCCCACGTAGGGGAGAAATATACTCTTACCAAGGAAAGAGGTTGAAAAAACCAAGGACGTAGAAGAAGAGAAGAAGAAATACACAAAAAAAAAGTTATTTTCCGAGCATCCCATGGTGGGAGCCGGGAGGAGGGAGAGAGGAGATAGAATTTGGATAATATGAACGTATGTAATTTTTGGCTCAATTTATTAATAAGTCTATTTAAAAATTGAAATTTGTTGATACATACAGAATTTATTGATAACATCCAAAAATAATCTCTATTTGTCATTTTCTTTCAACTCTTTTTTTTTTCCTTTTATAGAATATTCTTCTCTACTTTACATCCGTCCTTGTTTTTGCAGTGAGAGATTTATTTTTCAAAATGGTAAATACAATAATTGGAAAGTGTTGATAGCAATAACCTTTTACTTAAAAAAAAAAATTGGATGAACCTCATTCTGCTCCGAGGGCTCCCATGCCCCGCTCCTATAGAGTTTTGTGGAGAAAACAAGCAGCGATATATCAACGAATGGATCTTGAGTTGTTTTACACCGAAATCACCATACAAGAATCGTCTTCCAACCTATTACCAAATGGATTCGAACCTCCACGTTGCAGGTGGTAGCAAAGCGAATATCACATCACCCAAATTTTTTGTCAGCTGAGCTATGTCCCAAGACTGCAATCACCTTTACTAGGAAAGGCAAATACATGTTAGAGTGTTGATGAAATAGGGTGCAGTCTCGTGGGATTCTCAACGATGACCAAGGAAGATGGGTGGTAGCCTTCACGTCAATAACAAAGGAAAAGTTGTCTATTTGATAGAGACTTTTATATCTCTCGATTATGAAATAATAATTTGAGAGAGTTGAAATAAAAATAGATTCTATTATACTAAAAAGTAAAAACTATCCACTTGCATAGATTATTGTAAACTATTCGTGGACTGCCTAGAAGACCTTAGACAAGCAAATTGACACACACAAAGGTCTTTTTCTTTCTTTCTTTTCTTTTTCTTTTTTTGGATAAGTACGTAATAATAATTTTGTTTCATTACATAGGTATACCTAAACTTTACTAAAAGCTACTTTGTTTATCACTGTTAGATATTTTATACACTCCATATAATTACTTGATTGAAATTGAATGTTCTAGAATACCTTGTTCATTAAGTTTCACAAATGAAATGATTAGGAGTGACAACAGGGCTGGTGGCCGGCTTTTGGGATCTCATCCCCGTCCGGAGAAGGATCTGGACATGAACGGAGCGAGGTGACTCGAGGATAGGGCGGAACAGGATCCCCATTTATTTATTTTTAATTTTTAATTTATATATTTTAAGAAAAATATATACATATTTATGTTAAAATATACTTAATATCTATCCAGGGGCGAGCGGGGTGTCCGAAACTCATCCTGTCACCATAATCGGGGTGAAAATTTTCCATCGAATTTGGGGCGTGGGCGGTGTTTTCCCATCGAGTAGGGGCATTTTGCCATCTCTATGAATTAATGACCGAGGATTATCATTTTTCTTAATGAGTGTAGCATATTATAATGCCCTTAAAATATTTGTTGCTCTTCTTTAATTGATTGTATCTTAGTTAGTCTTTACTATGTCGTAATTTTATTTCAATTATTATTCCCAATTTCTCGTACACGGAGGCAAAAAACATGTTGATTGTTGACAAATGCCGGAGTAGGAGGGGGCGTACCCCCTCCTTTATTTTATTAATCTTGATGCTGTTTTTTCTGGCAGATCACTCCAAATCGAGATTTCTGATAAAATCCAAGTCTTCTTCTCCCAAAGTTGGAAATTTTCAGTAGTGGGAACTTGCCTGCAACACCATCCTGCGCTAGACGGGTCTTGAGATTGTCCTAGAAGGCCCTTCCGACGCTCAAGTCAGCGCGGTGAACCAGAGAAAATACAGAATAGTAATGAGAGTATTGAATGCGTATTATGTGAATTAACTTACAAATGAGATGAATGAACTTTTATATACTTGAGTAGTGAGCCTCGTGGGCCGTGTAGGAGAAATGACATATGGGTTCACTACGAGAAAAATGATCAATCACAACACAAATTTAATAACGCTACCAAAAAATGTCATTATAAACAAGTATTTAATGACGCATTTTAAAAAGCGTTGTAAATTATAAAAATTAGTGACATTTACTGGTAAGCTTTAGCATTTAAGTCAATTTAATGACGCTTTAATTGAAGTATTATTATCTTAATAAAATTATCGACTTTTTTTTATAAGTGTCACGATAATTATAGAATTTACTTACGCTTTTTAATTTGTATCCTTAAATGACAACGCCTAGTAAAAAGTGTCATAAAATTGATGACACTTTCTATTTTAAGTACACATTTTATATTCATCGCAAATTTTTGAAATTTACTTAATAATTTTATTGTTTGTGTCATGAAAATGATAACACTTATTAAAAAGCATCATGAGATTTATGACACTTTCTTATTTACTTACGCTTTTTATTATTTGTTGCTAAATTTTTAAAATTTACTTACACTTTTATTGTTTGTGTCATTAAAATGACGACACTTATTAAAACGCGTCACAAAGTTAAAATTAGAATATCTATCCCATATCGAAAGATTGAAGTGTAAAGAATGATATTGAGAGTTAATAAATAGAGACCATTTGGTGTATAATTGACTAACGATAAATATATATTATAAATGAGTCAAAAATTAAATATTAAGTTTAAATTTTTATAAAAATTAATAAATATTTGATCTCTAAAAAAATTTACAAAATCTGAAAATGTAAAATTCGTCACAATTTTAATGACACTAATTTTCAAAAGCATCGCGATTTTAAAGACGCTCAATAGCGTCCCTAAATTTAACAATGCTTTTAGCGTCATCAAAACTTCATTTAAAATATATTAAATCTTTAGTAATTGTGACATAAAATAGCGTCACCACATAATGACGCATTTGATAAAAGCGTCAGGAAATAAATTTTACCTACGCATATATCTTGCGTCACAGATATTTTCGTGACATCAAATTTAACAACGCAACTCATAACGCTTTCAAATAGCGTAGGTAATGTACCAAGTGAAAATTTTAGCGTCACTAAACACAGTTTTTTATAGTGGTTGGATTCGGACCTTGTGGCCCATGTTATTTTAACTATAGCACACTAATTAATGAATAATTAATGGGATTAAATAAATACACAATTAATATATTATAATGAAAGAACATTTTTGTCCACAATTAATCTAATTGTTTTTGACAAAAAAGAAAAATAATTTTATTAAATAATTCAAACTAGCAATACATCGATAGTAGACATAAACAAATACGTTAAAATCCGTGGAAGATTAACTAGGAAAAGACTCATAGCATCTAAGTTAATAACAAAAACCGGAAAAAACTACAATTTTGAAAATTCTGTAATGTCTAGAATACCTATGATTCCATATCTGCAACCTGTTGAAGACCATAATCTGATTTGTTATTCCTGTCCACCGGATCGAAAACTTGCTTGTCTGAATCATCCACACAACACTACAAGAAAACAAGGAAATTCCAACGAAAAAAATTTGTTGGAATTTGGCCATTACCGTTAAATTATTGATTCCAACGGAAATTCCAACAATAAATACATCGTTGGTAAAATGGTCGTTGGAATGGCAAAATTCCAATGGAAATTCCAATGGAAAAATATTCCAATAGTACTTCAAACGGTATTTATCCATTGAAATATACAAATGTTGGAAAAAACTCCAACATATTTTTCAACACTAATTCCAACATAGTTAAACCATTGGAATTTAGTCCAATGGTATATCCATTGAATATATATATATATATATATATATATATAATTGTTGGAAAAAACTCCAACGGTTATTCCAACGGAGTTATGCCATTGGAATTTAATGTTAGATAAATGTTTTTATCATGATTTTGATGATTATGTTCGATTTTGTTCAAATATGTTTTTAAACCAAAACTATGTCCCCAAATATTGTCTAAATACTTCGATCAACTTAAAATGTTTTTACTATTTTTTCGGAGTATTTCTTGAAGTTTATTTTCAATAAAAAATTGGACAACACATTTGTTTCAGTCGACCGGTCGCCCCTATAGGGCAACCCGCACTGAGTTGAGCCGAAACGAGAAACAGAAAATGGGGCGTAAGAAAAATAGGTCGTATGCGGCCAGGTCGACCAGTGGGCGACCGGCGGTCGACCGGTCGACCGGCGGGCGACACAGCACTGGGAGTTGGATTTTTGTTCCGACTTCTCTGTTTCGTAAAATCTTCAAGGGCAACCGGTCACGGCTAAGGCACGCACGTCGCACCCCCCTTCGACCGGCGCCTGTAAAAGTTCGCAGAATTCAATTTCAATCTTATCTCTCGCTGACCGGTCGAACCCCATGTTTATCAAAAACTATCGCTTGCATTTTCGAATGACTTTTCCCTATTTTGTGGGATTGATTTCTAACAAAATATATTGATCAATTTAAATGGTTTCTTTTGCAGAAATCACTCCCCAAGGAGGAGCCAATGTCCTGGAAATGAAAGCCAAGTCCTCTCCTATAAATAGAGGCTTCATTCAAGCAACAAAAAACAACACAATATACAAGCAAAGAGCAATTGAGCAAACACTTTCATATATCTTGTTGTATTAGCCTAAGCACTTTCACTTGCACTTATTTGAGGTCTAGGCTTTCAATTCTTGATTACACTTGTACTCATATTGTATCAATCATTATTGAGTTGTAATCTTGATTTTGGCATCATTCAACACAAGACATCCTTGTGAGTATTCTTGTGGTAAGAATACACTTGGGTGATCTAGGTGATAGGTGTTTGAGGGTTGTGGTAATCCTCAAGGTGTTGTAAGAGGGTTGTGGTAATCCTCAAGGTGTTGTAAGAGGGTTGTGGTAATCCTCAAGGTGTTGTAAGAGGGTTGTGGTAATCCTCAAGGTGGTGAAAGAGGGTTGTGGTAATCCTCAAGGTGTTGTATTAATTTTTGGTAAATTAATAAAACCTTTTTTTCTTTTTGAAATCCATCCCAGAGATACTGGGGTGGTAGAGGATTAGGCCCTAGGTGGGTTGAACCTCTTTAAATCAACGAGTGTTGTTTAATTTCTGTATTTACATTCTAGTCATTTACTTGTTGTTTCGAAAAAGAGGGTGATTTGCGAAAAATCGCATAATCTATTCACCCCCTCTAGATTATTGTAGCCACTGACTAACAAGTGGTATCAAAGCCAAACTCTTTGGCTAGCTCGTTCGAGTAAAGAGGAAAGATCCATGGCTACAAATGATGCTCATCTCACCACCGGCGCCTCCACCAATAAGCCACCACTATTCGACGCCAACAACTACGCATTTTGGAAAGACCGTATGGAGTGCTTCCTACAAGGGTGCGGGTTCGACATTTGGAATGTGGTCATTGAAGGAGTTGATCAACCAACAAAGAAATCGGAGGATGGCACCTTGGCTCCTAAACCTTTCAAGGAGTTTGATGAAAACGACAAAAAGGCTTTCTCAAAACGGTAAGGCCTTAAATATTTTGCATTGTTCTCTTTACCGCCACCGAGTACAATCGCATAAGAGGCATAAGGTCGGCACATGAGGTTTGGGAAAATTGGAGACAATCTATGAAGGGACTAAGAAAGTCAAGCAAGCAAGAAAGACCATGCTTGTTAAAGACTTCAAAAACTTTAACATGTATGATGGCGAAAGCATCTCCAAGATGGTGGAAAGGCTTGACAATATTGTCAATCCTCTTGTGGCCCTCGGCAAAGTCATCTCCAAGAAGACAAGGTGACCAAGGTATTGAATGCACTTCCTCATGGTCCGAAAAAGTAACGGCAATCACGGAGGCACAAAATCTTGAGACACTCAAGTTTGATGAACTTATTGGAAATCTACTCATCTATGAAGTCTATCTCAAGGAGAGGAAAAATTCCAAACCATCCACAAATCAATCGGGTATGCAAATTATTCCTAAAGGTCTTGCTTCTTCTTCTAATAATGCATACTATGATAATGATGATGATGAGGAGGAGACGGCCGCACTTGTTCGAAAATTTGCAAAATTTGTAAATAAAAATAAAGCAAGAAAACCAAGAGATAATGCTTGCTTTAAATGCGGAAAACCCGAGCATTTCATTGCCGATTTCCCGAAGCTCGATGAAGAGGAGCAAAAGAAAAAGAAGTCTTTCACAAAAAAGAAGGCTCTAAATGCGGAAGTCAAAACATGGGATGAACTACTCGAACCAACCGATGAGGAAGGAGAAACCGAACACGGTCTCATGGCTATAGACGATGAAAACAATGAGGTACACTCAAATTCTTCTACTTCCTCCATAGTTGATGACTTGCAATGTGATTTTGATGAATTGCAAATTGAGTTTCAAAATTTAATCGTTAAATACAAAAATTTGAAAAAGGAGCATAAGGAGATTAAGATTGAAAAAGAAAAATTATTTACCTCTTATGAATCTCTAGACAAAGCTCATGCTCTTACTCTTACTAGAATTCATTCTCTTGAAACCGAAAAGGAATTGCTCACAAAAGATATTGAATGTTTGAAAAATGATGTGCATCGTTTCAACATAAGTACGGATAAAGTCACAAAAATTTTAGACGCACAAAGAGGTGAGCATTCCAAATCGAGACTTGGTTATAAGCCATTTCAAAGTGTTTTTAAGAAAAACAACCAAGGTCCGACTTTTGTACGTGCTAATAATTATAATACTCCTACTTGTTTTTATTGTGGCAAAGTTGGACATTATGCTAATAATTGCAAATTGAGAAATAGCTTAAGACATGTTTGGAGACCCAAAGGTCTCAAGACTAACCCCCATGGACCCCAAAATTATAGGGTACCTAAAAGAAATTCTTTTGTAGGTAATAGGGGCTATAACCACAATGGAAGATTCAAAATGGCTCGTGGACAGCGGATGTTCACGCCATATGACCGGAAGGAGAGAACGTTTTACCAACATCAAACTCCAAGAAGAGGGTATGGTCATGTTCGGCAATGGCAAAGGAAAAATTCTTGGAAATGGAGAAATTGGTAACTCTTCCTTTTCTCTTAGTAATGTTCTATTAGTTGAAGGGCTTAAGTTTAATTTGATAAGTGTTAGCCAACTTTGTGATTCAAAATATGATATTTCCTTTAATAAAGAAAAATGCCTTATACTTAAAAATGGTGAAATTATTTGTGAAGCAAATAGAAAAGGCAATCTTTACAAAATTTGTACAAGTGATTTGGTTAGTCAAAATGTTTCTTGTTTAGTCGCCAATAATGATTTAACTAGTTTATGGCATAAGCGACTTGGACATGTTGGATACAAGAATTTGAAAAATATTTACAAAAACCAACATGTGAAAGGACTACCCAAATTGAATTTTGAAAATCTTGGCTTATGTGACACTTGTCAAAAGAACAAATTAGTTAAGAGTAGTTTTAAGCCCAAAAATGAAATTTCCACAACCAAACCCCTACAAATGCTTCACCTTGATTTGTACGGGGATATTGGTACGGCTAGTCTAAGTGGAAAACATTACACTTTTGTTATCGTCAATGATTTTTCTAGATATACTTGGGCTCTTTTTCTTACCAATAAAAGCGATGCCGTTAATGAGTTTGTTAAGTTGTGTAGACTTATTGAGAATGAAAAAGAAGATACTATCAAGTCTATTCAAGACGATCGAGGTGGAGAATTTGACGGTGAATTTAGAGTGTTTTGTGAAACCAAAGGATATGCTCATAATTTCTCGGCTCCAAGGACACCTCAATAAAATGGAGTAGCCGAACGGAAAAATCGGACACTACAAGAAATGAGTCGTCCATGCTCAATGAATTCTCACTTCCAAAATACTTTTGGGCCGAAGGTTTAGTAAATACCGCTTGCTATGTCATTAATCGAGTTTATATTCGTCCTAAAATGAATAAAACTCCATATGAGCTTTGGAAAGGTAGAACTCCAAATATTAGTTATTTCAAGATATTTGGTTGTAAATGCTTTATTTTGAATACCAAGGATCAATTGGACAAACTTGATCCTAAGGCCGATGAAGGGATATTTATGGGATATTCAACAAAAAGCAAAGCATATCGGGTTTACAATAAGACTAGTGGAGTTGTTGAAGAATCCATCCATGTTAAATTCAATGAAGCTTCGGGAGTTGAAAGAATTTCTAATGATGAAAGTGATGAAGAGGATAATATTGAACAAATTGTTCAAATTGATGATCAACTGTCTACATCAAATGATCAACCGTCCACTTCAAATGGTCCTCAAGAAGATAGAGGTGATATCTCGGATCTTCCCGTTGCATTGAAATTTAAGGGAGATCACCCAAAAAGATCTTATTATTGGTGATCCCCTTGACAAAGTCATGACCCGGAGAAAATTTGCCGAGAAAGCTCTTATTTCTCAAAAAGAACCTAAAAATGCTAAAGAGGCTATTGAGGATGAGGATTGGTTCCTAGAGATGCAAGAGGAGTTGAATCAATTTGAAAGAAATGATGTATGGGAATTGGTACCTTGTCCTCCTTCTCAAACCATTATTGGTACAAAATGGGTATTCCTGAACAAACTTGATGATCAAGGCAATATTGTTCAAATAAGGCAAGGTTAGTAGCTCAAGGGTATTGTCAAGAAGAAGGTATTGACTATGATGAAACTTTTGCACCCGTAAGACGTTTAGAAGCTATTCGTATTTTACTTGCCTATTCTTGTTTTAAAAATTTCAAACTTTACCAAATGGATGTTAAATCCGCCTTCTTAAATGGTATTATTCAAGAAGAAGTCTATGTAAAACAACCTCCGGGGTTTGAAAATTTTTCTAGGCCTAATGATGTTTATAAACTTAAAAAGGCCTTGTATGGTTTAAAACAAGCACCCCGTGCATGGTATGATAGACTTAGTTCTTTTCTTTTACAAAATGGTTTTATAAGAGGTAAAGTTGATACAACTCTATTTGTTTTTGAAAAAGGGCAAGATTGTTTACTTGTGCAAATTTATGTTGATGATATCATTTTTGGTGCTACTAATGATTCTTTGTGCAAGAAATTCTCTAAGTTAATGCAAGGAGAATTCGAGATGAGTATGATGGGGGAGCTTAACTTCTTTCTTGGACTTCAAATTAAGCAATGTCAAGAAGGTATTTATATTTCGCAATCAAAGTATACAAAAGAACTTTTGAAAAAGTTCGGCATTGAAGAAGGAAGAACCGTCTCTACTCCTATGGCAACAAATGTCAAAATTGACAAAGATGAGAAAGGCAAGTCCGTGGATGAATCAAAGTATCGAGGTATGATTGGTAGTTTACTTTATTTAACCGCTAGTAGACCGGACATTCTTCATGTCGTATGCCTATGTGCTCGTTTTCAAAGCAATCCCAAAGAATCTCACATGAGTGCCGTTAAAAGGATTTTTCGATATTTAAAAGGCACCATTCAATATGGTTTATTTTATCCAAAGAATGAAAATTTTTGTCTTAAAGGTTATAGTGATTCGGATTATGCGGGAAATGTTGATGATCGGAAAAGTACTTCCTGATCATGTCAATTTTTAGGAGATTGCTTAGTATCTTGGTTTTCAAAGAAGCAAAAGCGTGTTTCTCTTTCAACGGCCGGCGAATATATTTCCGCCGCATTTTGTTGTACTCAACTTCTTTGGATGAAACAAACCTTAGCGGATTACAAATGCTCTTTTGAAAATGTACCTATCTTTTATGATAATATATCCGCTATAAATATTGCTCAAAACCCGGTTCATCATAACCGTACTAAACATATTGAGATTCGACATCATTTTCTACGGGATTGTGTTTCAAAACGTAAAATTGAGATATCCTTTGTACCATCTCAAGATCAATTAGCGGACATTTTTACAAAACCTCTATCTTCCGAGACTTTTTCATCAATACGAGCTCGGTTAGGCATAATGCATATTGAATGAAGCTTACGTTTGCATTTTGCACGTTTTTAAAACTTAGGGGCGAAAAAATCGGATTTTTGGTTGAAAATTCGGATTTTGGAAAAACTGACAAGACAATGAGCTGAAGGAGTTGAGGGCAACCGGTCGCCTCAACCCTCGACCGGTCGCCTAAGCTATATTTTGGCTTTTAAACGTTCTGTCTTGACATTCTTCATTTTAACAATTTTTTGGCCATTTTTCGTCCCCTTTGCCAAATTCACTCTAATCTCATTCAAAAATGGTTTTCATGCATATTTTACACAACATGGACATTATGTAGCATGATCATCATCATTATGGCTCATTCTTTCCGATCAAATGGTAATAATTTCTCTTCTTTTGCTCAATTGGGTTGAACCCTTGAGTTTTCAAGTTACTTGAAATTTTTTTTGATCATGATGAGCTTGGTTGATATGTTGTTATGTATGATGATTGACTTGAATTGATGTTGAAAATTTTTGGCTTGAACTATTTACGAAGGTTATATACAACCTCTTTTATTTTTCATGCACACAAAGTGTTCGACAAAATGTCGCAATGATAATTTCAACTTCTACATGATTCTCTTGCTTTCAAAAGTCTTCCATTATTATTGAGATCATGTTTTGGCAAACAAAACGAGCATATGAACTCTTCATGTTACATTTCTTCCATTTTCCTTGGATCTTTAACACATATTGCTCTATGGTTGATAAACCATCTCTTTTGCGCACTTTGATATGATTGTATGATGTTTTTATCTACCTAACACTCTTTTTGATGATTCCAAAGGGGGAGAAACAGGACATTGGCTTGTTAGCCAAAAGAAGCTATAAAAGCTCGAAATAAAAGCTATAAGCGATGGTTTTCTAAAGCCAAAAATACCTAGTCCATGGCTTGGATTATGAACTCAATTGCAAAAGATTATAAGTATTGTGACAGGGGGAGCTTCTTAGCTCATGATGCATTCTATATAAGCTTGTTATAGCTTGTGCTTCTTACTTATAATAATCGTTTGTTGATATGCTCATAAATAGGGGGAGCTTTGTATGAAATACTTCTAACGGATAGTTTACTCGTAAAATCAAAATTTTATTTGGTTTTCAAAACGTCCTCAAGAAAATTGTTTTGGTTTGTAATCATCAAAAAGGGGGAGTTTGTTAGATAAATGTTTTTATCATGATTTTGATGATTATGTTCGATTTTGTTCAAATATGTTTTTAAACCAAAACTATGTCCCCAAATGTTGTCTAAATACTTCCGATCAACTTAAAATATTTTTACTATTTTTTCGGAGTATTTCTTGAAGTTTATTTTCAATAAAAAATTGGACAACACATTTGTTTCAGTTCGACTGGCCGCCCTATAGGGCAACCCGTGACTGAGTTGAGTGAGAAACAAAAATGGGGCGTAAGAAAAATAGGTCGTGGCGGCCACGGTCGACCAGGTGGGCGACCGGTGCGGTCGGCCGACGGCCGGCGGCGACTGCACACAGGAGTTGGATTTTTGTTCCGGACTTCTCTGTTTCGTAAAATCTTCAAGGGGCAACCGTCACTAAGGCGGCCGGCCGCACCCCTTCGATCGTCCCCCTGTGTAAAAGTTCGCATTCAATTTCAATCTTATCTCTGCGCACCGGCGAACCCCATGTTTATCAAAAACTATCCGTTGCATTTTCGATGACTTTCCCTATTTTGTGGGATTGATTTCTAACAGCTATATTGATCATTTTAAATGGTTTCTTTTGCAAAAATCATTCCCCGAGGAGGAGCCAATGTCTGGAAATGAAAGCCAAGTCCTCTCCTATAAATAGAGGCTTCATTCAAGCAACAAAAAACAACACAATATACAAGCAAAGAGCAATTGAGCAAACACTTTCATATATCTTGTTGTATTAGCCTAAGCACTTTCACTTGCACTTATTTGAGGTCTAGGCTTTCAATTCTTGATTACACTTGTACTCATATTGTATCAATCATTATTGAGTTGTAATCTTGATTTTGGTCATCATTCAACAGAAGACATCCTTGTGAGTATTCTTGTGGTAAGAATACACTTGGGTGATCTAGGTGATAGGTGTTTGAGGTTGTGGTAATCCTCAAGGTGTTGTAAGAGGGTTGTGGTAATCCTCAAGGTGTTGTAAGAGGGTTGTGGTAATCCTCAAGGTGTTGTAAGAGGGTTGTGGTAATCCTCAGGTGTTGTATTAATTTTTGGTAAATTAATAAAACCTTTTTTTCTTTTTGAAATCCATCCCTGAGATCTTTGGGGTGGTAGAGGATTAGGCCCTGCAGGTGGGTTGAACCTCTTTAAATCAACGAGTGTTGTTTAATTTCCGTATTTACATTCTAGTCATTTACTTGTTGTTTCGAAAAAGAGGGTGATTTGCGAAAAATCGATAATCTATTCACCCCCTCTAGATTATTGTAGCCACTTGGACTAACATTTAATCCAATGGTAATTCCAATGGTATATATCCATTAGAATATTCAATCATTTTATCTCATTGTCTAATATATTTAACTTCCCAGTAGGTCACTCATTATCAATTTGTCTCAAGTCAACCACATTTAACTATGTAGTTTTAATATGATTGACTCTAGAAGAGAAGATGCATTTTATTGATATGGATAATACTATCAAATCTTTTAACTCCTATTAAAATTTTCCAACGGTATTGGAGTTTCCAACGGAATTTTCCAACTTGTTGTACCATTGAAATTTTTGTTGGAATTTTAAAAACTCCAACGGAAATTCCAACGATTAATTACAACATTTTGATTACCGTTGGAATTTTCCATTGATATGTTTTAGAGATGGAATTTCTGTTGGAATTTTTAAAATTCCAACAGTATTTCCAATAGTTTATTCCAACAATTTTATTACTGTTAAAATTATTATTGGAATTTTCCAACGGTTTGTTGTGATGTTGGAATTTCCGTTGGAATTTAAAAATTCCAACAACTTATACCAACGATTTTCTATAGCGTTGGAATTTTCATTGGAATTTTCCAACGATATAATGTAGCATTGGAATTTCCGTTGGAATTAATTGTAAAAATTCCAACTATTTTCCACTTCGTTGAAATTTGATTGTTTTTTTGTAGTGCAAGAAAAACACCGCACCAAGATGGTGATAAACCAAGCGCCACACCAGACGGCAAAACTAAAAACAACAAAAACAAATAATTCAGATCTACGTGGGAAACCACTTATTAGGTAAATAAATTGATAATAAGATGTAAATGGGGTGATTTCCAGACAAAATTGACCAAAAATCACCCCTTAATAATGAGGAACAAGAAGAGAAACAAAAGAGAGAGGATTAGAGAGAAAAGGAGCTCGGATTAATAAATCTTATTTTATTAAGAGTTTTAAAAAATAAGTTATAGATTATTTTATTTTTTTGTTTTCCATCTAGCTCATCTCGCTTTCATGACATAACTACGCTGTATATTTTTCTGTTATATATATTGCTATATGCACTAAATATTTATAAAAGTACTACTCACGATTTTATCTTCATGAAAATGGTTTGCATGCTTCTATCTGAACATTGATCATGTCCCGTCACAACAAACTATGATTTTGAATATTTTTTGCAATATTTTTAATATGTGGCTTACATGTTTACGTTCGTGGAATTCAACTAAAACACGACTAGTAATCTTTGATTTTTCTCAAAAAAAGGTCAACACTATGTTAATATTTCTTTAAGTTGTATATCCTATATTTGAAGCATTATGTTACACTACAAGAAAATCGCAAAATAGCGACGGAAATTTCCGTCGCTAAACCCATAAAATCCGTCGCTAAATGTTTTAGCGACGGACTACCGACGGATTATTTTCGTCTCTATTTAACTCGTCGTTAATTCCTTAGCAACGCATTACAAAATCCGTCGTTAAAATAGCGACGGAAAAATCCGTCGCTAATAAATAACAATCCGTCGCCAATTATTCACTGAAATAACAAAATGGCGACACATTAGCAACGGACATAGCGACGGACATGTCTGTTGCTAAATCTAATGTTGTCTCTTTGTTAATAATAGCGATGGATTTGTCTGTCGTTAAATTTAGCGACGGACTAATCCGTCGCAAATTTGTCTTTTTTAGTTAGCAAAATAGCGACGGATTATATCCGTCGCTAATTTTTTAATTTTTTTATAATTAATATGTGGCTTACATGTTTACGTTCGTGGAAGTCAACTAAAACACGACTAGTAATCTTTGATTTTTCTCAAAAAAAGGTCAACACTATGTTAATATTTCTTTAAGTTGTATATCCTATATTTGAAGCATTATGTTTTACTGACCATAATTAACTAGATTTTATTCTAGGCTTGAATATTGACCAAGATAAAGTTTCTCAATAGGGCATTATGCATTATTCTTTTGTACAAATGGGTTGTTTACTCTTTTCTTTTATTTTTATTTTATGCGATGAGATGTGCGATCGAAATTTAATTATCCAATAAATTTGATATTTACTCCTATTGGTTTTTGGTGTCAAATAGAAGAAGGGACTTTTGTCCCACATTGGTTGGGAAACAAAATTGATGGGAACCTTAAGGCTAAATAAGGAATCTATGTGGCGTGTTTTCAAGTGCACCAATCAAATACACTTTAATTTTTGTGTTTTGACTCTAGTTAAATTCATTTCTTGTATTCTCTAGTATGAGGAGCTAGGAGAGAGGTGTGAGTTAGTCAAATATTTATAAGAGTGTGGGATACTGGGGATTGGAGAGAGAATATCTGTTTGATTGTAAAAATATTTCACATAATGGAATTTCTTTCTCTGTGGATCGTGGTTTTTCTCCGATTTTGGAGTTTCCACGAAAATTCTTGTGTTATGGATTGTTGTTATTTTTTATTTTATTTCTCGATTATTTCTGCTTGTTCCTAGAGGATGAATGTGAGATCCGATTTTCCCAACAAATGGTATCAGACCCTGGGTCGGGTCTCTTGAAATTCTAAGTATGGTTTGTGTTTGCAGCAATGTCTGACCTTCCACACCGAAAAGATTTCTTGAGTGTTCCGGTGTCTTATTTGGAGGCAGTTGTTCATCGGGTTAGGGTGGTTAAGAAGGTAGAGAAATTTGAAGGAATGATAAGTTTAGCTTACGCCAAATATAAGCCAATGATATGCTGGTACAATCTGGGTTACACGAGACTTTGAAGGTGAACTGTCAAAGTGGAGGTAGAGCTGATCTGGCAAGCAGTGCCTAATCCGGCCTAACAATGTGACATTGAAGATTTTCTTTGATGAGAAAATGTATGTCCTTTTGGCATGTCAATTGTCATGAAAGAGGATGGTGTTATGTTAGCGGGTCCAGGAATTTGTGCATGGACATTATCTTGTCATGGATGTAGGGTGTGATGGAATTTCACACGGGCATTGGCTTGACATGGATGCAGGGTGTGTAGTGGAATTTACACACGGGCATCGATTGCCATTGATACAAGGTGTGTGTTATGTCGATGGCTGAAGGACTTCCATGAGAGCCAAAAGTTGGAAGTTGTACCATAAATTTCAGTGGGTTTTTCGATATGTGTCGAAGAAAATTCTTAGAATGGTGTTCTAAGTGGTCTACTCATATGGTGGAGTAGGTTCTCTGGTTTGAAAATGATGGTTTTCTGGTTTGAGAGTTGTTCGACCGCTAAACACCTAAAATAAATCTAGCAATCCTCGCAAGAGAACGAGATCAATCGTAGGGTAGCAAGTTGACCACAAGTCGTCTCTCAAGGAAGACTTAGCCGGCAAATAATTATTATGAATCACAATAGACAGAAAATAAATCCTAAACACTCTAACCAGATTTGTTGGTTTTATTTAAACTAAAAGAAAATAATCAAAAAGACGAATTAAAACTAAACAGGATTAAACTTGGAGAAAAAGATTTGGAGAAAAGTCTAGGATTATGGATTCATCTCATCAAACTTGCAAGCAGAATATCAATTAATTGATCATGCGATTAACAAATATAACAAACATGTAAAAACAAGGCCTAGTCGATAACTTTCGTATTCACAGTTAGGGCTATCTGACAACATAATTTGCTATTTTCATTAAACCTAGGGTTAGATAATACATTTCTGATTCATATCTAACCCCCTGAATAAATTTAGTCCAGGAATAATATCTTCTCTCGATCTCAATTATTCCCCCAAAACAATCAAAAGTTGATCAGACAATCAATTATCAAATAAAACAATTTATTCAGGAAAACAAATTAATTAATCAATATTCATGCTTGTTTGCTTGAATCAAATCATCCTAATCCTAGAACAAGAAAATTAGTTCATGCTTGGGGCTGGAATCATAATCTCAATTGAAGGAAAGAAAACAATCATAAACATGATCATGCAATAATAATAATCTCCCAACAATTAAAATCACACAAAAGAGATGAAGAAATCTTACTCTTTGATTAAGAAGCAAAAATAACTTCAAGGGGAAGAACCCAAGCAATCCCAATGTTGAAAACAAGAGAAAAATACCAAAAAACTAAAGTATAGAAGTGCTATGAATGAGAGTGTGCGAAATTATGGATCCCCCAAGGGCTATTTATAAGTCTAAGCCTATACAAGGTGGAAGAATCAAAAAGGAAAGGAAAAATCGGATTTAAAATTCTAGAAACGTCTCCAGGTGCGCGTCCGCGCAGAGTTGCGCGCCGCGAGAACCCCGCGCGCATTGTTGCGCGCCGCGCTTTGCCTTGTGGGTGCACTGGTGCCGGTCTTGCGCGTGGCTTGCGCGCCCACCTCGCTGTAGCGGGTGCGCCGCGCGTTGCGTCCGTCTCTTCATGCCAGCTAACCGAAGCGCGTCCGCGCAGCGTTGCGCGGCGCGCGCATTTACGTCAATCTTGACGTTGCGCGCCGCGCGCGCACAACTTCAACATCCCCAACCGTCAATCGCCCATAATGTCCGTTTTCGACCGTTATTGTCCGTTTTTAAGTTCTCTTTTTACGAAAACCTACTAAACAACCAAAAATACCATACGTAACATATGACAATATAAAATAGGGCGAAAAGACACAAAAATACGCACACTCATTCATACGAGAAATAGAAATCACACAAAATTCACACACAAAAACATATAAAACAACTCCCCCACACTTAGCCTTTTGCTTGTCCTCAAGCAAATAATAGTGCCCATAAATTCAATCAAGAAATATAATGCTTATTCTGAAAATCGATTATTCCATAACATCAAGTTCCATCCACCTTGGATTATTCATCATCGATCCTCAACCTTCGCAATAAACTCACTTAGCTAATGTTAAGCAATTACTCAAAGTGTTTGGCTTTATTCACAAAATTTCAAATTTGTATCAAAAGTCGCAACCCTTATATTCATGTATAAATTACGTTAAGCACTAGCCCTTTTTTTTTTTTTGCTTGGACTTCCCGAGATATTAATCCACTAGGTGTAAACTTCGGATGTTTTCCAAAGACTCCTAGGGTGGTTTCCCATACTCATATGTAAACCGCCGTTTTACGTAAAAGTCAAACATGGGGCACATGAATGCTCCTAGTTACTAAGCAGTTTACCCAGCGGAGTATAATCTCGATTGTTCCCCTTTTTTTCTTCTTTTTTTTTAGCGCTCTTTATTGTATTTTTTTTCGGCGCTTATACTGCAAAACATTTTTTTTTGTGTTGTTTTTTTTTCGCAAGGCTAGCAATTTTTGTAATCTATACAATAAAAATAAGAGTTTTAACTTAATTTACATCAATAAAATCCCGTAATTCATACCCCACAACCTTGAGTATTGTTTACCCATCGCCTAACTCGTTTATCATAAGAGTTAATTCACAACTTAGTCAAATCCTATGCATCAAGTCCGTAATGTCATTTCCTAATTGAGTCTCAAAGTAATGCATCGATTTCAAGTTAACTAAATAGCATTATTATTAAACTAGGGACAATTACTAGGCAAAGTAAAATTTTTATTACAAGCAATCAGTTTATATATATTAATGACGAATTAGCCCCCCCACACTTAAAACACGCAATGACCTCAATGCGTAAAACAAATGAAGAAGAGATGAAATACGTCCCGAAAATTTGGAGATTGTTAACTAATATCAAAAGTACATCCGCCAAGATTCTCGCAAAAGCCAAATGTAGAAGAAAACACAAAAACAAAAAAAAAAAAACTAAAAGAAAAACGAGAGTTAGTGAAAAATAAAATGCAAAAATAGAAAACATCCGCATGCAAAGGAGAAAAACACACAAGAGGAAAGAAAAAGAGAAACAAAAACATCACCGATCATCCCCGGGAGGTGGTGGGGGGTGGAGAGCGAAAAAGATAGTGTCGATTCTGTTCAATATTCTCGCACCCGATCAAGTGAGTTTAGCCGGGCGTTCATATCTCTCATGAGGGTGTTAAGGCCCTAGGTTATCTCTCGCCGCGTCGACCATCCGATCTTGAAAATGGATGAAGTTGCCTTGCATAGAATTAAGGCGTGAAAGGATGGCGTTCAAAACAGTGGTGTCGCCGGCTCGGTCAAGATGGGCCCGAGGTGAAGGGACCGCAAAATGAGTATCATGTGGCTCATCCGGATCGAAGATCATCGGCGCCTCGACTATCGTCACCAAAGGTAGTAGGTCGAGGTCGGTAGGCGCCATCCGGGTTCCACTTATGGTTGTTAAAACATTTGCGAGTAGTAGGATCCCGGAATTCCCCTGCCTTAGTTAAAAATTCTGAACCAAGCATACTTTCCTTAGTAATAAAAGTTCTTTCCACCTCATGATAATTAAGACTAGCAACATCAGCAATCCCAAAATGTTGGGCAATAAGTGACACAAAATGGCCCATTCCCAATTTGTATGTACTCTTCTTCTGAATCCGATAAAATGTATCAAACACAAAAGATGTAGTGCAAATTTTGGTACGGGACTTAGCACAATACATAAAAAAATAATTCTATCTATTTTCTTGACCTGTTAAACTTTTGTTAAATTTTATCAAATTTGTTTGACTAAATTGTATTAAAAATTAACCATAAGATGCAAAATCTCAACTTGTCGAGTAAGGGAGAGGTTATTTACAAAAAAATCTCAAGTAATGTTTTTGTTTGTGAAATTTTTGCAAATTACAAATATTAATTATACACAATAAATGGTCACTAAGATAAACTTTATCTGGCAAAATTATTTTTTTCGTCCTCTAAGTGGGCGCACTTGGAGATTTGGTCCTTTATTTTCTTCAACTTTGGATTCAGTCCTTTAAGTGGAATAAATTCAGAGTTTTGGTCTTATGACCTGCTACAACAGGTAACATTTACCTGTTGGCTGATGTGGCATTTAATTTAAATACAATTAACTTTTAAAGAAAGTTTATTTGAGTTGGCAATCTAAATATAATTAATATGGATAAGAATTTTCTTTTTTTTTCCCCTTATTTCTTTTGCCCTTTCGGCTTTTCTTTTTACTTTTCTCACCTTCTTTCTGAATTAATTATTTTTTTTAAAAAAAAAATAAGTAATTTATAATGTTAATCATTTTTATTTTATTTATTGTTGAGTCTAATATTTTAGATAATTGAAGTATTTTTTCTAATTGTACTTTTATAAATTATTTATGTATTTAGTAAAATAAAAATCTAATATTTAAGATTGGGAAAAACTTAAAGTACAAGAGAAAATAAATTAAAAACTAATTAAATTTTGCCTAAGTATTATTTTACAAGTTTAATTAAATTTTGGATTTAAGTAATAATTTATATTCTTTTCAAATATTAAAACTGTTAAAATCTACATATTTTTAGCATTAAATCATAATTAATTTGAAAAATAATATAAATTATATTTTTAACAATATTATTAACTTGCTAGCTAATTATTAACGTTTTTAAACTTTTAGTAATAAATTTATTTTGCTAAAACAAAATGATAAGCTGTCATTCCTTTTTCCCACTAACATGTCCACATAAGATGTCAACTCAAATATTTCTTCTTCAAAACTAAGTTTTTTAAAAAAGTAAATGACACATCATCCAACAAGTAAAGATTGCCTACTGTAGTAGGTCACATGACCAAAACTCTTAATTTCTTCACTTAAAGGACTAAATCCAAAGTTGGAAAAAATAAAGGATCAAATCTCCAAGTACGTCCACTTACAGGACGAAAAAAATAATTTTGCCAACTTTATCTCCCAAACTGGGTAATGAGATGTTACCCTTTGGTTTTAATATGTGCCCATTATAATATATCATATCATATGTGCATGTTTTTTTTTCCAATAAAAAAATAACTCCCTTGTCAAAAAACCAAAACAAACAAATTTATTCTCCACACATCTTCCCTAAACAATTCGTTAAAATATTTTCCTAAAAACAATTCTAAAACAAAACCATAGGTCCATAGCCCAAGAATTTCCCCATTTGGCAAGCCCACAAAGCCTAGAGCCCAAGTGCAAAAGCAATTTTATGTGAAAACCGAAAAAGTGAGAAGCATGGCGTAAAGTAATCACTGAAACGTGAAAAGCAGAAAAGCACAAAAGAGTAATCTAAAACGAGATACATCATAAAAATAGATCTTCTTGTGAGATTTTGCAAGAATTGTCCTGTAACACAAGGTTCTCACATAATGGTCGGATATCGAATGTGTATAAGTTGTGACTGTATTTGAATTTATCCGGAGGACGAACCAGGGAGAAAATTCACATTTTTTCAGCATTAGTTATGTGAGGTTTAAACACCAAAATTATAAAGAGATAATTATAACCTGTGATTTGGGGTAATTATACCTTGAATTTAGGGAAAAGGACATAAATGTCTGATTTTGGATGCCCAATACCAGCACAATGTCCACCTAACCCGCCTGTTTCACAAATATACCCGATCTGGCCCAATTGTTCCCAAAAATACCCAGCTCAAACAAATTCCGGACAAATGTACCCGATCTTCAGCATCTTCGGTGAATTGCAGCATTTTCCCTCCAAAAATCACGCTTCTGATCACAGCAAGATCTCTGATAAAAAATATGATCCTTTCATCCCAAATATTAACCAAAAACAGAGGGAACGCAAAGATACGAGGAAAACAAATCGAGGAGAAAAACTGGACTGTTACAGATCACAATTCAAGCTCAAAATCAAGAGGAGGAAGAAGAACAAAACAGGTAATAAAACGCGATCTGTTTATCTTGTTCTGATAATACCTTGTTTAGATATATTTCATGATTTTACAGATTGAAATTTAGGATTCAATGTGTATTGACTGAGATTGAAATTGAATTGAACCAGTAAGTTTGCATGCAAATCCGAAAACCTGGCAGTTGTGAGATTCAAAATGCTTATTTTGTTCGAATTATGATCCAAAATTCTACAAAAATTGCTTCTCGTGATTATCTACGAATAAAACGTGTCAATATGGAAAACACTGAATGCAGTACATTACGTGTTATTTCAAATATATTTCTTTCATGTTTCACATATGTTTCTTTTATGTTTCACAATTGTTTCGTTACTTTAATACAAAGACATTGCTTCTTGACGTACATAAACATTGTTTCATTCATGTTTCATATATGTTTCTTTTATGTTTCACTTAGCCAACTATTCATTGAAATCCACATTGAATGGAGCAAATCCCGATTGTAGTATACCACAATGGACAATGGGGAGAAAATGGAGAGTATAGGAACTTTGAGATAACAGAATACTCATTCCAATAGACAACACATTCAAAGACACTATGGGGAATCTTATAACAACAAATTCAATACAAAAAGATATAGAAGCTATGCAGATTAGATACAAATTGACAGAGACTCGCCACCATTGAAAATAGAAAGTGATTACAATCTCAAATTCTACCCGGAAGTGAAAAGCAAAGAAACGGACCGATGAAGTTCCTTTGTGCATAGATATATTAAGAAACGAACCGAGCTTGGAAATAACAACACAAAGAAAATGTAAAGAAGGAACCAAGATGCATGTCTATAGAGAGCTCACTGAAGGAAAACAATGGGCCAGAACGCGATTGACTACACTGACTATGCAAACCTCATTAGCAGAAATGTGGTCGGAGAAGAAGACACAATGGAAATTTGAGTATATGGGGAAAAACTACACCATTTCACTAAATTTAAGGGTAATTTAATGCAAATTTTCATCAGTTGGTACATTGTTTCAAACATGTTTCTTATATGTTTCAGGTGAAGCGATCAAATGACTTTATCTTCAAAGTCACAGAAGCTGAGAAGATATTTGTTGTGGACCTGGAAAAAAGGACTTGCACATGGAACAAGTTTCAAATGGATGAAATTCCTTGCCCACATGCTTTAGTGGTAGTAAAAGATTTGAATGCGGATCCGTACCAATACTGCTCGCCATACTACATGAAGGAAACAATGGAAGCGGCTTATTTGGAAATAGTGTACCAAATCCCACATGAAGGTACCTGGGTCCTGCCAGAAGAAATCAACACAATGATGATTCTACCGCCGGAGGGCAAGGCAAAATCTGGAAGGCCAAAGAAAAGAAGACACAAGGCAGCTTGGGAGAAAAGGCCCAAAACCAAATGTGGTAGATGTGGGGATCCTAGTCATAATATAAAAACATGTATGAATCAACCAAAAACAAAATAGGACTCATAGTAGAATATTACTATTACGAATATACGTGTAATTGATACAACTTCCACATATAGAAAATCAAAAGCAAATTGTTTCTATGTTGTTTCAAATATGTTCTTACAATAAGATGACAAAACAAATGTTTGTTTCAAATGTGTTTCAGATATGTTTCTATTGCACAACGAAACCATTTACTAGATGGAACAATAAAAAACGTAACACAAAACGCACAATAATTTGGAATAGGGTGACATTTTTGTCTTTTTTTGAAAAATGAGGGCATTTTGTGTAATTTCCTCTTGAATTTAGAGCTGGCAAACTACCAGCCCGTGGGCTCACTGGCTTTTGTAAAAATTCGGGGCTGGGCCACTTTGTTAGTCCAAGTGGCTACGATAATCTAGAGGGGGGTGAATAGATTATCTCGGTTTTTTTGATTTTGCCCCCTTTTTCGAAAATTCAAGCAAAGACGAAATGCTAAGTGCGGAAACTAAATAGCACACTTCGATTTAAAGAGGTTCAACCCACCTAGGGCCTAATCCTCTACCACCCCAAAGATATCCTGGGATGGATTTCAAAAAAGAAAAAGATTTTATTAATTACCAAAATTAATAATACAACACCTGAGGATTACCACAACCCTTGCAACACCTTGAGGATTACCACAACCCTCTTACACCACCTCGAGGATTACCACAACCCTCTTACAACACCTTTGAAGATTACCATAACCTTCAAACACCTATCACCTAGATCACCCAGTGTATTCTTACCACAAGAATACTCACAAGGATGTCTTGTGTTGAATGATGACAAAAAAAAAAAAAAAAAGATTACAACTCAATGATGAATGATACAATATGAGTCAAGTGTAATCAAGAATTGAAAGCCTAGACCTCAAATTTGTGCAAGTGAAAGTGCTTAAGGCTAATACAACAAGATATATGAAAGTGTTTGCTTGTTTGCTCTTTTGCTTGTGTAGAGTGTTGTATCTTGTTGCTTGAATGAAGCCTCTATTTATAGGAGAGGTCTTGGCTTTGATTTCCGGACATAGGCTCCTCCTTGGGGAGTGATTTGCTTTGCAAAAGAAACCATTTAAAATCATCAATATAGTTGTTAGAAATCAATCCCACAAAATAGGGAAAAGTCATGCGAAAATGCAATGGATAGTTTCTTTGATAAAACAGGGTGCGGCCGGTCGCGAGAGATAAGATTGAAATTTAATTTCTGCAATTTTTACACAGGGGGACCGGTCGGAGGGGGTGCGACCGTGCCGCCTTGATGTTGACCTATTGGGGTTGATAAAAATACGAAATGAGAAGAAGATCAAGCAAAAGAGGGACTCCCGTGCATGGTCGCTGAGGGGTCGACCGGTCCGCTCTCCCTCAATTTTTCTACGTCCCTTTTTCTGTTCAAAACTCAACTCAGGTACGGGTTGCCATATAGGGCGACCGGTCGAGCCTGAAACAAATGTGTTGTCCAATTTTTTATCGAAAATAAACTCCAAAAAATACTCCAAAAAATAGTAAAAATATTTTAAATCGATCGGAAGTATTTAGACAACATTTAGGGATATTATTTTGGTTTAAAAACACAATTGAACAAAATCATCAAAATCATGATAAAAACATTTATATAACACGCTTTTGCTCGGACCGCAAAAATATTTGCCACAATCTAGCTCAACCCGATCCTATATGCATTTTGTACACAAAAATTTTCGAGTAGAGATAAAAATTGGACTAACCCCAACCAATCGCGCCTTTTGCTGGCTCTACTTGAATTTATACGAGGTGTTGGAATTGTTTGTTTGGTAAAATGGGTGTTGACCCGATTTTGACCAAATAATTAAGTGGTTTCCATTAGTGAAAAATGGAATTAAATTATTTGTATAAATTCCACTAAGAGAGTAGATGAGAATAGCATTTGGAATTTCTCAAAACCAATTCCGGGTGAATGAGAAATTAATACTAGAAGTTAGCCACTTAATACAAGTAAATGGTATGGAAAATGGAAAATGTGGGAAGGAGAAATGCTCCATCCCACATAGGATAAAAAAACAAAGTTTGCACACTATATTTATCCCAAGTTGAACATATGGGTTTGGGCCCTTGGGGGCACCCAAGTTTTTAAAGAAGTGAGGACCTAAATACTTGTGGGTTTGGACCAAAAATCTTTAAAAATAAATAATTAATTATTTTTTGTAATTAATTAATTAGGATTTCAACTGGGAAGTGTTCGCACTCGAGCACGGGCGGACGCACGGCCCGTGCATCGAGTCGTGCGTCAGGCCATAACTTTGTCATTTTGGTTCGTTTCCACACACGGGCAAGCGCACGGGCCGTGCGCCAGGTAGTGCGTCGATGCGAAGTGAAGAACAGATGCGTCTGTTCATTGAAAACCTATCTTTTCGAGCCAAAAGACGTGTTCTTTCCGTACAGGGCACCTGGTGCCAATAATATTCTACCCCTGCAGATGAAAACACACACACACAAAAAATCAGATAATTAACCGGTCATATTGCATTCAAGCATATTGGCTTACTTTCCATTCAAAGCTTAAAAGTGAGAAACACTTTTGTTGTTCGCAGTATTTCGAGTTTGCAAGTGTTGTAAACTCGAAACTGAAATAATTGTTGTATCTTAGGGACATGCACCGAAACCATTAGCACTTCGTATATGGGGCGTTTTCGTCTTGCGGAGACTGAATTCAATTAAGGCATCGACTAAAGCTTATACTCTTTAAACACCAGCCATTTTTCTTTGAAACAGAAACCTTTCCAGAAATTTAACCCAACAATCGCAAGACGAAAAATTAGTTTCTGTTCAAGACGATGGCTTCAATCTCATTCACACCGATGGCTGCTGCTCTTGCTCACGGCAAAAAGCCACCCAAGTTCTCCAGCGCCGACTTCAAACGTTGGCAACAGAAGATGCTGTTTTACTTGATGACCTTGGGGTTGTCCCGTTGTCTGAAAGATGACCCCCCTACCGTTGGCGATGAAGAAATCGACAACAACCGGAGAATCGCTGTGGATGCTTGGCATATCAGCGATTTTCTGTGTCGCAACTACGTGTTGAACGGGCTAGACGACACCCTCTACAACGTCTATATCACGTTCAAGACGTCCAAGGAATTGTGGGATTCTTTGGAGTAGAAGTACAAGACGGAAAATGTCGGCACAAAGAAATTTATTGTCAGCAAATTCCACGAGTACAAGATGGTTGACACCAAGACAGTGATCAGCCAAGTTCAGGAGATTCAAATCATACTTCATGACTTAGTGTCTGAAGGGATGATTTTGAATGAATCCTTTCAAGTGGCTGCAATAATCGAGAAATTACCGCCATTGTGGAAAGATTTCAAAAATTACCTCAAGCACAAGCATAAAGAGATGGGGCTTGAGGATCTCATTGTTTGGCTTTGGATCGAAGAAGACAACCGAAAATCAGATGTGAAATCCAGTAAGTCTGGAATAGAGGCCAAGGCCAATCTTGCTGAATCGAGCACTAGCAAGAAATGCAAGCGCTCCGGGAAAGACAAAGAAAAGACCAAAAAATTCAAGGGTAATTGCTACAATTGTGGCAAACCGAATCACATTGCCAAGGATTTACGTCACCCGAAAAAGGGCAATCAAGGTGGCAACCAACAAGCCAATGTGATGGAGAATAAGTCGATTCTAATCGACACGTCGGAGCTCGATCTCACCGCCGTTGTGTTTGAAGCCAATATGGTGGATAACCCAAGAGAGTGGTGGATAGATATTGGGGCTACTCGTCACATTTGTGCCGATAAGGAGATGTTCTCCTCCTTCACCCCGATAAATGGAAGGAAGCTTTTCATGGGAAATTCTTCGATCCAACATCGTGGGGCTTGGCAAGGTTGTGCTCAAGATGACTTCCGAAAAGGATCTTATGCTTGTAGATGTGCTGCATGTCCCGGACATCCGCAAGAATTTGGTTTCCAGTCCTTTGCTTAGTAAGGCTGGGTTTAGACTAGTGTTTGAGTCCGACAAGTTTGTAATGACCAAGAATGGTCAGTTTCTTTGTAAAGTCTACCTTGATAAGGGTCTGTTTAAGATGTCTGTAATGTCTGTTTTCCTCCAAGAGACGAAGAATAAAACTATTACTTCTGTTTACTTGTTGGATTGTTCTAATTTATGGCATGATAGATTAGGACACGTAAACTTCAACACAATTAGAAGGTTAGTGAATCTGGATTTAATACCTACGTTTAAAACCGATTCACAAGACAAATGCGAAATTTGTGTTGAAGCAAAGTTGGCCAAACCACTCGAATTAATTCATACAGATGTGTGTGATGTAAAACTTGTGCAAACTCGAGGAGGAAAAAATACTTCATAACGTTTATAGACGATTTCACAAGATATTGCTATGTATATCTTTTGAAAAGCAAAGATGAAGCTTTAGTAGCTTTTAAGACTTATAAGAATGAAGTTGAAAATTAGCTTAATTTGAAAATTAAGATGATTCGAAGTGACAGAGACAGAGAGTATGTTGCTCAATTGAAGAATTTTGCTCGGAAGTGGGTATAATTCATCAAACAACTGCTCCCTACTCACCTCAATCAAATGGAGTTGCAGAACACAAAAATCGTAATCTTAAGGAGATGATGAATGCGATGTTGATAAGTTCTGGCTTACCCCAAAACTTGTGGGGGGAAGCCATACTTTCTGCAAACTACATTCTTAATAAGATCCTACACAAAGATAAAAACGAAACTCCATATGAGTTGTGGAAGGGATGTAAACCGTCATATAAATACCTCAAAGTGTGGGGGTGTTTGGCTAAAGTTGAAGTACCTAAGCCGAAACAAGTTAGAATCTGTCTGAAGACAATCGATTGTGCTTTCATTGGATATGCTAACAATAGTAATGCATATCACTTTTTAGTGCACAAGTCAGCAATTCCTAATATAAATGAGGGTATGATCATTGAATCAAGGAATGCCATATTCTTAGAGAATATCTTTCCGAACAAAAAACGGAAAGAAGAAAGTTCGAGTCAACGAACTTACGAAACTGCAAGGTTACCTCAAAGTGATGATGAAAAGGAACCAAAACGCAGTAAAAGGACAAAAATAGCTAAGTCTTTTGGTCCTGATTTTCTAACTTATATGTTAGAAAATGAACCCAGAACTATTCAAGAAGCATTGTCTAGTCCAGAAGCTCCTCTCTGGAAAGAAGCTATCAATAATGAGATAGATTCCATCATGCAAAATCACACTTGGAAGTTAGTTGATCTCCCACCGGGTTGCAAACCTTTGGGATGCAAGTGGATCTTTAAAAGAAAGTATAAAGCAGATGAATCTATTGACAAGTATAAAGCCTGTTTGATAGCTAAAAGGTTTAGAGAAAATGAGGGATATGACTTTTTCGATACATATTCTCCTGTTACGAGGATTACGTCCATTCGTGTTCTCATTGCTATTGCAGCTTTACATAACCTTGAGATACATCAAATGAACATTAAGACTGTCTTCTTGAATGGTGAGCTTGAAGAGGAGATTTATATGGAACAACCCGAGGGGTACGTTGCACCCGATCAAGAGCGAAAGGTGTGTAAACTTGTTAAGTCACTTTATGGACTAAAACAAACACCTAAGCAATGGCATGAAAAGTTTGACTCGACTATGAAGTCAAACGGTTTCAAGATCAATGAATGTGACAAGTGTGTCTACATTAAAGGCAGTACAAATGATTACGTCATAGTATGCCTTTATGTAGATGATATGTTGATTATGGGTAATAGTCATGATTTAATCATGAATACTAAGAACATGTTAAAGAAAATTTTTGACATGAAAGAAATGGGATTATCTGATGTTATATTAGGGATTAAAATCTCTACAACTTCAGATGGAATTGATTTGTCGCAATCCCATTATGTCGAAAGCATACCTAGAAAGTTTAATGCTTTTGATAGTCCTCCGGCTAAGACACCTATAGATTTAAGTCTACACTTGGCCAAGAATAGAGGCGAACCAGTTTCTCAGCTGGAATATGCAAGGGTAATTGGTAGTCTGATGTACTTAATGAATTGTACACGTCCAGGCATTGCATATTCAGTGAGTAAACTAAGTAGGTTCACAAGTAACCCGAGTACGGATCACTGGAAAGCCGTGAAAAGGGTACTTAGATATTTAAAGTATACCATGAACTATGGTATACTTTATACGAGATATCCAGCAGTATTAGAAGGATACTGTGATGCCAATCCAAGTCCACGAGTGGATATGTTTTCACAATAGGTGGATGAGCGGTGTCGTGGAAGTCTTATAAGCAGACGTGCATAGCTCGATCCACTATGGAATCCGAGTTCATTACTTTAGATAAACATGGAGAAGAAGTAGAATGACTTAGAAATTTCTTAGAGGATATTCCTTGTTGGAATAAGCCTGTACCTGCTGTGATGATACACTGTGATAGTCAATCAATAGTTTAAAGGGCACAAAGTAGTATGTATAATGGTAAATCTAGACATATACGTCGGAGACACAATACCATTTGGCAGTTGATTTCGAATGGGATTATTTCGATTGACTACGTGAAGTCAAAGGAAAACTTTGTGGATCCGCTTACGAAAGGCATAAATCGAGATCAATTGTATAAACTGTTAAGGGAATGGGTTTAAAATCCCCAACTTAAAGAATGTTCATAGCGGTAACCCAACCTTGTGAATTGGAGATCCCAAGACCTTGGTTCAATGAGATAACTAAGTTATGAATGTTCAGTTGAACACTTGGAAATGTGTTAGCTCATTTTCGAAATATCCAAGTGAATGAAAACCTGCTGAATGTGGTGAGGTTAAGTTTAAGACTTTTAATGATTCCTATATCGAAAGGTGGAGTATTGCAGGATACCCTTCAATAGGAGATCACCTATATAAGTGAGAGGTAATGGCCGCTTCAAAGAAACACTTATGAATCTAAGATATGGTCCAGGGCCGAAATGGACACAACGTGAGAATAACAAGTGTTAGAGTTGTTATTGTGTAAGTACTGTTGTCTTGGTTTACACAAACGGCTGAGTAGTTCAAGACATCGCGTCACTAAGCAGCTAATAAATCCGATAGTATTTTACTAAGGAAGGTTCAAAGCCACAAGCTGCCTATCCTGATGCAATAAAGCTTCGCAGAGACTTTCAAGCGAATTTGCGTACACGCATGCATTAATTTCATTCATGTGGGGGATTGTTGGAATTGTTTGTTTGGTAAAATGGGTGTTGACCCGATTTTTACCAAATAATTAAGTGGTTTTCATTAGTGAAAAATTGAATTAAATTATTTGTAAAAATTCTGCTAAGAGAGTAGATGAGAAGAACATTTGGAATTTCTCAAAACCAATTCCGGGTGAATGAGAAATTAATGCTAGAAGTTAGCCACTTAATACAAGTAAATGGTATGAAAAATAAAAAATGTGGGAAAGGAGAAATTCGCCATCCCACATAGGATAAAGAGGCAAAGTCTGCACACTATATTTATCTCAAGTTGGACTTATGGGTTTGGGCCCTTGGGGGCACCAAAGTTTTTAAAGGGGTGAGGACCTACATGCTTGTGGGTTTGGTTCAAAGCACACACACGCGCCTGCCCGCTGGCCGGCTTGGCTCGGCGCGGCCCGGCCCGAGTCCGGGTCGTGGGTAATGGGTCGCGGGTTGTGGGCTTGGGCTTCAAGGCCCTTATTCTTTTTGGACCAAAAACCTTTAAAAATAATTAATTAATTAATTTTTGTAATTAATTAATTTGGATTTCAACTGGGAAGTGTTCGCACTCGAGCACGGGCGGACGCACGGCCCGTGTGTCGGGTCGTGCGTCAGGCCGTAACTTTGTCATTTTGCTTCGCATCCATGCACGGGCAAGCGCACGGGCCGTGCGCCAGGTCATGCGTCGATGCGAAGTGAAGAACAAATGCGTCTGTTCATTGAAAACCTGTCTTTTCGAGCCAAAATCCGTGTTCTTTCTGTACGGGGCACCTGGTGCCTATAATATTCTACCCCTGCAAATGAAAACACACACACAATAAAAATATCAGATAATTAACCGGTCATATTGCATTCGAGCATATTGGCTTACTTTCCATTCAAAGATTGAAAGTCAGAAACACTTTTGTTGTTCGCTGTGTTTTGAGTTTGCAAGTGGAACTGAAATAGTCGTTGTATCTTAGGGACGTGCGCCGGAACCGTTAGCACTTTGTATATGGGGCGTTTTCGTCTTGTGGAGACTGAATTCAATTCAGGCCTCGACTAAAGCCTATACACTTTAAACACCAGCCATTTTTCTTTGAAACAAAAACCTTTCCAGAAATTTAACCCAACAGAAGGCTGAAGATGAACCAGGGAGAAAAATCGTCTTTTTTTCATCTAATGATTCTTGACCAACTGGTCAATGTGAGGTAACTTTTTACCTCTTTTTGGTAGAACAATTAATATTGAAGGCTTCAAGCGGCAATGTGGGAGGCTGGAACTCGGTGGGAACCTACAACTGGATAGAGAGGAGTCTGGCATGGAGCAATCACTTGGGGGACGTCTCCTTGTGCTGGTAGTTGATGATATTAGGGACCTGAGAACCATTTTGCATTTCTCGCGGTTTATATGAGGCAGTTCCTAAGGGACCAGAATTGTTTCCCTGAGAAATAGTCATGTGAAAATATGGAATCTCGGTATAAAAAAAATCGTCTTTTTCCAGTTTTAGTTGTCTGAAATTTAAACACCAATTTTTGTTTTTTTAAGAAAAAAGAGACAACTTGTATTTAGATTATATTAATTTAATTTCTTTTAACATTTTCTTTCAATGCAAATGTCTTGTGGTCATTATCTATGGCACTTTCAGTCATTCTGACCCACCACTTAAATGAAAAAGGCTCAACTCCATTTTCCTCTTAACAAACTTAAAGAAATCTGTTTGTTCCAACTTTTTTCACCTGTTTTTTTTATTTATTAAGCGACTTAATGAAAGCAATAATCTGTTTTCTTGGCTTGTAGGTCAAAGATACCATTAAATCCTATGTTTGTTTGTTTGGGTTTGGTTTGCCTCATGACGTGGCGTTCTATTATTTACACAAATTTGGTTGCCTTTTTTAACTCACAGTAACTGGACGGCTACGATTTGCCAATAAGCAATAACCACTTTCCCAATGCATGATCCCTTGACAAAGATTGGATCAAAGTGAACAATTGGGGAAAAGAAAGGTGTTTGATTATTCTTGCTTCTGTTTGCAGCATCTTGTGACCTATTTACCATTCAATAATGACAAATTATTTTTTTCTTTTAATTCTTTTGCACTTATAGGCGCAGCCAAAATTTAAGTTGGGAAAAAGGTACAATCACATAGAGTATGCCTATGGGCTTAATTGCAAAATTAATCCCATAATTTTAGGGTGGTGGTATTTTACGGTTTTTATTTTTTTCAATATTTGAAATAGAACTTTAATTTAAAAATCCCAGCACATTAAGTACAAAAATCGTCTGAAATACAAAAATTTGCAAGAATTTGATAACCTGGCTGCCACACCACCCTTAATTGGGGATTTTCGATTTTTCGGCGGATTTAGTGATGTGAATGCTAATTGTGATGCATCGCTTGTGCATTCAACATCCCAGTTCGCAACCACATCACTGATTCCGCCAAAAAAAAAGAATAGGGTTAATTATAAAAAGTACCCTTGAAGTTTGACCTAATTACAGAAAAAACCTAGCTAATTTTCAAAATTACAAAAATACTCCCGAGGTTTTATTTTGTCCAATATTTAACTCTTCCATAAGTAAAATATATTTCAAAAATCCCCTTCATATATATAAAATCATTGCAATTTACCCCTTAATTTTAACGCTAAATCAAACCTCATGGGTACTTTTTGTAATTTTGAAAGTTAGCTAGATTTTTTTTGTAATTAGGTCAACCCTCAGGGGTACTTTTTGTAATTACCCCAATAGAATATCCACAATTCGGCAATGACGTGGCGAAAGTGTTATCAAATTTTGGTCAATTTCCAAGTTTTCGGAAATTTTTGTCCTTAATTTGCCGGATTTTTTAATTTAAGTCTTATGTGTAAAGTGAAAAAATAAAAATTCTAAAAGGTCACCACCTTAAAGTTACAGAACGATTTGCAATTAAGCCTTCAATTCCCCATCCTTAGGCTAATTTGACTGTATGTGGCAAATGCCACAAATTTTTGCAAAACTGGGGTGAATTGGGAGAGTTTTGAGATATTATGTGTAGACGCTCTTTGTATTGGCGCCTACAAAGCAGGCGTCACTCCAAAGGGCATCTGCTGACATTTTTTTTTGTGATTCTGGCACAGTTATCCTTTGTGATCACCTCTACTCTTTTTTTTTTTGAAAATTAATTTTAAATATTAAATAAATACCAATTTTCGGATAACTAGAATGTGAAAATATTACTGAATGAAAACGCGATTGCATAATAAAATCTACAATACATAATTAAAAAACAACAAGGAAATTACACATTAAAATTGAGTTTACGATCCCAATATACTCCAAAATTGAAAAGAATCAAGAAAACACATTATCTTCCAACAATAAAGATAGATTAGAATCTTGAATAATAATATTCAAATTGATTCATATATATTCGAATATATTACAAATAAGAATAAAAAAGGGAGTAGGTCTGTATATTTCCCAATTATACCTTTTATACCGGTACGAGAACGATTGGAACTTCTATAACTCAAGCAACTTGTCGGCTCACCTTCTACGCTACTTGCCATCACGATATAATTCTAAGCAATGAAGTTCTTCTTCATGTTAAGATTGATCGTGCATTATTTTGATTGTTCACGTACCCGTTGATTGCGTTTTCATTGTTCTCTAAATTGTGAAACTACTAAGGGCATTGGTTTTTAAATGCTCTTATTTGACATTTTAAATCATGCACGACTCACAGATAGTGGCTGATTGAATTATTACATATTGCTTTGGAAGCTGGGATAAGGTGTTGGTTTTTATTTTAAAAAAGAAAAAATGGCGTCTACTGTGTCAGAATCACAAAAAAAAAAAAAGAAACAGGCGCCATTCTCAAGGGCGTCTGCTTTGTAGGCGCCAATACAAGGGACACCTACTTATTATTTCAACACTCTTCCAATCCACCCTAGTTTTGCAAAAGTCTGTGGCAAATGCCACAAACTGTCAAATTAGCCCCATCCTTAGTCCCAATAGGATTTTGGTCGTTATGCCCTATAGGGGTGTTACTGAGTTCTCATAAGCATCATTCACAGATGTCTATCTTGAGTGTGTATAAGTTGTAACCGGATTCAAATTTACTTGATAGATGACGGGGAAACTGGAAAGGTCATCCACCACTAGAAGCTAGAACTAGTCAGACAAAGATTGGAAATATGGATTATCACAAACATAATAATAATAATAATAATAATAATAATAATAATAATAATAATAATAATGGTATGTTTTTGTGCGTTCTTTTAAATCAAAGTAGGAAAAAATGGTTGCATTTTAAAAACTGAATTAGGTTCAAATTTCAAACTCGTATAAGTGCAAGATGATTAGGATGCATCTCAATATTATAACTTGACATTCGGAATGTGTATTGAAAAACATATGAAATAGGAAATTCGAACTCTCCAAACTATGTTGGATAAGCCAAAACCAGTTTTTCTTTCTTTCTTTTTTTATTTTTTGTTTTTTGTTTTTTGTTTTGTTTTGTTTTTAGGTACAAGAACAAAACAGCAAATAGTTTTTACCCCCATTGCAGGCCAAATCCTCCAATTCTTCCTTCTATTAATGACAGAGACAAAATAAATCAGTCAGTGATAACTGATAAATAGAATCATATGTAAAGACAAAAAGGAAATTGTTATCGATTTATTTATTTATTTTTGGTAATTGCATTGTTTCTAGATTGATCATTGGTGCATCTAGAATATCTTTCTGCATTTGAATTACAAGACTAAAATACATAATTACATTAAACAGTTGGGCAATGCCACGAAACCAAGTATAAAGTCTATTCTATTAAAATATCTCAGCGAGATAGTAATTTTATTGTCAGAAATCTCTGTAATTAATAAAAGATTCCAAGTTTTGGTACCTTGTTTATTTTAATAGTGATTAATTTACTCATTTATAATTTTGAACAATTAACTGTTTTTAAATAATTTACCATATTTCCATGTAGTGGATACTATGAAAAATGAAATTGCTCGATGGCTTTTCAAATATAAAATGAAGGGATAATTATTAAAAAAAAAATTGAGGTTCGGGCTAATTACTTACAAGAAAAAACTCAAAAGGTTTGATTCCATTTTACATTTTTCGCTCCATAAGTAAATAACATTTCCAAACACCTCCTGATATTCTATAATATTACAATTACCCCCCTAATTTTATATACAGTCAAACTTGAAGAGGTCTTTTTGTAATTTTGAAACATGTCTAAGTGTTTTTTTGTAATTAGCGCAAATCTAAGGGGTCTTTTGTAATTATCCCTAAAAAGAATTATCAAAGTCACACGAAAAATTGGCTCCAAAGTCCAAATTAGATAAACTCATAAACAAGCTCAAATTGGAACATATGCATATCAATTAGAGTATTCAGAAATCTCATTTTTTTGCTACTTAAACTATAATTTAATAATATCTAGTCTAATCTGGGCCTAAATTAATAAATAGAGTGAAATTATAGAAAAATAAAACAATCTAAAAATAGGAAAAAAAAAAGCAAAACCCAAATTTTCTAATACCGAAATTCCGTACAATTAATTTCTCTGCAAAATGTTACTCAGGTATGGCGACGAGCACAGGTCGCCAAGCTCTCCTCAACAACCGTTGTCGAAACGTCGCCGACAGCGGCCGCAGCGATCGGGCTCCGCCTCTCCTCACGCCGCCGCCGCCCGACGGTAGCAAACCTTCCCTCACATTCTCCGAAACCGCCTCGTCAAACGCCGGCGGCGAGGAGACAAACAAATCCTTCAGCTTGTGGCTGACCGACAGTTCCTTTCCCTTCTCCGTAGATCTATCTCCGTCGCCGCTCCTCCTCCGATCGGGAGACGGAGGCAGTCTTCTCCCCCCGCCGCCTCCGCCGCGGCCGAGAAGCATTCGGAGGGTTTTTCGCCTGCGGAGGTGGATTACGGGGCTTGTGGTGGGGCTCCTGGTTGGGCTTCCGGCAACCGCGCACTGAGTCGCTAATAACTTGAATTTCTGCAGAGTCGCCATTAATTTTGTGCGATTTATTCACTAATACCGATTATTGTAGAAAATCGATGAGATAAGAGGGGTGAATTGAAATCAAAAAATTGGGGGTTTCGGGAATAATAATTAAGGGGTGAAGGTGGGGGAAATGGAAACGTGAGATCTGGGCATGTTGTAGTGGCCGGCGAAGGATTCTCCGTTTCTTTATTTTGTGTGTGTGTGTGTGAATATAATATTTGTGTGTATATATATGTATATGGATTTGTGGAATTTGTGGAGTATGGGTGTGAGTGAAAAACAAAGAGAGAAAAGGAAAGAGAGAGAGAAGATAGAAAGAAAAGGGGGCAAGTGGAGTGTGGGATAGTACAGAATACAAAGGGGTCTTTATTCTTTAATAAAGACTGGATGCAGGTTTTTTGTGACCGTAGAAAAAAGATTTATAAATCAGAACTTATAAATTCTATAATTTAATTATTAATTAGAGTATGTCGGATTTTTAGTGTTTTCTCCATAGCAAAAATACATTTTAGCCATAATTTTCAAAAATATGTTTTCTTAGCCATTTTGTGAGTTCAAATACCTACTTTGCTTTTTTTTTTTTTTTTTTTTTTTTTTTCATTTATGGGGACCAGTACATAACTCGGTACTGAGTTATGTAACGCATGTCTGTGTTAATATTTTGAAAAATGATCGATTCACTTACGCTTGAGAAAAATACATGTAGGCGTATGATCATAGTTTTTATTACATGTTTTTGAAAAACATGACTATGTCTGATTTTCACAAAACGTAAGTGGACAATTTGGTTATTTCCGCTATTAATTATCGTAAATTTAAGAGCCAAATTGTCATAAGATTTATAATTAATTAAAAACATATTGATAATAAATTTTTGTTATTTTTAAAATTTGACAAAAACTCCTGTCAGACGGTCTAACGGGTCAAAATTCGTTAGACGGATCCATGCCCAAATTCTTAATAAAAAACCCGCACACATCCTCCACAACAAGCCGCACATCGTCCTTGATGAAGAGTAATGGTTCACGCAGGAACAACTACACAAGATTATCGCCACACTACAAAATTTCATCACCTCCAAGGTGATCATCCGTAAATGGGGTTACATCATAAACTTGAATATAATCATTATGAATCGGCCAAACGAGTTTATTGTCCCAAAAAAATTACAACTTGAAAGACAAACAATATAAATTAACATATACACCCAAAAGGTACGAATCTGGAACCAGAGACTTGAAATCTTTCCATACCATGCATCCTAATTCGGATCAAAATAATATAATTTGATTGTCATAGTATTACTAGGGGGTGATATTTTTGTAATTTTAGAAAACGACATATTACCAGTAAGGACAGTGACATTTTTATAGTTCCCTGAAAAGTATTAGTTTTTTCCTAAAAAATAATAGTAGTCTCTATAAAATGTATTATTAGTTCTCGCCGAAAACTATTTAATAGTCCCCTAAAAATATTAATTTTTTTATTTCAAACGTATTAGTAATACCGCTTAAACGTATTAATCGTTTCCCTATAAAGTATTAGCTTTGCCCTGACAGATATTTAGTAATTCTCCTTAAAAGTATTTGTTTTTCGCCTAAAAGGTATTAGCAATCCCACTGAAAAGTATTAGCAGTCCACCTGAAAAGTATTACTAGTCTCACTTTTAGTTTTCCCCTGAAAAGTATTAGTTTTTTTACTTCAAACGTTTGAAACGTATCAATAATTTCCCTGAAAAATATTAGTTTTTCCATGAAAGATATTTAGTAATATTCTCCTTAAAAGTATTAGTTTTTCGCCTAAAAGGTATTAGCAGTCTCACTAAAAAGTATTAGCGATCCAATTTAAAAGTATTAGTAGTCTCACTAAATAATATTAGTAAAATATATTAGTTTTCCCTAAAAGTATTAGTTTTTTTACTTCAAACGTATTAGTAGTACCCTTGAAACATATCAATAATTTCCCTAAAAAGTATTAGTTTTTCCCTGAAAGACATTTAGTTATATTCTCCTTAAAAGTATTAGTTTTTCGCCTAAAAGGTATTAGCAGTCCCACTAAAAAGTATTAGTAGTCCACCTGAAAAGTATTAGTAGTCTCACTAAATAATATTAGTGAAAAATATTAGTTTTCCCCTGAAAAGTATTAGTTTTTTTTACTTCAAACGTATTAGTAGTACCCTTGAAATGTATCAATAATTTCCCTAAAAAGTATTAGTTTTTCCTTGAAATATATTTAGTAATATTCTCCTTAAAAGTATTAGTTTTTCGACTAAAAGATATTAGCAGTCCCACTAAAAAGTATTAGTAGTCCACCTGAATAGTATTAGTAGTCTCACTAAATAGTATTAGTAAAAACATATTAGTTTTCCTCTGAAAAGTATTAGTTTTTTTTTACTTCAAACTTATTAGTAGTACCCTTGAAATGTATCAATAATTTCCCTATAAAGTATTAAATTTTCCCTAAAAGATATTTAGTAATATAATTTTCCCTTGAAATGTACCATATTAGTTGTGGCATTCTTAGTGGTTCAATTCGAATCTTTAAATGTCTTATAGAGCGTGAATACATTTTTTTGTACAAGGAAGTTGATGTGCATTGAGCAGATAACATTACTCAGTAATTGCAGTAAATTGCATCCGGTGGCTTTAGCAACAATACGAGGAAAACTTAGATTAACTATTTTTCTTTTATTCCTTAATTTTACCAAATTCTTCTTCGAATTCTCCAACTCTGGAACTCAATTCTCTCTATTGCCACTTTTAGCTCCTGGTTTTCACGGACAAATTTTACCCATCTATTTCGCTGGACAGCCAATGAAGTGCAGGGGAGCAACAACAAATTTATTCGTTTTATTTTGTGGAAGAGAGAGAGAGAAACTTTTTTCTTCTTTTACATCTGAGTCAAATTTTGGATATTCGTCTAACGGATTTAGATCCGTTAGACCGTCTGACAGGAGACCAACTCTTAAAATTAATGTATCTGTGGCTGATACTATCAATAGAAATCGTATTGTCTTGGAAACTTACAAATAAGTATTGAAATTGCTTGAAAAACAATTTAATATAGCGTCTTAGTAATATGGGTTAAAATACGAAAATAAATTGCCATATTTTTAAAATAACATGAGCATTTTTTTCTTACATGTATTATTTGGGACTAACGAATATTTGAACTTTGATGAAAAATTAATAATTACTATACATTGTTGTATCAAATTGACAGCTCTTATTTTTCTTTTGGGATTTCAGGTATTATTTCTTGGAAAAAAATTTAAAAGTATCTTTTCACTTTAAGCAATAATATAACAATTTTAATTTTTTAATTTATTAATAATATAAAACACAAAATACTTTTAAAAGTTTTTATTTTTCTTTTTGGAATGAAAATGAATAAAAATAAAATAATTTCAAGTATCCTCTAGCTAATTTGGAACCAATCAGTTCAATATGTTGTTCTCTTTGGTCTTTCCAAAGTTTTTAATTGACTTCCACCATACTAGATTTATGTTTTGTTGTTACTAATAGGGATGATAATGGGTAGAGTAGTCATCCATTTAAGAGTATTCATATCTAAATCCTATAATATTATTACTATCTATATCCGTTCCGAACCCGCTTAAAAAAATTACACCTATTACCCGTACCCATCCCAAACTCATTTGCCAATACCCACATACTATCCGTATCCGCCCAAAACCCGTTTATTTTATAAAGATATTCTATATATATAAATAGGTCTTGTCCATGCCACCACTTGGGTGCCACCCAAATGGGTGGATCCACCTGATTTACACACATACACACACACACACCCACATGGGTGTGTGTGGATTCAAGTGGATCCACCCACTGGGTGGCACCCAAGACCTGGGTGAATCCACACACACCCATGTGGGTGTGTGTGTGTGTGTGTGTAAATCAAGGTGGATCCACCCACTGGGTGGCACCTGTGGGTGGCATGGACATACACATATAAATATTTAAATGATTATATATTTAAATAGGTATTCTATTACAAATAAATTATTATACAAAACTATTCGTCAATTAAATTAAAAGAAACACAGATTTAATCGCATAACTTCTTGCAAACTATCGGTGCAACCAGTTTTTAATTTGATCGAATGAAATGGGTTACTAAGGTTTTGTAGGTTTTTAATTATGTATATAAAGCTTTCTATTTATGTTAAAAATATTTTCCTTAATTATTCTGAAAATGTTTTGTTATATATTTATATATCATATATATATATATATATATATATATATATTTAAAATGGGTACTTATATGGTCGGGTATCCACGGATACCCTACACCCATACCCAATTATATAAGCGGGTTTAGGTAGAGGGTACCCTAGGGGGAAAATCCGTACCCTACCCATTTATAAATGGGTATTAATTTTGCATCTCATACCCATCTCAAACCCGAATAAACTTACCCATACCCGTCCCATTAGGGTTAGGGTGGGTGGGTACCCGCATCTACCCATCCCGTTGCCATCCCTAGTTAAGAATTATGATAAAGCATTTAGTTTTAATTAGAGCTCGAAATTTGGACCCGATCGATCTGACAATAAGGCCAGACTCAGCCTCAACTATAAAGACTTGAAAAGGATCGAACCACTTCAACCCCGCCTTATGAGCCTATGGCTCGAACGACCATACTGACCCGAAGCAAAATACACTACATGGTTAGGTTGGGTCATAAATAGGATGGCAGGGGGGGTCAAAACCCAGCTCCGCATTGAACGGGGCGGGTTCAAAGCCTATCAAACGGGTCCCGGGGCGGGTTCTGGACCCAGGCAAGGAAAACCCGCCGGGTCAGGGGCGGGTGACGGGTCCTTATGGACCCGCCCCGTATACAATTAATTAAGTCAATTTTTTTATTAATTTTTAGGGCCCAAGTCAGTTTAACAACAAGTGACTACTTCTGTATTTTTAATTCTTCGCATATGGACTCTGCATTAGCAATTTAGGAGTTCTCAATTTCGCCCTCACTCGGCGAAGGGCCCTCCCCACGCGAAAAAATCCCTCCACCAGCGGTCGCTGCGGAGTCCACGTCTTCGGTAAGCTTCACCAAGTCGTAAGTACTACTCTTAATTCCTTTACCGACGACATTCTTTATCAAATTCCAGGAATTTTTTCTCCAAGCCATTTTAGTCTCTGAACGTTTTTAACTATTAATTCAGTAGCTGAGGTCATTGATCCGACCCAAAATATAGGCCAAATCCACTGCCAGATCTGTCAAAAGTCGAGGATGGCCGACCTGAGAAGAATAGACAGGGCTGGTAACCAGGGAGGATTTATTAACAAGATACCTCGATCCGAGACATATTAAAACTACGTGTCAGCTTTATCAGGGGAGCATTAATGGCTAAGACAACTTTACCTAGGATGTCTTAAATGCACAACAGCTCGCCCAAGAAAACATTAAATGCGTAACAGCCGTTCCCAGGTAGCATTAAGTGGCAAAGACACCTCCTGAGGGGACGGGACGAATGTCTGAGGGTTCTTCGAGGGCGCATTAATGAGGCTGGTATGGAGCATTAATTAAACAGTGACTAGTGGAAGACGGACCTGACACATGAGTAACTACCAGGAGGAATAATTGGGGGAAAGGTACAAGCATGGCAGGTGATAACCAGTCAGAAGCTGCCATGTGTAAAGGTAAAATGTGAGAAGGGAAGTATAAATAGAGGTGTTAAGGTTCATTGTAAAGGTTGATCTTTTCTTTTCTAAAGCAATATACACTGTTTTATCGCTAAAAACCTTAACACTAATTTGATCGTCGGAGTGCTAACGCCGGAACTTCTAAATACTCAGTTCACCGAGGAGTCTTTGCAGTTCACCAGGGAGCAGCTAGAGATATTGATTCAAGAAGCGGTGAGCGAAACCCTAGCAAGGAGAGAAAAGAAAAAGAGGGTAGAGGGGGAGATCCTTCCACCTCCGGGTGGGAGGAGGGATGAGAGAGGTGGGGTCGGTGAGGAGGATCATATGGTTGAGGAGGTGGGGAACTTGCAAAGGGAAGTATGGGAGATGAGGAATGCGCTGGTAGGTAGGGAGCCGATGAAGAAAAGGGTGCCATTTAAAGAGGTGATCATGGCGGATGATCTACCTAGCAACTTTAGGGCGCTAAGTTATGAGTATGATGGCACTACAGATCCGTGGGAGCATTTATGCCGGTTTGAGAACTCGTCGCTCCTCCACAGGTATTCCGAAGGTGTCAAATGACGTGTCTTCCTTAAGACTCTGGCTAAGTCCGCCCAGCAATGGTTTAGTCAGCTCCCGCCCGCTTCGATTGGATCATTTGAGGAATTCAGTTCGGCCTTTTTGCACAAGTTCGCCAGCTCTAGGAAACATCAGAGAATACCTTTGACTCTTTTCAACATCAAACAAGGAAAATCCGAGCCGTTGCGTAGTTATATAAAAAAGTTCACTACAGCAGTTGTGGAAAGCACCGTCCGCCACGCAGGAGGTGTTAGCAAGTGCTCTGTGGTAAGGACTCAGATAGGGGGACTTTTTCAGGTCAGTGGCCAAGAGATCAGCCAAGAATTCCGATGACCTCTTGGCCAGGGCGGAGAAATATGTAAATCTGGAAGAAGCGCAAAAAACAAGAAAGAGGAAGGGCTGGATTCGAATAGGGAGGGGGGTGAAGGGCAGTGAGAAGGGGGTTCAAAACGGTATAAGGAGGACAACCGGCCAGGTCTTCTCACCAGGGCTATGGAAACAAGAAGGTATGCGCCCCTGGTAGCACCCAGGGCTCAGCTTTTTGTGGTGGTTGCTAACCACAAGGCATTAAAGTGACCAGACAATTATTCCAATGTACCCCATAAGCTTAGGTCGAATTTCTTTTGTGAATTTCACAATGATTATGGGCACACAATAGAAGAATGTCGGTATCTTAAGGATGAAATTGATCTCATGGTGAGGAATGGGTGTCCATAAAATTGGATCAAGAGGGAGTCCGCTCGAGAAGAGGGGTCGGGGGTGAGAACGAACCAGACATCGCCAGGGAAAGGAGGTGGAAGAGTTGTTTCCGCCCCCAATGATCCCCAGCCGGCTAAGGGGACCATACATATGATAGTAGGGGACCCACTGACGGGGATTCAAATCGTTCTAGGAAGGCTCATGTGAGGTCGGGGGAGTGTGGCATTTTGGAGGTGGAGAGTGGTTCGGTAGGCCCCGTGGTGTGCTTCGGGTCGAGCGATCTGAAAGGGATGTCTATGCCCCACAACGACGCTTTAGTGATTACGCTCAACATGGACAATTTTGAAGTGGCACGAGCCATGGTGGATACAGGGAGCTCGGTTAACATATTGTTCTATGACGCTTACCCGAAGATGGATTTGGAGATGGATATTAAGCCTGTGGAAACTGCACTTTTTGGGTATAGAGGGGGCATGATCGAACCAGTGGGGCAGGTCACAATGCTAATCTCAATGGGAGTCTATCCTCTACAGAAGACTCGAATGGTAACTTTCCTTATCGTAGATTCATACTCTGCTTATAATGCCATAATAGGCAGACCTGCTCTTAACTCTTTCCAAGTTATTGTATCTATTTATCATATGAAACTCAAGTTTGTTGTGGGGGGAAAAAGAGGGGGAGGTCAGGGGAGATGCCCAAGTAGCTAGAAAATGTTATGTGGAGGCTGTCAGGAAGGGAGATCAGAAAAAATCAAAGAGAAAAGAGGTAAAGGTGGACAGGGAAACGAAACCATTGAAAATAAAAAAGAAGGATAATGTGCCGGACCTGCTCAGCGTAAGGCTAGAAGAGGAGCTGATGTATGTAGAGTGATCCTAGGAGATCCGGATAAACTTACTCGGGTAGGAACCCAGTTAGACCCAGGGTTAACCGGCGAAATAATTAATTTCTTAAGAGAGAACTTGGATGTATTTGCATGGTCAGCAGGGGACTTGAAAGGGGTTGACCCAGAACAGGTTACTCATCACCTCAATGTGGACAAATAAAGGAGACCGGTTAAGCAGAGAAAACGACCCTTCGGGGCCGAGAAGGATAAGATTGTGCAGAAGGAGGTAGCAAAGCTGCTGGAAGTAGGCCATATAAAGGAAATAAAATTCCCGGAGTGGCTGTCTAACGTCGTGCTGGTGCCTAAGGGTGATACCTCAAGGATGTGCATCAATTTTCGCGACCTGAACAAGGCTTGCCCCAAGGATCATTACCCATTGCCGAGGATTGACTAGTTGGTTGACTCCACTTCAGGTTACGAGCTGTTGAGCATGATGGATGCATACCAGGGCTATCATCTAATTCGCCTCGCGGAGGAAGATCAGAGGAAAGTAAGCTTCATAACATCCACAATGCCTTATTGTTACGTAGTCATGCCATTTGGACTGAAGAACGCGGGGGCCACTTACCAAAAGTTGATGGATATGATGTTCAAGGGCTAGTTGGGGTAAAACATGGAGGTGTACGTTGATGATATGTTGGTCAAAAGTAAGCAAGCCAAAACACATGTAGCAGACTTGGCAGAGACCTTCGACGTCTTAAGGAAGTTTGGGATGAAGCTGAATTCGGCTAAGTGTTCGTTTGGGGTTAGGTCGGGGAAGTTCCTAGGGTATATGGTAACCGAGAGGGTATTGAAGTAAACTCGGAGAAGGTCAAGGTTGTTCAAGATATGGTATCCCCCACATACGTAAATAAGGTGCAACAGCTCACAAGAAGGATAGCCGCTCTCAACCGCTTCATATCTAAGTCAATGAGAGAAAAAGCTTGCCTTTCTTCAAAGTTTTAAGGAAAGCCAAGAAATTTGAGTGGACTCCGGAGTGTGAGAAGGAGTTCGAAGATCTGAAAGAATTTTTATCAACGCTACCATAGTTGACAAAGCCAATCCAGGGAGAGGCCTTATACTTGTACCTATCAGTAGGGGAGGCGGCAGTCAGCTCGGTTCTGTTGAGAGAAGAGCTGGGCCGGAAAATGCCTATCTATTATGTCAGTAAATTGCTACACGGGGCTGAAGTACGGTATTCAGAGGTCAAGAAGGGAGGTCTGGCACTAGTTACTTCTGCGAGGAGACTCAGACTATATTTCTTATCGCATCGCATAATCGTCTACACTAATCTGCCACTAGGCCGGATCATGGGCAAACCAGAAGTGTCAGGTCGAATGATCAAATGGACTATCGAGATGGGTGAGTTCGATATCGAGTAACGCCCCCGCACCGCCATTAAGGCTCAAGCCTTGGCAGATTTCTTATAGGAGATGATGTTCATGGGAGAAGCTGAGGAATGGTTGCTACATGTGGATGTGTCGTCATCTTCTAACGGTAGTGGAGCAGGGATTGTTCTGACTAACCCCCATGGAGAGGATATGGAATTCGCCGTGAAATCCAAATTTAGAGCATCCAATAACAAAGCAGAATAGGAAGCGTTGGCCAGGGGGTTGAAGATGGCCATCAATTTGGGAGTCAAATCGTTGTGGGCGTACTCGATTCCATGTTGGTAACCAATCAGGTGTCAGGAGAGTTTGAGGTAAAGAAAGATCGGATGAAAAGATATGTACGGATAATAGCAGAAATGGTGAAGCAATTCACTTCGTTTATGCTTGAGCAAATCCCCAGGGAAGAGAATATGAAAGCAGACCACTTAGCCAAGATAGCCAGCTCCACATAGAGTTGCAGCACCATCAAAATCACTATCCTATCTGAGGCCCCTTCAAGTATAGAAGTGGAGGCTTGAGAAATTGAAGAAAGGGACGACTGGAGATATGGCATATACCAGTACCTAAGTAAGGCAAACCTGACTACGAACAAGTTAATGGCTGCTCGAATTCAGGCTAGATCTGTGAGGTTTTGCATTATTGGGGAGCTATTGTATAAGAAATCATTCACAGGGCCGTTGTTAAGGTGTCTTTCTGAGGCAGAAGGGTCCTACGTTTTGAAGGAGATTCACGAGGGAGCATGCGGAGCTCATGGGAGAAGCAGAACGTTAGTTAAAAAATTCAGTAAGACAGGGTATTTTTGGCCCAAGCTCAAAGAAACAACAAAGATATATATTCGTGAGTACTTGCGAAAAGTGTCAGAAGCACGGGCCTTTAATTCACCAGTCGGCGGAGTTGTTGGGGGTTATGAACTCGTCTTGCCCTTTCTCTAAATGGGGTATCGACATAGTAGGTCCGTTCCCAGCGGCAACGGGTCAGTGAAAATTTCTAATAGTAGGAGTGGACTATTTCAGCAAGTGGGTCGAGGCCGAGCCGGTAGAAAATATTGGAGAGTCGAACATAAAAGACTTCATATGGAAGAATATAGTCAGCAGATTTGGATGGCCCAGGGACCTACTTTCAGATAATGGCACCCAATTTCAAGGTAGGAAAATTCGGAGCTAGTGTGAGGAAATGAAAGTGAAGTAGCACTTCACCTCCGTTGCCCATCCCCAAGCAAATGGGCAAGTAGAGGTGACTAATAGAACTATAGTGAAAGGAATCAAGGCAAGGTTGGACAGAGCTGGAGGAAGTTGGGTAGAAGAGCTGCAATCCGTTTTATGGTCTTATCGTACCACGCCAAGAGAGGCCACAAGAGAAACCCCTTTCAACTTGGTATACGGGACAAAAACGGTCATACCCGCGGAAATAGGAATGGAAATGCATCGCATACATACATTCAAAGAACAACGAAATGCAGAGTTAATGAGGGAAGCACTGGATGAAGTGGATGGAAGGCGCCAGAACGCCTATTTAAGAATGGAGGCCAGCAAGGGAATTATGAAGGCATCTTATGACAAATGGGTAAAAAAGAGGAATTTTCAAGTAGGTGACTTGGTACTTAGACAAGCTGATGCACTAAAGTCAAGAGTGTGAAGCAACCGGGAGGCCCTTATAAGGTGGTAAAAGTGGTAGCAGGAGGAGCTTATAAAATAGAAGATTTGAGTGGGCAAAAAATCCAAAGGCATTGGAATGTATGTCACTTGAAGCAATTCTATATGTATTTATTGCCAAGTTAATGAATATCACGTTTTGATTACTCTTGTTCACAAAACCTAAAGGTAAGAGCTGAGTTCGGGCCCTAGGTCCTTTGGGATAGTTCTGAGAACAAAGCCCAAAGGTCGAAACAAACCCTGGAGGGAAGAGTTGAGCTCGGGCCCTATATCCTTTGGGATAGTTCTGATAACGAAGCCCAAAGGTCAAAACAAACCCTGGAGGAAAGAGTCGAGCTCGGGCCCTGTGTCCTTCGGGATAGTTAAAGAACGCCCAAAGGTCGAAACAAACCCTGGAGGGGAGAGCTGAGCTCAAGCCCTGGGTCCTTTGGGATAGTTCTGAGAACGAAGCCCAAAGGTCGAAACAAACCCTGGAGGGGAGAGCTGAGCTCAAACTATGGGTCTCTTGGGATAGTTCTGAGAACGAAGCCCAAAGGTCGAAATAAACCCTGGAGGGGAGAGCTGAGCTCGAGCCCTGTTCCTTGGGATAGAGCTGAGCTCTACTCCACCTTGATTGCCTTGGAAGATTTCGAAAATCTTTCCAGGATCGTTCCAAAACAGAGAGAAAAGAAAGAGAGAGGAGAAAGAAAAGAAAGGGAGCAAGTGGAGTGTGGGATAGTACACAAAGGGGTCTTTACTCTTTAATAAAGACTGGATGCAGGTTTTTTGTGACAATAGAAAAAAGATTTATAAATCAGAACTTATAAATTTTATATTATTTTTTAAATTTTATAATTTATTTATTAATTAGAATCCTCGGATTTTTGGCCTAGCAAAAATATTTATTTCCCATGTTTTCTCAAAAACATATTGTTTAGTCATTTTGAGTTCAAATGCATCAAAAAATATATGAAATGTATGATTGTCAGTTTTTAGTCAACATCTTAAATTTAAGAGCCAAATTTGTCATAAGATTTATATTTAACATTTTTAAAATTAATGTATATGTGGCTGATGATCATAAATAGAAATTGTATTGTCTTGGAAACTTAAATATATGTACTGAATTTTTTTGAAAAACAATTTAATATAGTGTGTTTTCAATATCGGGTTAGTATTCGAAAATAAATTGCCATATTAATAAAAATAACATGAGAATTTTTTTCTTACATGTATTATTTGGGACTGGCGAATATTTGAACTTTGATGAAAATTAAGCACTACTATACTTTTGTACCAAATTGATAGCTCTTATTTTTCTTTTGAGATTTCAGGTATTATTTCTTGGAAAACAATTTAAAAGTATCTTTTCACTTTAATCAATAATATAACACATTTAATTTTTCCATTTATTAATAATAAAAAAAACAAAATACTTTTAAAAGTTTTTATTTTTCTTTTTGGAATGAAAATGAATAAAAAAATAAAATACAATTTCAAGTATCCTCTAGCTAATCTGAACCAATCAATTCAATATGTTGTTCTTTTTGGTCTTTCCAAAGTTTTTAATTGACTTCCACCAGTATTCTTACACGTGGCTTGGAGATCGGGTATTGTCTTATTTAGTTTTTAATATTCATAAAGCATTGTAGTGCACAAAGTACCCATACTAGATTTATATTTTGTTGTTATCAATTATGGTAAAGCATTTAGTTTTAACTAGAGCTCGCAATTTGGGCCCAGTCAGTCTGAGGCCAGGCTAAGCCTCAAATATGGAGGCTTGATAAGGATCGGACTTCTTCAATCCGGCCTTATAAGCCTATGGCTCGAACGACCAGACTGATCTGAAGTAAAATACACTACATGGGTTAGGTTGAACCATGAAAATATTAGCATGATGGAATTTCATGCCGACTCGACCTCGTCCTGGTTGCCCTCTCGCTCTGCCCGCAGCAGGCGGGCGAGCTGTGACAACCGTAAGGGGGGCAAGAGTAGGGTGTCAATCTTGTCGTGTTTTGTGTTCGCGGGTCGTGTTCTGACATGTATATTATAGGTCTGACACGAACCCGAACACGACCCGCTTAATTATTTGTGTCAAGATACACGACACAAACATGACCCGTTTATGACACGAATAACCCGACACGACACGAAAAACCTATATAATTTAAAGTTGACACGAAAAAAATAAAAAATAGAGAAAAAATTAAAATTACAAATAAAAGGTACATTAAATATTAAAAAAATATTAAATTCGTGTTAACTTCGTGTCGAGTTATCGTATCGTGTCAGAAATTGACGCCTCTAGCCAAGAGTAAAAAACAAAAGATGACATTTGTGTATATATACAAGATAATAAAGTTTATATATATTACATTTGTATCAAAAGAATATATTAATATTCATTAGTAAATTTTTATAAAATACATCATTAAATCCTTTACTTGTTTAGAGTCTCTTTTGCATATCACGAAAACTATCAACAATTTAATTTATTCTTTTTTTTATAATTTTCTTTTCAATATATATTAGCAAATAATAATGAGAAACTCATCTTTTGATGAATATAAAATATAATTTTAAGATGATAATAAGATAAAATAAGATCCTCAAAATCACCAATTTAACTTACTAAAATAGTAAAATTCATGGAATAATTTTTATCCAACAAAATTATGAGGGGGGCCAAAATACTAAATAATAAAAATTTAGGTGCTAAAAAGAAAAAAAGGACAAAGTTGGGGGGGGGCAGGGGCCCCCAAGCCACCATGTGGCTCTGCCTCTGCCTGTCCGACCTAATTGTCAGCTCTAGCTTTAATAATCATATTGCACCAAGTATATGATACATGCGTGTAAATAAAATAAAAAAATGTCTCATTTTGTGCAACTATAATATGTGCCAAGTGTAACATGGCTTTGTAATAATATGAGTACTACAACAATGCTAAGTTATGTACCAATAAATAAACAGGTCCTCTTTGTATGAATTATGAAATTAATAGCCAATAAGTCATTGAGCCCACCTTCATTGATTAATTAGAGGGAAAAATGTAATAATACGACTTTATTGATGAAATACGTAATTTGTGAGTTGTTTCACATTGATTAATTAGAGGAATAATAAAGCTTAACTTATAAGTCTAATGAGATACTCCGCATATCACCAATTAGTTTTAGAATGAAACTCCATTAGTCTCGCTTTAGATCGCCAATTGCAACATTGTATTATACTTTGTACATTATAAAGGCTCGCCAGATGTATATAAAATATTTTTAAATATGCACTTAAAATTAATTATAAAATACAAATATGTATGTGTAGTATACAATAGAAGATGCAATATAAACTTACTTGAAATAAATGTAATTCAAAAGTAACATGTTTTTATACAAACATATTGTCGAATATATGCAATTAGGACATCATTAATGTTACTTCATTATGACATTTTGAAGCAACATTTGCTCTCAAATGCTAAGACATTTGAAGCGTTTAAATAGTACACCTTTACCTTTGTATTTTTATAATTTTTTTGTTTATTTTATAATAACATAATTTGCCTAAAGAGTTTAAAAACCCATAAAATTATCCTCAAAACAACCTTTTTTAGTATCTTAATTGTGTTTATGTATCTTATTTAAGTTGCCATAATACATAACTTTTACTTATATTAGTTTAATTAAATATGTTTGTATACTAGGTAAATTAAAAACAAAAAGCATACAAATTTAATATTGTAATAATATGTTAATAATATACATCGATAAAATAAGATAATTAATACACATGGGATGTTCCTTTTAATAACATTTAAAATAGATGGGTTCAAATGGAACTTTAAATTTAATTGTTTCATAATACACACTAAATTTGATGCAAAAGTAGCTAAAATAGAAACATAAATTGGAACTGTACTTAAACCATTTCCAATAGTTTGCACTATTTTAATGTATATTGTGCACTATTTAATTTGGTGCAAAATCTGCACTACACGATCTCCAACAGTTTGCAGTAAATTTTGCACTAAAAAAGAATATTCCATAATATTCTATTTTTGTACATATTTTCATACATAAAAATCGCCAATTTAAAATAGAAAGAAAAGAAAAAATTTAGCGCAAGTATAATGTTGCGCTATGGTGCAAAACTATAACATCTTCATAATATCGTATGATTTGGGGAGCAAATTTTTGCTTTAAATTAAATAGAATACTCTCTTGGAGTTGCTCTTAGACCGTAAATTGTCAGCTGATTTATAATGCAAATCGAATAAATTAAATTGTTTTCTCAAAAAAAAAAAAATTTAAACAGACCGTTTGGTAGCTTTCATAATACAAACATTCAAGGTTTGTCAGCAGAAAAAGGATGCTTAATCATGAATAAGCCTTAGCCCCAATTCAAACATTTTTGGTGTTCACTTATAAGGTGCTGACAATTACTCTTTGTCTGTTCCTTTTTTTATATACTTAATTATTTGAATTTCCTAAAATGAAATTAATTAATGGATGATATGAGGAAGGCGTGAATCTAGTTTGAGAAAAGTTTCAAGTAACAATCATTGAAATTTGTTATTAAGTTTTTGGAATTTGGAGAGAAAGAGAACATTCTCAGTTTCAAATTTCCAGAAAAAAGGTACTATGATTGCAAGTGCAGCAGTAATTATTACTGGAAGTATTAAGAAAATTGAAATTGAAAAGTTGTAATAATTTTGATGTTTTAATTGTGTCTTTGTCTTGTCTCTTCATAGGAATTTGTGATAATGGCATTATCAATATTTCAAAAATATTTGGTGCTAAATTTTATGGTGACAAAAAAGAAAAAGAAGTTGCTACTCCAGCAAAGAGAACGTAAAAAAGATGTTGATTTATCTCTGTTGTCTTTTTAAAAAAAAATGGATATGAAAAATAACTTATGGAGTTAAAGTTTCAAACCTTAGTTAGATAGATGTTGATGTGGAAAATTATTGGATTTTAGCAGGGACGGAGCAAAAAAATAACAATTGGGCGAGATTTATTTTTATCTTGAAAATAGTGGATAAATAGGTGTTTTTAACTTTTTAGGGGGCAAAATTTCAATTTTGATGTATTAAAAATTCAGTTTCATTTTGAGAAACTTAGGGCACGATTGGATATGCTTTCATTTTGAAATTTTTTATTTTGCTAGAGAATAGTGGTGAAAAAATTTTTGGAATAAAAATAAATTTTGAGAGTGTGATTGGATGTGAGATGAAAAAGTAATGATAAAAGTTGATTTGAATTAAACATAGTAAAATAATGATTGAATATAATTGATAGTTAGGAATACGTGAGTAAGTGAATAGTGAAATTTGTGGGAGAATGTGTAATAATGATTAGTTTTTTGTGAAAAATGTGTAGATGTGATTGATAAGAGAAAATGAGAAAAAGTGAAAGTGAGAGAATAATATATTTTTCTGAAAATTTTCATAAACAATCGCATGTTTGGTCAAAAAAAATCTCCAGCAGAAACGAAAATGGAATTTATTTCACATCTAATCGCAACCTTATAAATTTGAGGGGCAATCGTCGCCGTCAGCCCCTTAGCTTTGCCACTGGATTACAGGTTGTTAGGGCATCTCCAGTGGAAAAACCACTTAAAGGTTTTTCTACAGTTTTTTGTGTGTACCGGCTACCACATCAAAAGCAAAAATCCCACCATTTTACAAACCTTTCCCCGCAATTGTTAAACCGATTTACAACTTTTTAATGGTCCCACCATCCAATTTACAAAATAATTAAAAAATAAATAAATATTAATTTCAACATCTTTCTTCACAATGAGCCCCACACCAACACTTTTTTTACCCCATTTTCTCCTCCATGAACCGGTTAATAACTACAAACCGTGTCTTCCCTACAAACCCCAAATCTTTTCTCACAATAGTTAGGTTTTTCGTTGATACAATTTTTCACGAAAAACCCCTCCAAAAACCTTATTATTGGAGTTACAGCTAAGGTATATTTTTACATGTCAAACGAATAAATTGACATATCAACGTTGTCATGACGAAAACCTTTTGACGCTTAAATCATATCTAGAAAGTAGAGATAATATGAAAAATAAAATTTGTAAAACGACATATGTGTGAACCGTACAATGTACATCTCATGAATAATGGAAAATTAGTTTTTATAGATTTTAAATTAAAGATTGTACTCCAATATGACTTTTAATTTTTTTTATGATTTGCAGGATGCATGCATTTTGTAAGGCATTTGATATTGGACGCTGGGTTCTTTGAATTGGATTTTTTTGGACTATTATACTAGACAATTATTGAATCCATTAAATATTATTTTTTTTGTTTAGAAATTAGAATAAAGATTGAAGGAATGTTTATGGAGTAACAATGGGTCAACCATCATCTATGAATATTAGCGTCCAATAGCCAAGTGTATTACTCGCAATGTCAAGATTCGGGTTCGAATATCTGCAATGACAACCGAACTTTTCTTTTAAAAAACATCATCTATGAATAATTAAACAAATAAAATTATTCACAATCAACGACTTAACATCTATGTCACACATGGGAACATTAATTGCTGTTAAAAAATGATATTTAATTCAAGATAACCAATAGATGCAACAAATTATAATGTTATTAAAATTATTGAATTTCAAATTCTTGCATTTCAAGTACAATTACCTGTTAAAAAAACATAATCTCATGCATATATAGATTATGTATTGGAGATTTACAGCCAAAAGTTTTATGACATTAAATAATAATTGTTTGGTGGGCAAGGGGCTGGGAGAAGAGTACAGACAAGAAAATCTTAAGACGTGGAATTGGAACTAAATGAGGGCCTTCTTGTCTGATATCACATTCTAAGAAAAACAAACATTCATAACATTTATATATATATATATATATACATATATATCTTTTCAACAAGACTAGAATGATGAAATTATTGGTGCAGTTTTAAGGTGTAAACGTGTATTAAATAAATGAAGAAATTAAAGAGCAAAACAGAAAAAACAGTTAGGCTTATGGCTTGTATAACTGTTGTAACCAGAAAAATTCTATGATCAAACCGTATTGAGATTAGTGTTCTAAAAAGCGATAGACATTAGATAGGCGGTACACTAGGGTCTAACGCGTAGGCGGAGTTTGGGTGAGGTTAGACGAGACCTGGACGGGGTTAGATAGAGCCTAATAGGAAAAAAAATGCAGGCGGACAACTGAACAAGAGGAGCCTAGCGCCTGAACGAGGATTTTTAAAACAGTGATTGAGATGATAATTAATTGGATGTCTTTAGATAGGAACTCACAATAAACTCGTCTCATTCATGGCTAGTTTGAAAGATTTTCGGGTTTTAATATTTAGAACTCGGCAGACCTAGCGCGAGTTTAAAACTTGATTGGTTTTCGTGTGAAAATTAGAATTATGTTTGGATGAAATGATTGAAATTCGTTTTATATAAGTTTGGAAATAAGAATATGTTACCTCAAAAAAATAAAAGAATTTAGTTTGGTTGAGTAGCTTTGAAATAGTTTTTTTTTGTGTACATAATAATTTGAAAAATTGGTAGTGGTGGGTCCTGTTTCAATATTTTAAATTTAATATATAATATTTTATTTATAATATTGTAGGTGTTGGGTACCGTTAAATAGATATAATTTAAAAACTATAATATTTTAGGTAAATATAGTTGATAATGGTGGATCTCATATGTACAAGTGGTATAGGATATTGTAATTGAAATTACAGGTTTGTGATGTTATTTAATAAATAAAATGGAAAGTGAAAATGATGGTTTTTCATGAAAGAAATATGATGTTCATATACCTGATCCTTGAAAATTTTGTCATCTAGTTTATATATCATCGGGACAACATCAATCCAAATAAAATGGCTTTAGTAGGAGTAATGAAGCTAAGGATTAATACATATGTTACAAGATTCTTGGGTGAATAGTCAGGGTTTACTTCGTAACCTGAATAAAATCATACCTGATACAAGCCATAATTACAAAAAAGCCCTTGAGGCTTAGCTTAATTACAAAAAAAGTCCAATTATCTTTCAAAATTACAAATACCCTTGATTTGTTTCTCTTATAATTTATATAAACATGAATATATAGTTAAAAACTATTAATCATAAAAATACAAAAACAGATGATGGTAATTGAAACTTTAGTATTGGTATAAAACTTAAAGCCCAGATCTAAAATATATTATTTTTAATCTAAGTCTTCATACCACAAGTATATACCACAAACAATTTAACCCATTTTTTATTTTTTTTCCACGGGTAGTTATAACAATATACTTATTATCCTAACAAATCCATCATTCCAAACAAAAAATGATATATTATATAATCTTACACCATCTTAATCGTACATTACAAAAATAAAACACTCTACCTAACATTGTGATCCTTATCCTATTCAATTTAAACAAAACTATTAACAAAACACAAAAGAGGCCTTTGAGTTGCAACAGATTTCATTGTCTTCATTAATTTACAAAAATTTTGGAGTGTTCGTTTCAAAATCGATATTTTAAGTCATAAAAAATAAGTTTCTTCGCGTCATTCCTTCAAGTTCGAACCAACTTAAACGCAACCACGGTGCTTAAAATCCCCAATGCTGGCAAAATTGATTATCACTCTCATTTATCTGCACAATGAATGTTTATTAGATAGGAAAAATAAGTGTAACTGCACAATATGTATATGATTCCACCAAACTACTAAAAACCATGCTTACAAAAACACCCCTGAGGTTTAGCCTAATTACAGAAAAAAAACCAGTTATCTTTCCTTACCATTTGAATCTCTCTTACAAATCACTCCTCAAGAGGGCGGTATTTGTAATTCGAAAGGTAACTGGAGTTTTTGTAATTATGATAAACCTCATGGGTGTTTTTGCAATTATCCCTAACAAGTATTTTGAACTATTTACCTTCCAGATTCTAGATCTTCAGTGGTGGTCCGCTGATTTGGCTGGATTTCAACCGCAGCCTCAGAGGCATGCGCGTTGTTTGTATTTGCTCGCAACTCCTCCAATATATGCAAATATGCGTGAGTCATCCACCCTACAACGAATGAAGCATAGTCGCTCAATGCAATATCATTTTCCATCAAGGAAAAAAATACTCAAGAGTGTTCATACAGATACCATACTGCATATAATATACCAAATAGCTGATTTGTTTGAGTTTAACCAATTTGCTCACAGTTACATTCCCAAGTTTTAGTTATCTGCTTTTCTTATTGGCCAAGAAAATAAATGATGATCAGCATTGGATGAAATTGAACTTCATGTTAGTGTCCTATTTATTGATTGTTGTATCACATAATGAAGGAGATACTGAATTTTATTCTGATTAGCCACGTTTATCAATATTAGTTTGGGATAAATACAAAAACCTCCACAAGGTTCGGATTAATTACAAAAAAAAAAAAAAATTTTTGAAAATTACAGTAAGCCCCTTGAGTTTTGATTCGTCTTACATTTTCCTCCTTCATAAGCATAAAAACATTTCAAAAAACCACTGATGTTTCTAAAAATATTAGACAGAATCAAACATGTTTTTTTCTTTTTTTTTTTGTAATTTTAAAAGATGTCTGGTTTTTTTTTTGTAATTAGGCCAAACCTTAGGGGGGCATTTGTAATTATCCCTATTAGTTTTGCTAAAAAACAACAGCTTGGCACTAAGCTAAGTGTTTGCCAATTAATCTTAGCCATTTTAAAAAAGGATTAATTACAAAAAAATACCCTTGAGATTCAGTCTAATTACAAAGAAACTCAACTATCTTTCAAAATTGCAAATACCCTATTGACATTTATTTCTATTTTACAAATTGCACCCTCAAGAGAGTTGTATTTGTTAAGCAAATGCAAACCTTAAGGGTATTTGTAATTTTGAAAGATAATTGGAGTTTTTTGTGATTAGGCAAAACCTCATAGGTAATTTTGTAATTTACCCTTAAAAAGAACGGGAAGAAGAAGAAGATAGATAAATACCATTCACATGATACGGAGCCGGGAAGAATTGCAAATAGCAAACAGTGGCCACTACTAAGCCTGCCAAAAAACCTCCCATTAAACTCCGTAAGGTAAAATATCATTAAAAATTGTAATTTAGATATCAGTTACCGATAAATTGCAATAGACGAACCTAGTAAACCTCCTGTAAACACATCCGTCCAATGGTGCCAATAATCATCCACCCGAGAAATTCCAACAAGCGCTGCGACAAGTAGAGGAAGCACAACCACACAGAGTTTTGCAACGTGACCTTTACGATCGAATACCTTTATCTTCCCAGATAAATACAGTGATAAGAAGCCCATGCCAGCAAATGACCCTATATATTCAATTCCATGTTCCATTAAATTAATTTCTAGCACAAAAAAATTGTGCAATACAGTGTTAATGCCCATTCTGGAAATATCATTTGAAGAAGAGATTATAAAAGGATATCCATAAGAGTTGATATCTCAAAACTATATTTTAAATATTTTTTGAGTGCCTGACGTACAATATTTTTTATAATTGTTTGGAAACGAAAACTAGGAAATTTTCTACTGTCAATCTTTACATTTTGAGAACGATCTTTTCTTCTCAACACTGAGATACACTTTTCCTTGAATGCAGTTACGCAGAATCATGTCAATATACACACAATATAACACACATTGTAAGCAGGGGCGTAAACAAGGTGGGGTCTCCCCGCCCCCCGCGCACCCCAAAATTTTTTTTGTCCCGTTATTTCTATTGATAAAAAATGAAAAAAAAAATCACATATATTTTTTAAGGGGAAAAAATAGTTGAGCTAGGGGGAAATTTGTTTTGGGCTAGGGGTAACATTGTGGGCTGGCTACGCCCCTGATTGTAAGATGGAAAGTTCATGTGATGGAAGATGGTGAGTTATAGAATGGTCAACAGATATATTCGGTATCACAAGCGAGAAAACCCAATATAGTTAACAGGTGAAACTTTTTTGTACTGAAAATCATAAACAGGTAGACAACAGATTTTCCTGCTTACATGAAGTATGCCCACTAGGAAAGCTCTTATGCCCTTCATTTATGACACTTTGGTCACCATGGCAAACAACATTTCCCCATTGATCATAAGCCTGAAAAAAAATTCAACTATGAAATGTTAATTATGTAAGTGTAAGTTTTTGTTAATATATATATATATATATATATATATATATATATGTAAAACTAAACCATAAGCTTCAGAAAAGTGATGCTTCTAGGAACCAAATCTTGATACTACTTACCTCTTTTCCATCCGGAAAGCATCGCCAAAAGAAGTCGGGCCGAGGGCGACCAACTGCATCTTTTATTGCATCAGTTAGGACCCCAGTAATGAGGACTGAATACAGAATCCCTGTACAAACAAACGGCTTTAGATTGTGAAGTTTTGTCCCTTCTGGTTAAATATTATTGATCAAAATATGTTTAAAACGAGCAAATGTTTGCATTAAGATACCTAATGTGGCATTGTGAAGATCATATACATCCCTTCGACGGAGATAGAACAGCAGAAAAACCAGTATCGGAAACAGGACTGCATATATCTAGAAATGTCTTAAAAAAGTCAACATACCCCATTGACCTTACTCAAGAAACAAAGAAGTAGAGTTCCTTTTAGGGATAATTACAAAAACACCCTTGAGGTTTGGGCTAATTACCAAGAAAAACAAAACCAGAGATGTTTCAAAATTTAAAAAAACAACCTCTGATGTTTGATTCTGTCTTAAATTTAAGGGGGTAACTGTAATATTTTTAAATGTCTTTTTGCTTATGAAGCGTAAAATATAAGACTGAATCAAACCTTAAGGTTTTTTTGCAATTTTCAAAAATCACAGGGTTGTTTTGTATAGCCTGAACCTCAGTTTTTTTCTTTTTGTAATTATCCCTTCCTTTTAAGTACATAAGAATAAGATATGATTTTACGTACCGGCACAAACCATATGGGAACTGTGTTGGCCTTGAGAGGATACTTGAGATCATACATCATATCTTTCCCAACAAAGCGGTAAAATGGATGGATGACATTCAGAACAACTATAATGAATGCCAGCAGTATAAGTATTAGCCAGTCATTCATATGTGTCCTTGCTACTCTGGCTCCATGGGACCTCACGGTATAAGATCCAAGTTGAGCTTCCCTCATTTCACACTGCAAAACGTAATAGATAATGCTCTAAGTTGATATTTTGAAATATTAGTAATATTGCAACAATTTAAATTACTAATTGTTGCCATATTTCCATTCCGTAAGATTTGGTGTTGGTGTAATTTCCTCCATTTATTATTCTTGTCATTTCTAAGTCGCCTATACAAATAGGTGGTCATTGAAATGCAACACTAAAATAGAAAATATAGGTGTTTTATCTTTGAACATTTTATCCCCGGATATAGACCCAAGGGTGAAACCAAATTGTAATTCACCTCGTGTTCATTGTAATGCAACGATAATATAGAAAAATGAAAGTATTTTAGCCTTTGGATATTTTGTTTGTGGATGTAGGCTACACGGCTGAACCATATTCTTCTTTCTCTGTTCAGGTTTTTCTTATAATTTTTATGAAGAAAGAAAGATCTATAGGATCAGGTCTTAAGTGATCTAAATAAGCTAAGGCATACAAGTAGTTGACTGCATATCTTAAGGAAAATCGGCAATCCCAAAGTAGCAATTTTGGCATATTCTCATGCATCAACTTACAACACAATGCTGATGAATACCACCTATTACAGCCTTTAGCCGAAAAGTTAATAAATTTTTTCAGAACTTTCTTCATCTTTAAAAATCTATTAGGTGTAAAACAATCTCAATTTACAAGGAAACTTGACTTAGTTCACCCAAATTCATAGATAGAACATCTTAATAGAATGGGTGACCCAAATTCTAAATTAAGAGGATATAATTTTGGACTTCATTTTCTTAACCACAATGCCGAAATAAATTTGGCAATTGAAAGCTGTTGCTTACCATCTTAATAGAATAAAACTGATCAACTGTTAAGACATGCAAGTGGATGTATTTTTTGACATAAAATGTGTTCATATTTCTGCTTTTATGATTTTATCACAGTATATCCATTAATAAGGGCAATCAAACAATGGCTGACTTGCCCTTATATCTTTCTTTTACTTATACCTCCAATACATGAATGACGATTAGGAAACGAATTTTAATCTAATACCTGTATTTTACCTTTGACCTCGAAACTCAATTTTAATACTAAATATGCCAGGTACATCTTCTTATGCCATTTCGACTGTGATACTGAAGATTAAATCGATACACACATACTAGCCATCCATGTCAATCATCGTCACATCCCACTATAATAATAATAATAATAAAGAAGTACTATTCGCTTCAAAAAAATAAAAAACAAAGAAGTACTATTGATTTATTTTATAGCACTGGGACATATATACCTGGTGGGTTTTGATCTCTGTCAAAGGCAAGTAGAGCTGAGAAAACCAATCACCAGTGCCCGCAGAAGTATTCTGCCTCTGAATTAGCAATATCAAAAATTAATATCAAACACATTCTTCAATGGAAATAAGATGAACTCAACTTAGTCGTAAAGAAGAATACAAAGTATCATTGTTTAAATCGAAACTCTCACTTTAGTAACGTGAAGTGAAACGTTTACAATTATAGCATTGCACGACCATAAAACTGAAATACATTGGGACATTTTAAACCACTCAAAACACACAAATTGAATGCTCCAATGTTCTTTTCTGGTACGTCTATAGGTAATGCATCATTTCCTGATGTAGAAATCTATCCTCTTTCCTAAAAATACCGTGTCATTAAGAGTCACAATAATGATGTGACACCACATTTATCTACCACTACTTAAGCGTCTAAACCTCCATTTCAATTCGAAACGGGAGAATATGGGACTGAGGTGCGCACACAAATACTGTCATAGAATGTGCAGAGCAAAACAATGGGCTGCGTAAGCATAGAAAATGATCATTTTTTTGAACATAAAAATACACGGAAACTCGATGAATGAAGCCGTTCTGTAAATGTCAACCATATTCTTGCATATAAAATATGAAGTTAAAAAAGCAAAAATCACGATTCACAATAATTCTAGAATCCAGGAATTACGAAAAGAAAATGCTCATAAATGAATGGCACGAAGAAAGAAACTACATTACAATCGACATAATTCTGAACCTAGAAACCATCAAACCACCCAGCAAAAAAAAAAAATTGCAACAAACACACGACACATTCAGAAAACAGAAAAATTGTAGAAAATATCATAAGAAGAAACCCAATAACCTGGGGCCACAAAGAACCTCTGAAATCGCTACAGAAAAATATGGATCCGAAATCCCGCCAAGGCATGATTAATGATTGAATTGGGAAAATAGCAAATACAAAATGAAAATTAGAGGCAAAACGAGCATGCCCAGATAACGAACAGTTCAGAGAGTCACTTCCATAATCCGGTGAAAAAAACCAAAAAACAACAAAATTAGTGTTCATGAAAGCGAAATAGATTTTTAAACGGGTCCACGTGGTGTTCCAGCGAAACTTACCCCACCAATAATTATTTATGCACATTAATTAGCAGAGTTGACATATAAAAAAGGGACGAGAGAAAATTATGTTTGTACCTTTTGTAAGGCCTTTTTTTTCTTCAGAGGTAAAATTCAACCATGCGAGCCAGAAGCATAAAGTGAAGCTTCAATGGCAAGCGGCGGCGGATTTCAAGTTTCAGCCTGCGTGTAACAACGAATTAAGCACAGTGGCGAAAAGGGATTTTTCGTGTGTGTTTTTGAAGGTGAAGAGAGGAAACGGTGGCCACTTGAAATTCAGAGGTTGGTTTAGAATGGTATGTACAGAGAATCGAGCAACATCAGTCACTCTCTCAGGTAAATCCGATGCAATCGCAGCGTCACAGTTAGACCGGAGATTAAGGAAGTAACCCTCCTCCCAAGGAATCATCCCTAATTTATTTTTTGTCACGCAAATTAGGGGTGGCTAAAATGAACTGTGAACCGTGAACTGGGGCATGGAACCGCCCGGTGCCGATTAACCGTTGGCTCCACGATTCGAAAACCGTGTAACCGCCCATTTCTCCGAATGACTGGTTAAGGATTGGTAATAATTTGATATGATGTTTATCCAAACCTTTGAACCGTCTGTTACAACCGAACGGTAGAACTAGAGCGGTCAATTTTGTCCGGCTGGGATGCGTTTTCTTAGGCACCCCGGACCTATGGGGGACAAGGGGGGCTATTGCCCCTAAAATTTTCCAAAATTTCATTTTCTCCCCCTAAAATTGTCAAACATATATTTTATTAATTAAAATAGATGACTTTGCCCTCCAAAAGTTTGATAAAAAAAACTTCAAATAATTGTCTTTTACGATATAAAAATCCATTAATTATTGTTAATATATGAGTATTTTTTCCATTGTTTAAATTTATAAACTCGATCCGTTTTTCGCCCCCAAAGTTAAATTTCTACGTTCGTCGTTGTAATTTTAGGCCTAAACTGCGTCGGTCTTTTTCTGGCCCGACCCATTAGGCCCGAAAAAACGGGTCGGACTGGTTTTTTTCCTTTGTGTTTTTGTGGGTTGTGGTCGCTGTGCTCCAAAAATAGTAGTCCGGTTACTGTTTGGCCCGGCCTAGCCTGATTTTTTTGCTTTGGCCCGGTGAGCCGTCACTGGGTCGGCCCTGCCCATTTGATACCTCTAGGTACAACCCAATGATTTTTAAATAAATATCAATCCTAATAAATGATTATTAGTCCCGAGAAATAATTACAAATATAACTAGAAAAAACTTTATTTGAAAAGCATAGCTGAAAAACATTTTTGTTATGAACAAATGACTAAAAAATCCGATAGAATCTTTTATATATATATATGAATATAAATTTCGTAAATTCATTATAAATACCCCAATTATCTATACATTATTATATTACCTTAGATATTATATTTTCTCGTTTTGTAAATTTCCGTGTTTGAGATATTACTTTTAATTTCTTAATAAGAACTTGCTCAGAATTGGCTCGTGGTTAATTTGTCGGTTAACCATTGACTGGTTCCATGGTTAACATGTCATGTGTGTCTCAATCAATATGCTAATCAGCAATTTAACCGGAAAATTAAGAATCACTTATTTGAGTGATGAGGTGGCAATCACATTAGCAATCCGGCCAGTTTTTGAATTTCCTGGTCAATATTGCCCTTAATGTGCCATTTTTTTTAAATTTAAATACTAATTTGTTAATTTAAAAAAAGTAAAAGTCCTAAAATGAAATTACAGGGTCAATTTTGCAATTAAGCCCATTATTATATTACCTTAGTTTATGACATTATGTTTTCACTTTAATTTAAAATATTACCTTTAGTTTTTTTTTTTTTATTATAATGTATCAAGAAAGGTGATAGATGATTAACATTTCTAATTATACATTGATACATGATAACAATCAACAAATGTAATAGATATTTAACATATATAATTAAATATTACTTAAAATGAAGTTAACTAAAAAACCATCTACAAAACATGAAAAGAAAAAAGAAAATAAAATAAAAGTTCGAAGCTTGCAGTCGACCCTTAACCGAACCTGCTGGCTACAAGGTTTTGTAAATGCTATGTCTGGAGCACTATACTTCGTAAAATGCTATAGCTGGAGCACTATACTTCGTATATCATCTACTGTTCACATGTAATGCATAGTGTGTGGATGTATTACAAGTATCCCACTTCCTAATTGCAAAATTAATGTTTAGTGTTCTCCCAGTAAATTATCTCCTAAATATTTTTCCTAGATAAGGGTTATGAGCGTGTTTTTGTTCGATCAAACTGAGTTTTGTTTAAATGAGAGAGACCCATATGAATTTTTCTCCATTTATTAGATATATTTTCTTCCACACTTGATTAAATATGTTTATAATGTGATGTTCTTACTACTTTCATTTAAGAACTCCTGTCTAGCAGTAAACGTTTTTCTACAAGAAAATGCTTTAAAGAGATGATAAGCAGCAAGTGAGAAGATCACTAGCAGTCTAGCATGTACTATTTTCAGAAAACAACAGCAAGTCGATTCCGGATCCTCCGTTTCAAAAATCGTATTTCATATCAAATTTTATTTCACTAATACATGTCACGCGTATATTGATGACGCGGTCTACATTTGTGAAATAAAATACCACATAATAGGTCACCTCAAATCTCTGGGGTTATGGCTAACAAATTCCAAACCCCAACAAAACAATGATAAAAATGTATCAAAACTGTGCAACACAAGAATCAGTATAGCAAAATGTGTTGCATTCATGATGAAGTTGATTCTTGATCAGAAAAAACTCTAATAAACGTCGTAGATTTATTTCATTTCTCTCCTTCTAGATTTGGCATCTCCTTTTTTCTCCTCCTGAGAGTGAAAGATGAAGATGTTCGAAACTTTGCTCGTCTAGCAGGCGTCATTTTAGCGCTTTTATTCATTCCTTTGCTAGGCAATCCATTCTCAATCTGCAAATTTTCAGGTATCATCTTTTGCTTCATCGATTCCTCAGTGTTTATCTCTCTAGTTTCTCGTCTTGATAAGTCGATTTTAATCAGAATTTCTTTCTCGCTTGCTTTCAAAGCTTGAATCCAAGCCCGAGCCGCTTCAACCTTCTTGTCTGCAATCTCAATAGCCCCATCTGCTCGTCCCTTTAAATACTCATACTCGAACTTGGAAATAGTTATCGTTTGATCAGAATTTGAAGCTCGATTTCGATTTCTCATCGTGTTCTCAATAATCGCTTTTAGATTCTCCAGGGCAATGACTTCTGATGATTTTATTTCTTCCAGATATCGCATTGCAGCTTCCAGTCTTTCCTCAGCCGAATTTATTTCAGTTTCGATTCTCTGTACTTCTGCCTTGCTGTATGCAATTTCTTCGTTGATCAGAGACCGTTCGTTTTTACCTGCTTCGATTTCTGATTTGATCTGTTCGAGCGTTTGTGATAGATTCGATCGGATTGATTTAGCCTCATCTGCAGCTGCTGAAGTTTCTTCGAGCATCGCCTCAGCTCTATGTAGTTCTGAATTGAGATTCTGAATACTGATATTTGCTTTCTCTTCTTTTTCCTTGAATCGTGTTGTTTTGTCCATAACATGCATAAACTCGTTACGAACAATATCCATCGAAGACATCAACTCGAAGATTTCCAGTTTAACCGAACTCAATTCCTTCTTTGTAGCCTCCAACTCTCTATTTATAACATCGTCATATCTAAGGCTTTCGGTTTTTTCTAATCCGTCCTCCGTTTTCTCGGCCTGTTTTAGCTTACTTTCTAACATACTGATATCTGATAATGTAATAGCAAGTTTTGTCTCCAAATCTTTAGCATCTTCAATTTCTTGAATCATGATTTGCTTTTTTTCCCTGTATTTTTCAGCGTTTTCTCTTTGTTGATCTTCGATTTCTCTGTATTCCCTAACGGCCTCGATTCTAGCCAGCTCAACCAGCACATGCTCTTCGTTGATTTCATCGATCTCATTTGTAAGCGCTTCGACTGAATTCGAGTAAGTGAGTGCTTTTTCTGTTTCGTCATCTGCATTTCTTTTTTGTTCCGTAATGTAAGCCATATCCAGCTTAAGCTTATTCAGTTGCTGTTTTACCGATTCTAATTCTATCATCACTTTCTCAAACTGAGAGTTTTCGGAGATGGATTCATCGTCCCGTGTTTTCGGCATCTTTAGTTTGTCCAGGTCTTGAATTTGTGATCTTGTTCTTGAAGTTGATGCTTCAATTTTCTGAGTTAGATCTTTTACTGTTTGCTTTGCAGCAGAAAGCTTGTTTTCTGCCTGGTGAAGCCCCTCTTGTTTTAGTATTAGGCTTTAGAAAAATACATTGCAGAGAATAAAAAAACGAAGGGGTAATTACAGAACTTATCTTGAGATTTAACCTAATTACAATAAAGTTCAGCTATCTTTCAAAAGTACAAAATACACATTTGTATCTGCTTAACAAACCATTAAAAAGTTATAATTTGTAAAATCGAAACAAATATCAAGGGATTATTAATAATTTTGAATGATAATTGTTTTTTTTACAATTAGATTAAATTTAAGGGTATGGTTGGTCACAAAAAAACACCCCTGAGATTTAGCATAATGACGAAAAAAAAAGGTTAACTTTTAAAATTATAAATAGGGACGATTACAAAGGCCCTTGAGGTTTGGGCTAATTAAAAAATCGCTCAAGTTAAAACAACTCAAAATCCTCCCTAAATTTTATAAAAATATTACATTTAACCCATAAATTTATGACAAAATCAAAACTCAAGGTCTTTTTGTAATTTTCAAAAATCTCTGGATTTTTTTTAACTAACCCAAAAATGTCAAGGGTGTTTTTGTAATCATTCCTTATAAATATCCACTTGACATTTGCTTTTATTATACAAATTACACCATCAATGCATCCTCACAAATAGAATATTTGTTAGGTAAATGCAAATCAGGATAGTATATTTGTAATTGTGAAAGATAACTAGAGTTTTGTATCTCTAGTTAAACTAAATCTAAGGGGTAGTTTTCATAATTATCCCTTTCTGTAGTTAACTCTTGGAAAAATCAGTCTAATTGCCACAAGGATGTGAAAACAGATGAAGAGCATAAAGTTTCAAGAATTACACATTAAAAATAGGGATAATTACAAAAACACCCCAAATGTTTGGGCTAATTACAAAAACCGGCAGATTTTTAAAAATAACAAAAAAAATCTTTAATCTGTAGGGGGTTCAAAACCCTTTGGGCTTTATTTGTAATTAGCCCAAACCTCAGAGGTGTTTTTGTAATTATCCCTTAAAAATAATACTCTAAAATATGCAATGCAGCTTAAATAATTTCCTGCTAGTTTTCACTATACCTCTGCATAATTTGTTTGGAATTTCTTCTTTCCATGATTGTCGTCTTCAAAAATCTGGTGCCCATAAGAATTAATGACAGCTTTAACTGACCCAAGTTTCTGCCCCTGCAACTTCTCACCATCCATTTCCAATTAAACCCAAAAAGGAAGAAAAAAAAAAATCCTTTCACTGATTTAATTTCCTGCCCTGGTTGAATTTTTGGTGCTGTAAACAAAAAAAAAAAAAACCACATGAAATGCGGTTAAAACTGCAGAAACAGGTGCTTCAATTTTTAAGAGATTGAAAAAAATATGACCAGAAGCAGAAAAATTACCGCAGAAAAAATGGGATCAGTTTATTAATTAAAGAAGTGTGAAATGGTTGTGGTGTGTCCACGCTCCAGGCTCCAGGGTTTACAAGTTTTAAAAAGAGGGCCATGAAATGAAGTGGTGACAAAAATAGGGGGATGTAAAAGATATGGATAATTTAGGTTTAGTACCTAAACTATGTCCTATTTTCACTTTTAGTACCTCATTTTTAGGCTATATATATCAATTTTGGTACCCCATGCTTTATTCTTTAATCAATTTCACCACATTTTGTCGAGCATATTGTCACGCCCCGTGACATTAGGGTGTTTTCGCTACGACTACTGGCGGATTGTGTTGTGAATGACTATATGTGTGGCTTGAGTCGGCTGGTTTGTGGGTACGTGCATATGACCCTTCGGATGTTCAGGCAGGCCGACCCAATTAAGTTTGGGGAGCTTATCGCTAGTCTTGGACTTGACGGTGAAGAAGGGAATTGACCATCCCTACCCAAACTGGATCTTTGGGCGCGTCGAGCCGCATTCCCGATGAAACCAAGGCAAGGTTGAAACCAGTGGTTGTCCCCGGTGAGGAGGCTAGCCTGGGTGGTTCGGCCCGTCACGAGGGTCGTGTGAGGGCCGAAATGACTAGGCTCCTGACAATATGCCAATTTTGATACCTCATGTTTTACTTTTCAATCACTTTCTATTACATGTGAAGTGATTAAAAGTTAAAACACGAGGTACCAAAATTGATAAACATTTGATGAAATGTGGTCATGTGGTGAATGTTTAAAATGTAAAATATGGGTAAATGGGGTGCTAAAAGTGAAAATATTGTATAATGTAGGTACTAAAAAAAACTGAAATTATTCCTAAAAGATAAACTGGTGCTGATTGGCTGTTATTGGTTGCATCACCAGCCATTGGTTTTTCCTCCATGGGACCCCCATAAAAAAAATACTGATATGCTCTACTTGAAAACATTTTGTTTGTTTAAATATATTGATATTTAATCACGAGGGTTTGACTTTTACGTAATTTCTTTGTTCCTAGTATGAGACAAATGGAAAGTATTAATTTATTCAATAAAACAAAAAACAAGAATAATAAAATACATGCTGTTTTTTTTTTTTTTTTTTTATCGGTAAAATACATGCTGTTTATAAAATTATAAATGGTTACAGACTTACAGATAGAAACATCATACATTTTTTCATGGGTTGACGGATGAGATTCTTTTCCACGAAGGTGTTCCATTTCTTATTCTAACGCATAAATGATTGTCACGCGTACATATATTAATTTTCTGTATATGTGATAATTATTCGTGTGGTAGAATAGAAGATGAAACAACCTCGTGTAATAGAATATAGAAGATTCCATCGGATAGGTTGAAGGTGTATGTGCTGCCACGTATAGCTGTTAACTAGATTTTAACTGGAACTGTACCACACTACCTGATCCAATTTTAGTTATAAGATTTGGGCCCAACCTTTAAAGCCAAGCCTAGTTCTGGATCGATCATAAACGGACCCCGACCCAGGATTTTGAATGAGCTCAAATCTGCTTTAGTTGGGCTGTAACTGTATAAAACACAAAGTCTAGAATCGGATGGCTCTAACATTAGGCCTAAATTTTCTTTTCTTTTTCCTCACGATTTTTGAAAATTGGAAATGCAGCTGTCAGCTGCCCATACTAAGCTGGCACAACTATAATATTACCATTACAAGGAGTGGAAAATCATGTAACCGTGTTGTATTTTGTGTCAACATGATTACAATACGATACGATAAGTTCAAACACAAACGATACAATAAGAAACTATACATACACGAACAAATTTTCGTGTTAACACAACACGATTTGACGCGATAAGTTAATAAAAAAGAAATTGACTTTACGTTAATACACGATATTGCACGACACAAAGTGCAAAGTGTCCAATAAAACATACAAAATATTAGGTTATCATGTCACTAAACTTGTCATTATAGTGTAATTACCGTGTCACTAATATGTAAACATGTCACACTCATGTAATTATCGTGTCATTAACAGGTAAACATGCCACAATCGTGTCATTATCGTGTCACTAAGATCATTAGCATGTTAACATTCTATCTGTTAGTCTTATCGTGTTTATCGTGTTGACACGAACACGACACGAAATTATCGTGTTCTTATCGCGTAGACACGATAAAGACACAAACACGATAAGGCTAAACACTAATCCATTACATTCGTATTGTTTTAGTGTTGTGTCAAGAATTGTCACCCCTATATACCATATTACCCCGTCCAATGATAATGTTTCATTTATTTTTTAAAATGCAAATCAATGGCCTTATTAATCTGGACGTGGGTAATCCAAAGATTACTTAATCCAATAAATTAAAAACAGGTTAATTTTGCCAAAAAAAAGATTACACTCATATAAACATTGCCCCCCCCTAAAATTATTTTGTTTCTCACTTTCTCTCAAATCGCAATTAAAAGTAATTTAAATATTATTTAGTATATACTTTCCAAGTATAAATTTAAAATTAAAGTTCCAAAAGGCTCTATATTTCCAGAAATTAATTTATTAGATTTCGAAATTTATTTGGTATTATCTTTCCTTAATTATTGAATTATTATCATAAAGAAATGCAACTATATACTTGTATAGGTAATAGTCCTTTTTTTTTTCTTGACGACTCAGAGTATCTCTACACCAGTCGGGAGTATAAACCCCACACTTCATTCGAACTATGGGATATTCGTCCTTCCCAAAAATGGTCCTAATCTCAGGGGGAAGAGAGGCAAACCCCAGAGAGTCCCGTCCTTCCCAGGAATAGTCCTGAGTCCTTATATATGCATTTATGAGTTAATTTCTTTGAGCACACTAACTAATAACTGTTTGGGAAAGAGAGTCGTGAAAGTCATTTCGGATCTTTAATTTTGTTTATTGTTTCATACTTTCATCTAATATTCTTGGTTCAGAGACGTGTATATATATTTGAAAAAAATTATTTACATTAGCATGCATTAGTGCCACGAAATAAGGGATGAGTATTAAATTGAAACATAATATCCATGTTGTATATATTTCTCGATAGTGGGTAATGGAGTATGTTTATGAAAACGAAAATCAAATTTTGTATAGGCTAGACACATCTTAAAAATGTTATCTTTAATGTATTAATTCCTTCCACTATGCTGTAAATGATTCTCGAGGAATTAACCTCCAGGATACAAAGCTTATTTCACAAAAATTTCAAGGTTACACTCCTTAGAATTTTTCAGGAGCATAAATCACAAGGTGTAATTAAAATAACAGTAGAAAGTAGGAAAGAAATAAATCTCGTAGGAAACTCTTTGAACTATTTTTTTTCCATCTCTTTTTCTCTTTTTGAATATCACCTCTGTAGAATAACATGAAGCTATTTATAGATATTCAAGGGTTACGTTGAACAGTCGCGTCCCTTCTCAACGGAAGGAAGTTATTTATCCAAATGTTGCATCTATTCATTGTGAACTTTCTCAATAGATGCCTTCACATAAAATACACCTTTTCATCTCATATTTCTTCTTTTTTCCTCATTTATTTATTTCCTTCCTTCATATAATATATAAAATATACTATATACTATATGCATAAAATGAATGTCTATCTAAAAATGATGCTATGACATGAGATGCAATAAATGCAAGTCAACGCAAGACACTATATTATATGTAAATATATCATAAATATACAACAATCCAGACTATTTAGGATCCTTTTTTTTTCTTCACCTTTTATATGTTTGTTCGTGATCTTTTTTGTTTGTTATTTTTCATGGAATCTTACTTTTCCCCAAATATACTTGTATTTTTTCATATCAATAAAATATTACTTTTTCCATCCCAAATATATAGTTAACTATTCTTTTTTGGGATGTCCCAAGTTTGGTATTCCACTTTCTATATTTAATAGTACATTTTCCATTCTTTTACTATTATAACCCTATTTAATATGCATTTTATAATTTATATTATTCATCATTAAATAAGGGTAAATTAAGTAAATATTTAACATATTTGTAGTTCCAATACTTTTCTTAATATGTGTGAAAAGTTAAACTGGACTATATATTCGGGACGAAGGGAGTAATATTTAGTTTTTACCCATTTTTGCTTTCTTAATCTTTTTAAACAGTTGCATCATTAATCCACTTACAATTTATAAGAGTTTAGTGTTTAGAGCATCTTCAAAAGAGTGTTGTATCTTCAATTTAGAGCAAAAACTTGCTCCATCATTGTGCCAAAGTCTGCGCTATTTTTGAAGATGTAAACGGTTTTGCGCCAAATATAAAGCAACATTGTAGTTGCACTAAATTATTTCTTTTCCTTTTATTTTAAATTAATTATTTAGTATATGAAAATATGCACTAAAATGGAATAATATGGAATGTTCCTTTTTAGTGTATAATTTACTGCAAATCGCTGAAAATAAAGTATGAATTTTGTACCAAAATAGTGCAAACTGTTGGAGATAATTTACTCCTGATTAGTTTTCAAACAATTGTTACTCCCACATAATGAAGAACCATTCATAACAAGGGAATTTTTTTTAACTATCCACTATGGATAGTGGTATTCTATTATATCCACCAACTTAGAAAAATAATTTTTTACCCAATTTGATCAAAATGTCCCTTCTTTAATTTGATGATTTTGAATTTTGAAACTGATGTAATTATTGTTTTTCTTGAAAATCATGTACACTCCCCCCAAATGCACACACCTCTATGTGCATATACATATACAAAGAAGAAGACATAATAATATACATATACATATCATGATATATATCGTGCTCATATCGTGTCAACTCCTATGTACATATACATATACAAAGAAGAAAACAATGATACATATACAAATCATGAAATATATTGTGCTCAAATCGTATCCATCTCGTGCCATATCATGCACATATCGTGCCAAAATATATTCTATAAAATTTGAGTCCATCATTTAATTTAATTTCCTTTTTGTAGTAAGCTTATATACAAGCACATATATATTTATATTAACAATTCCATTAAATTGAAACTAAAAAATATAATGTCATGACGAATCCAATTTATTGTACGCAATTCGATTAATGAGCTTATCTTATAATATCACTCGTATTCCAATAAATTAACAAATAGCACCAATTCTCTTAATACAAATACGCAAACAAGTCAAAAAATTCTGATATAGAAAATAACATAATATTAAAATTCACCAAGATTGCATTTAACAAAATCGTGCCCATATTCTAGCATATCTTGCCCATATCGTGTCTGGTACGATTTTGTGTAGAAGATAGAACTCAAAACTCTTGTTATTTTGTGTAGATGAGATTGGAATAGAGAGAAAAAAAAAATGAAAATGTATTTTATGTGAGAGAAATATGACTCACATAGTCACATACTTTTTGCTTTTGTGTTCAAGTGTGGGAGTATTTGGGTAAAAAAACCATAAAAGTGAGTAGAAAACATTATTTTTTATCTCACATATTAGAAAATTTTTAATCTATCCATAATGGGTATTTTGAACAATTTGCTCTTCGTACCAATATACATTGGTAATAACCGTACCATACACTGTGCCCTGTGGTTTTCTTCTTCCCTTAATTTAACACTCGCCATTAATTTCCTGAAAGAGTAATCCCACCTTATCCCCAATTCAATGACTTCTCATTCAATACCCCCCGATTGGCTAATCTGGTTGAGCATCACCGCTGCCTGCAACATTTTTGTATATTCAAGAAACAATAAATGCCAATTTAATCCCACAAATTGAATCACTTTAATGAATTCACATAGAAAAAAGGACCCTTTCCGCCAATCCGAAATTTCTATTATCTGGAGTATTTTATTTGATGTTTTAATAGACATCACGTTATCATTAACCCTTATATATACACATTGCATTCACGACTTAGGTTTTTTCTTTTGGTTTCATCTTATGTTTCAATACACAAAACATTGTCATATATGTGCATAAGATAATATCATTATTTTACATTCAACGTTTATCTGGTGGTGTAGTAAAATATAGATGAAATACTATAGAAAATAAAAGATCCGGACTTAATATTCACTTGGTGATCAATTGAAATACAAAATCAAACACCTTAGAAGTGGGAGAGTTTGTATGTTTTAATACTCGTCAATATGATTGTCGTGGAACTGAGTTGAACCAAACTTTTAAGAGTTTGAGATTGACTCGTTTATTATCTAGACGAGCTCAAGCTTAATTTATTGAATATATTAATGGTTTACAAGTTTTGTCAAGTTTCATCGAGTCTAAATGATATTTCCATACACTAATCATAAATTAAATTATTCTTTAGTTTATTACAATAATAAAATTATATATTTTCTAAACGCATAACATATCTACTAAAATTTATAATTTTCTTCAAACAAATAAGTTTATTTAAATATTCTAATATTTATCACAAGTAAACACGTATCAAATTATAATTAAAATCAAACTATTGGTTTAATCATACGAGTTAGCTCACGAGCTTACTAACGAGTCTACTCACGAATTAACGAAATGAATATCGTTAAGCTCGAGTTTTTGCTTCATTATTTTAATGAGTCTCTTATTAAACGAGTTTTTATTAGCTCGAGCTTCAAATAGCTGACAGTTTAGTTTATTTGCAGCCAATTGCGTAGCTAGAGGGCAACCTAGACCCCAGCTCACCCCATTTTTGTGTATCAGCCCACCCCATTAATATGTCCGGTCTCTGCTATTGTTTGCAACCCTATTCACCAACTTGATCTCCCACTCCTATAAATACAACACCATTTCTTCACACCCAAATCACACAATTCCCAACTCATATTAATTCACAGATAATAATACATTAATACTATTGCTGTAATTTGAAGATGAAGAAGGGTGCTGCTTTTAGTAGTGTTGCCGCCTGGTGCCTGGTGGCGATGGTGGTTGTGCTGGTGGCGGAGGTGCACGAGACGGCGGCGGTGACTTGCAGCCCTTTGGAGCTGAGCCCATGCCTTGGGGCGATGACCGGGCCGGCGGAGCCGTCCCCGGAATGCTGCACCAAGCTGAAGGAACAGGTGCCCTGCTTCTGCCGATACATCAATAACCCGGCGCTCAGGCCGTACATCGACTCTCCCAACGCCAAGAAGGTCGCCGGAATTTGCGGCGTCGCCACCCCGAAATGTTAGTTAATTTTATGATGATGATGGAGATCAAGTGGAGAAAGAGTAGTCATTATTGAAATAAAATTGTAGGATGATATGCAGGGACTTGTTTCTGTATGTGTAACACATTCTTGCAATAAAATATAGGCGATTAATATATTACTTTTTATGTTTTATAATTAAATTATAACATTTTTTCTAAGTTGATGCTGCGAAAACCAGCATACGATTATTACCACACTATCACTACCCAAAGCTAGCTGCTCGAAGCTCCAAAAACAATAAATTCTCAAAATTGGGATCTGACGTGAAACACAAATGAACAATGAGAAGGGTCCGACATTGTCCCAAGAAAGCCCCTCAGATGCTTAACTCGGTAAGGATTTTAATAATATATAAATTCATATGAAATAGAGCATATAGTATAGCGTACAAATCATGAACCTTATAATGAGGAGATATATGTATACTCATGATATTGGGCCTCACGGTTTTTGTTTGGTGAGTTGGGCCTCATGGACCAATGATTGAATGAAAAAAAAAAATTGAGAATGACCCACGAATTTTAAGAGCTGAAAATAATAAATTATTGAATTAGTTAATTAGAGGGCACAAAAATTGAAATTACGTCCCACATCATCAAGCTTCACCTTACTATCTCCAAAAAATTATAATATCAATAGGTGTTTTGAAGGATGTATGCAGCGAAACTTTTTTTTTTAGGAAAAACTATCAATATGTATATATTTTAGCATTTTTATTTCAGTTGAGTTTTTTTAAGTTTTATATTATTCAATATATGATTGATTTCAGATATCAGTACTATATATATTTAGTTAAATTATTCCCCTTCATTCTATATTTCTAGTCATTGTTTTGTGGAAATAAATTAGCATATTACATTCTATTATTCCCCCTCGTTATAATATTTAATATATACTATGATTAATATAATTATGTATTTTAGGATGTTTAGAGTATGTTCGTTTAGCGATTAGAGTGATTGCGATAAGCGTTTGGAGTGACTGAGTGAAGATGAGTTTGATAATGATATATTGGAAATCTGTGTGTTGGGTATCTATCCGTCTTAGAATAGATTGATACACGAACTATCAAAACAAATTACTGACTCAATCGAAGCCTATTATACAAATTGAACTTAGACTCGATTGCAAAAAAGTAAAGTACAAATGAACTGAAAAATACAAGTAAACAAATAACACAAAATATGTGAGGGATAAAACCCTAAGACCGAATATTAAAATGATTCGGCTCAGGACCAGTTTTTCCCAAACTCACAAAGGTAAGTCACCAGAGAAATCCTCAGAGAACCCAAGATAGAAGAGCCACAAAGCCTTGCCAACAAAACCTCACAAAAATCCCAGATCCACACCCAGAGACCCAAGAAAAGGCTCGAAACACACAAACCCTAATCTTCCCAGAAACCGTAGTTTTGGCCCCAACCCAGTTGATCCAGAAAGGAGGTGAACAAGAGAAGTAAACATTCAAGTATGCCAGAAACTCACAAGATTTCACAGAAGCTTTGATGAGAGATCGGATTTCACAGAGAAGAAGATCGAAGAAGAAGATTCGAGAGAGTTAGAGTGAGAGAGAGTTAAGAGAGAGAGAGTGAGAACACAGAGTTATGAATTTGGGTTACCGACGAAGCCCTTTTATAGTCCAGATGAGTGGCCAAGATCAAGAGGTGATAATCAACGGCTCAAACTAAAATGAACTGGATCCGTGGACATATAAAACGGGTGCCGCAGTCCGAACCCACAACCCAGATAACTCAATGGGTAGTGTAAATGGGCTAGGAGGCTTTGGGTTTCTTTGGGCCGGGCAAACATAAGATATGGGCCAAGCAATAAAGCTAATGGGCCAATAACTCAACAATCTCCACCTTTGGCTCATTGGATTTCATCAGACAAGCCTGGGAAAAATTTAAACAGGCCATCATCATCGCCGGAGTGCCTACCTAGCTCATAGCCAAGTAGGACTTTACCATAATAAGCACTGAGCTCATTATAGTACCAGCAAACACTAAGTAAACTGGGTTTTATGTTAGCCTAACACAAGCATAAAACAAGCATTCAGTCCAACAATTTTGGACTTACATGCAAACACAAAGTAAGCCTGCAAGCCCAAGGTAATTACCAAGGGACAACCTAGTCTCCATTGTGAAAATTGAGTATTTTTAAACATGTTTTAAACTTTGATAAGGGTAGACACTTAGTACCCATATCAGTTGGATTGTATTCAGATGCCACTTTTTCAAGACAGATAAGACATTTTGAAATAATATCCCTTATAAAATGAAATCTAACATCAATATGTTTGGTTCTGTCATGAAAAACTAGATTCTTGCATAACTGAATACCAGATTGAGAGTCAGAAAATACAACAACCTTTTGTTTTAGAAAATCAATTTTGGAAACAAGACCTTTTAGCCATAGTATTTCTTTTAAAACTTCAGTTACAACTACATATTCTGATTTTATAGTAGACAGAGCCACAATATGTTGTAGCTGGGATATCCAACTAATACAAGAACCACACAAAGTGAAAACATAAGAGGTTGTTGATTTTCTATTATCTTTGTCATTGGCATAATTGGAATCAACATATCCTTTTAAAATTACACCATTTTCACACTCTCTGTTGTAAAAATCCCCGCCTAGCCCCGATTAATCCCCGCCTAGGCGCTAGGCCCCCCCTTGTCCGCCTACCGATTAAGTCCCGCATAGGCTCCGCCTAGGCGCTAGGCCCCAGTCTGCCGCCTAGCGAGCGCCTAGCGCTTTTTACAACATTGTTCACACTTAGAAAATTTAAGACAATAATCAGTTGAATGTCTCAGATATCTCAATAACCACTTCAAAGCATTCCAATGCACCATTCCAGGATTAGACATAAATCTACTAAGGCAAGAAACAACATAAGCAATGTCTGGCCTAGTACTGACCATTAAGTACATAACAGATCCAATGGTATTAGCATAAGGAATGTTTTGCATAGAAGATATTTCAAGATCAGTTTTAGGGGACTGATCCCTACATAGCACAAAATGAGAAGCAAGTGGGACATTCACAGATTTTGCATCACTCATAGAAAACTTTTGTAAAACTTTTTCAACGTATGAAGATTGATGAAGATAAATCACAGAGTTATTTCTATCCCTATCAATATTCATACCAAGAAATTTCTTAGCATCACCTAAGAATTTCATGTCAAATTTAGCACTTAAGCAATTTCTCACATAGTCAACAGTCTTAATGCATGGGCTAGTCAAGAGCATATCATCCACATAAATCAGTAGAAAAATAGGAGACTTCACATCAAGTTTAAAATATAAGCAATGATCAAATTGACTTCTACAAAAAAGAGGTCCAGGTCTTGGAATCGGGCTAGGAGCTGCTATTGAATTTGTTGATGGCGGCATATATCTCTATCAGCTGACAAAGCAAGAACAAATCAAGCATGCACTGGTCAAATTTTTTATTCCACTATCTAGGTGACTGTTTTAAACCATACAAAGACTTTTTCAATAAGCATACATAGTTAGGTTTATATTTATCTTCAGAACCCTCAGGTCATTTCATGAATATCTTTTCTTCCAAATCACCATGTAAGAAGGCAGTTTTTGTTAGATAAATGTTTTTATCATGATTTTGATGATTTTGTTTTTACACCAAAACAATGTTTTTAAATGTTGTCCAAATACTCCTAAATGATTTAAAATGTTTTTACTAATTTTTCGGAGTATTTATTCAAGTTTATTTTCGACAAAAATTGGACAACACTTTTAATGATTTTGTGTTAATGTGTTTTTACACCAAAACAATATTTCTAAATGTTGTCCAAATACTCCCAATCGGTCTAAAATATTTTTACTATTTTTTTGGAGTATTCCTTGAAGTTCATTTTCGACAAAACTTGGACAACACCTCTGTTTTGAGGTCAACCGGTCGCCTTATAGGGCAACCCGTATCTGAAAGTTGTGCAAAACAGAGAACTTCATGTTTGCTGAAAATAGTGAGGTCGACCGGTCACCCTATAGGGAGACCGGTGGCGTCGACCGGTCGACTATAGAGCGACCGGTACCTGAAGTTTGGTTCGAATTTGCAAACTTCTCTGTATTGATTTTTTGAAGAGGCGGACCGGTCCACACAGGGGGCGACCGGTCGGACACCCCGTCGACCGGTCCCCCAGTGTATTTTTCGTGTAAAACACTTCAAACTTTTATCTATGCGCGACCGGTCACTATAGGTTTTTGACAGCAAACTATCGTTGAGTTTGCAGACAACTTTTCCTTAAATTAAGGGGTTGATTTCTAACAGCTATAATCTTGATTTTAATTGCATTTTTTTTGTAGAAATCAGTCCCCAAGAGGAGCCTATCCATGATCAATCATCTTCTATAAATAGAGGAAGAGTTGAAGCAACACAATAAGAGAGAAAACTACAACACAACAAGATACATTCAAGCAAACACTTTTGTTCTTCATTTTCAATATTCTTGTTGTAATAGCCTAAGGTCTTACACTTTCACATCTTGAGGTCTAGGCTTAAATCTTGATTACACTTGCACTCAAAATTGTATTATTCATTATAGAGTTGTAATCTTGAATTTTTGTGGTCATCATTCAACACAAGATATCCTTGTGAGTGTTCTTGTGGTAAGAACACACTTGGGTGATCTAGGTGTTAGGTGCAAGAAGATTGTGGTAATCTTCTTATTGAAGAGTGTGGTGCTCTTTGAGGTGTTGAAGAATTCGGTGTTCTTCAAGGTTGAAGATTGTGGTGATCTTCACAAGGTGCCGTTGAAGGAAGATTGTGGTAATCTTCTAGGGAGATTGTTGTAATCTCCAAGGTGGTGTTGAAGAAGAGAGTGGTGCTCTTCAAGGTGTTGTAAGGTGATATTGTATTAATTGTGGTATTTTCTTTTTCTTTTTCGAAAACCCATCCCAGATATACTGGGGTGGTAGAGCATGTAGTCCCTAGGTGGGGTGAAGCTCTATAAATCAACGTGCTTGTTTGATTCAAAAAAGAAGGCATAATTGCAAAATAGGGCATAATCGAGAAAATTGAGATAATCTATTCACCCCCTCTAGATTATCGTAGCCACTTGGACTTACAAGTGGTATCAAAGCCAAGCTCTTTGGCAAGCTCGTTCCACATCGCGAGTAAAGAGGAATGATTAATGGCTACGAACGAAGTCTACCTTACCGGCGCCTCCACCAACAAGCCACCACTATTTGATTCCAAAAATTATACATTTTGGAAAGAAAGACTGGAATGCTATTTGCAAAGTTGCGGGTTCGATATTTGGAACATGGTCATAAACGGAGAATCCATCTCGATGAAAGACGGACCACTCACCTCCAAAGTCCTCAAGGAGCCCAATGATGACGAAAAGGAAATTCTCTCCTTAAATTGTAAAGCTCGGAATATTCTTCATTGTTCACTTACATTTTCGGAATATGGTCATATTCGAGGAATACGATCGGCACACGAAGCATGAGAAACATTAGAAGCTATCCATGAAGTATATGCAAATGAAAGGAGCAAATCAAAAGCATCTACCTCTCAAATGGATATAACATCAAATCCGACAACATGAGATGAGCTTCTTACAACTTCCGATAATGAAGAAGTCGAGCAATGTTTAATGGGCATCGACGAAGACAATAAGGTACGCTCAAACTCCTCTACTTCTTTTAGTAATGATATGCATGATGATTATGATGATTTGCAAAATAACTTTGATGAACTTCAAAATGAATTCTAAATTAGCTTATTTGTTAAATACAAAAATTTGAAAAAGGAATTCAATGTTTTGAAAAATAATAAGGATAGTTCATCTAATTCCTATGAATCACTTTCATGTGCTCACACCACCACACTTGATAAGGTTAAAATCCTTGAAAAGGAAAATAGTACTCTTGTTGAGGATATTAAGTGCATGAAAAATTAATTATTAAAATTCAACTTGAGTACCGATAAAATGACCAAAATTGTTGTTGTTCATAGTTGTGATAAATTGAAACAAGGACTTGATCATAAGCCTAATGTTGTAAATCATATGAAAAAGAGTCAAGTCTTTAAGCATGTTGGTCATTATACTTCTAGAATTATTACTTACTTTTATTGCGGTAAAAAAGGTCACACGGCTAATTCTTGTTGGGCTAGAAATAACTCTAATTATTATTGGAGACCTAAAAGTCTCAAAGCTAATCCCAAAGGACCCAAACACTTGAGGGTACCACAAAACAATGTCATATTAGGTACCCGGTGGAATGACATTCAAAGAAAATTTATACCGCAAAGAAGACATCAAATGCCCATTTCATTTAATCAAAGGAGAAAACATTACCACAATGAATTTCCAAGAAGGAAATATTATCAACAATGGGAAGGTAACAATCCTTGGAAATGGAGCAATTGGAAAAGCTATCATCAACAAGGTGATTTTCAAAGAGGAAGATATCATCAACAATGGGAAAGACACAATCCATGGAAATGGCGTAATTGGTAAACCGTATCTCCCCATTTAAATATGCATTTTGTTATTATGCATGTTTTTATTTGTGTCTTAATTGTCAAAATGAGTTTTCAATTTTTTTTAAAATTAAGGTCTTCAATATATATTTGTGTTTTCAAAATATTTTGAAGAGGAGACCTTGTATAAAAACTCTTGTGCATTTACTTAGACTAAAGTGTTTTATTATCTCTTATGGATTTTTATAGCATGAGCATACTTGTAATATCTCATTGCTTTAGCCTACACTTGTATCATTATGTGTTGTGCAAGTATTTTTAAGAATTGTGTAGGACATATATATCTTCATCAATGGTTATCTTCTCATAATTTGTCAAGAGAGGATCATAAACTATCGAGGTACACTCACTTGTGTTATTCTTACTTTCTTAGACTCGATACTCTTCATGTTGTATGCCTATGTACTCGTTTTCAAGCTATTTGAAAGTATACCATACAAGTGTCACTAAAAGGATTTTTCGATTGTTGAAAGTCACTATTCGATAAAGCTTGTTTTATCCGAGACATGTAAAGGATTATATTTTGATAAAACATTTGATTTTGATCCTCCTCTCAAAATTATGCATTTTGTTGCACATATTCATTCTTGTCAAAACTCTTGTTCAAATACTTCTTTTAAATGAGGTCTCAACTATATGCTCTTGGATTTTCAAATTTCAAAAGAGACCTTATATAGCTTCCTATAAGCATACTTGAATTTACATGTTTTTATTAAACTCTTGATGATTTTCTTTAAAGCATAATATGTGTTACTTGTTATAGTGTCTATATTATTCGATATTACTATGCTCTTGTGCAAGATATCGTGTTAAGATTTTGCAGAAATTTTTGGTATTTCGGAACAAGCTTGATGACCAAGGCGATGTTAGTTGCTCAATGGTATTGCCAAATAGAAGATATTTTCTAAGTTGATGCAAAGTGAATTTGAGATGAGCATGATGGGGGAGCTCAACTTCTTCCTTGAACTTCAAGTTAAACAATGCCAAGAAGGTGTTTATATCAAAGTATACAAAAGAACCTTTGAAGAAGTTAGGAAGAACAATCTCTACTCCTATGGCAACAATATCAAGATGGACATAGTGGTTGACAAACAAATTCGAGGTATGTTTACTTACGTTTATTACTCCTTAGACTCGACATTTTTCATGCCTTATGTCTATATGCTCGACTTCAAAAAAACAATCCCAACGAATCTCATTAAAGTGCCGTTAAAAGAAATTTTCAAATATTTGAAAGGCACTTCTTATGGCTTATTTATCCAAAGTTTTCAAACGTTCATATTTTTGGGATAACAAGTCCGGTGATAATCATTTCTCAAAATACGGTTTGTCATAATCAAGCTAAACATATTGAGATTCTATATTTCTTTAAGGGATTATGTTTCCTAAAATGAAAAATTGAGATGTGTTTAATTCCGTCTCAAGGATAACTCGCGAACATTTGTTTTTAATCATTAATCGCCGAGTCTTTTACCTCATTTTGAGCTTATTTAGACATAATGTATATTGAATAAGGTCTATGTTTGCATTTCGTGCATTTTTAAAACTTAGGGGTGAAAAATCGAATTTTTGGTGTAAAATTCGGACGAAATCGAATCGGTGTTCGTGCACTTGCCGACAGAGAGGTCGACCAATCGACTCGACAGTCGCACCGACGCCCGCACGCGATCGTCTCTCCTAAGCTATTTCAAGATCAAAAATGGCTCTGTCCTTCATTTCAGTATCTTTGATCTTTTTCTTCCAAACTCGAACCCCTTTGCAAATTTCACACACAATTCACTCAAAATGATTTCTTTCTTGAAAATTATATATTTTTTTGAGTTTATACTATTGGTATATCATCCTTGATACCCGACATCTCCGATTACTTGGTAAGAATTCTTCCTATTTATCTCAATTGGGTTGAACCCTTGAGAATGTGCTTCATCTTTAATATCTTGTTTGAAATCTTATATATTTATGTTGGGCATGATGATTGTTGTTGGATGATATTTGTTAAATTGCTTTTGGTGATGAAAAATTTGGCTTGATCATTTTTTACAAGGGCTATATACATCTTTCTTATTATTTGACGCCCACCAAGTGTTCGATAAAACGTTTCAATGAAAAATTCATTACCTTCATGATTCTCGATTTTCAAAAGTCTTATACATTTATAGAGATCATGTTTTGAAAATCAAATGAGCTTTTACAAGTCATATGATCAACTCTTCCCTTAGCTTTTGGAATTTTAAGCTTATTGATCAATAGCTCGATAAATCGAGTAAAATTGCGCACTTTGATATGGATATATGATGTTTTTAGCATGCTAACTTTCTTTTTGATGATTCCAAAGGGGAGAGAAACAAGTAATAAGCTCTTTAGCTCAAATAAGGTAAAATAAGCTCGCAAAAGAAGTTATAAGTTGTGGCCATTAAAAGCCAAAAGTTGTGGTTCTTACATAGTCCATTTTGTAACTCCAAGCGGCTACGATAATCTAGAGGGGGGGTGAATAGATTATCTCCATCTTTTCAATTTTAGCCTCTTTTTAGAACCGAATGCTCAAAGACAATAATAAAGGTGCGGAATGTAAACAACACACGTCGATTTATAGAGGTTCAACCCACCTAGGGCCTAATCCTCTACCACTCCAGTATACCCGGATTTCAAAAAGAAAAAAGATTTTATTAATTACCAAAATTAATATAACACCAACTTACAACAACACCTTGAAGAGCACCACACTCTTCTTCACCACCACCTTTGAGATTACCACAATCTCTCTTGAAGATTACCACAATCTCCAACGGCACATTGTGAATATTACCACAATCTTCAACCTTGAAGAATACCAAATTCTTCAACACCTCAACAAGAAGATTACCACAATCTTCTCACACCTAACACCTAGATCACCCAAGTGTGTTCTTACCACAAGAACACTCACAAGGATATCTTGTGTTGAATGATAACCCAAAAATTCAAGATTACAACTCGATAATGAATTATACAATTGAGTGCAAGTGTAATTAAGAATAGCCTAGACCTCAAGGATGTGAAAGTGATAAGCTAGGCAAATTACAACAAGAATAACGATAATAGAAGACCAAGTGTTTGCTTGAGTATATCTTGTTGTGTTGTGTTGTTCTCTCTTGTATATTGTGCTTCAAATCTTCCTCTATTTATAGGAGATGTCTTGTACATGATAGGCTCCTCTTGGGGACTTGAATTCTGTAAAAAATTGCAAGACAATTGAAGAAAAGAGCTGTTAGAAATCAACTCCATAATTTAAGAAAATGTTGTCTGCTGTCGAACGGTCAGAATTTTGCTGTCAAACCATAGGGCGACCGGTTGCGCACAAATAGAAGTTTGAAAGAACGCATCAAAAATTAACTAGGGGGACCGGTCCAAGGGGGGTCGACCGTCGCCCTAGGGTGCGACTGGTCGCCCCCTATGGGGACCGGTCACCCTGACCAAATTTTGGAGTTCTGGGAGTGAAATGCGTTCCCAGGTACCGGTCGCCTCTTTGGTCGACCGGTCGACCTCCAAAAATGAAATGTTGTCCGATTTTTGTCGAAAATAAATCTCAAGAAATACTCCGAAAAATTCGTAAAAATATTTTAAACTGATCGGGAGTATTTAGGACAACATTAGAAATATAGTTTTGATGAAATAACACATTACCACAAAATCATCAAAAGTGTTGTCCGATATAAACTTCAAGAAATACTCCGGAAAATAGTAGAAACATTTTAGATCGATCGGGAGTATTGGGACAACATTTAGAAACATAGTTTCTATGTAAAAACCCATTGACGCAATATCATTAAATGTGTTGTCCAATTTTGTCTAAAATAAACTTGACGTAATACTCCGGAAAATATTAAAACCATTTTAAATCATTTAAGAGTATTTGGACAACCTTTAAAAAACATTGTTTTGGTATAAAAACAAATTCATCAAAATCACGATAAAACTATTTATCAAACACATTTATTGTATTGTGGACTCATTTACTGTCTAATGATGTTTTGTTGACAGGGAGAGCTTATAAGCTCTTGATACTTAAGCTCAATTTGTAAAAGCTGAGCTTTTAGCTTTTGGTTGATTGCTTCTATATTACTCTTGTTATGCATGTTGATAGGGGGAGTTTTTGCAAAAATGTTTTTTGAAAATCTTTACTCCCATCCTTGTGATTATTATGCGTGGAATGTTGTCGCTCTCAACGGATATTTATTTTTAACCTCTATAAATTGTTTTGGTTTGTAATCATCAAAAAGGGGGAGTTTGTTAGATAAATGTTTTTATCATGATTTTGATGATTTTGTTTTTACACAAAAACAATGTTTTAAAATGTTGTCCAAATACTCCTAAATGATTTAAAATATTTTTACTAATTTTTCGGAGTATTTCTTCAAGTTTATTTTCGACAAAAGTTAGACAACACTTTTAATGATTTTGTGTTAATGTGTTTTTACACCAAAATAATATTTCTAAATGTTGTCCAAATACTCTCGATCGATCTAAAATGTTTTTACTATTTTTTCGGAGTATTTCTTGAAGTTCATTTTCGACGAAAATTGGACAACACCTCTATTTTGAGGTCAACCGGTCGCCCAATAAGGCAACCCGTATGTGAAAGTTGTGCAAAACAGAGAACTTCATGTTTGCTGAAATAGTGAGGTCGATCGATCACCCTATAGGGCGACCGGTGGCGTCGACCGGTGCCCGAAGTTTGGTTCAAATTTGCAAACTTCTATGTATTGATTTTTTGAAGAGGCGGACCGGTCCACACGGGGCGACCAGTCGGACACCCCGACGACCGGTCCCACTGTGTATTTTTTGTGTAAAATACTTCAAACTCTTATCTCTGCGCGACCGGTCGCTATAGGTTTTTGAAAGCAAACTATCCGTTGAGTTTGCAGACAGCTTTTCCTTAAATTATGGGGTTGATTTCTAACAGTTATAATCTTGATTTTGATTGCATTTTTTTGTAGAAATCAGTCACCAAGAGGAGCCTATCCATGATCAATCATCTTCTATAAATAGAGGAAGAGTTGAAGTAACACAACAAGAGAGAAAACTACAACACAACAAGATACATTCAAGCAAACACTTTTGTTCTTCATTTTCAATATTCTTGTTATAATAGCCTAAGGTCTTACACTTTCACATCTTGAGGTCTAGGCTTAAATCTTGATTACACTTGCACTCAAAATTGTATTGTTCATTATAGGGTTGTAATCTTGAATTTTTGTGGTCATCATTCAACACAAGATATCCTTGTGAGTGTTCTTGTGGTAAGAACTCACTTGGGTGATCTAGGTGTTAGGTGCAAGAAGATTATGATAATATTCTTATTGAAGAGTGTGGTGCTCTTTGAGGTGTTGAAGAATTCGGTGTTCTTCAAGGTTGAATATGGTGGTGATCTTCACAAGGTGCCGTTGAAGGAAGATTGTGGTAATCTTCTAGGGAGATTGTGGTAATCTCCAAGGTGGTGTTGAAGAAGATTGTGGTGCTCTTCAAGGTGTTGTAAGGTGATGTTGTATTAATTGTGGTAATTAATAAAATTCTTTTTCTTTTTCGAAACTCATCCCGGATATACTGGGGTGGTAGAGCACGTAGTCCCTAGGCGGGGTGAAGCTCTATAAATCGATGTGTGTTTACTTCCCGCACTTCTATTCTTGTCTTGGCTTGTTTGATTCGAAAAAAGGGCATAATCGCGAAAGAGGGCATAATCGAGAAAATGGAGATAATCTATTCACCCCCTCTAGATTATCGTAGCCACTTGGACTTACAGTTTTAACTTCAAGTTGCTTTAGTTCCCAGTCAAACTGAGCCACTAAAGCTAGAATAATTCTCACAGTTACAAACTTCACAACAGGAGCAAATATCTCAGTGTAATCAATTCCTTCTTTTTGAGTAAAACCTTTGGCTACTAATCTTGCCTTGTATCTAACACCTTCATTTTCTTGTTTAACCTTAAACGACCATTTACTATCAACAATAGAACAGTTAGCAGGTTTTGGAACAAGTTCCCAGGTGTTATTAACATGCAAAGAAGTCATCTCATCTTGCATAGCAGTCATCCATTTCACAGAGTTAACAGATTTCATAGCTTCAGAGTAGGTTTTAGGCTCAGAATTCTCAATTGATTCAAACACAAGAACACATAAGAAGTTAAGTAAAAATTAGCATACTTATTAGGGATTCTAATGTTCCTTCTAGTTCTATCTCTAGTTAGCACATAATCATTCAAGTTATCATTATCAACATGCTCATTATTCAATTCAGTGTCAACAAGAGGGAAATCATCATGTACATTGTCATACAAACTAGTATTTTCATTCTCAATATCATTGGGCACATCATTAGCATTCACATGATCATGCTCAACATCAATCATATCAGAATTATCATTCACAGAAATAGAAGGCACAATAGAAAGCTCCACCTTATTAGAAGTAGTGGGGTTTTGTGTTTCAGAAATATTTTTAGAAACATCAAGGCAGGGGAACTCATTTTCATTAAAGACAACATCCATGCTGATTATAACTTTAAAAATATTTCCAGATTTGGACCACAATCTGTACCCTTTAACCCCATCAGGGTATCCCAAAAAAATACATTTTAAAGATCTTGGATCAAGTTGTCAACCTTTTGGTGGACAAAGGCTGAAAAAAAAACAACCAAAAAAACAAAATTGAAAAGTCCACAGGTTTTCCAGACCAAACTTGTTCAGGATACTTCCCTTTCAAAGGTACAGATGGGGATATGTTAATCACATAGGCAGCTGTGAGAACAGCTTCACCCCAGAAATATTTGGAAAGACCAGACGTGCTCAACATGCTTCTCACCCTTTCCAAAAGAGTTCTGTTCATCCTCTCAGCAACCCCATTTTGCTGAAGGGTGTAAGGCACTGATTTGTGCCTTGCAATACCAGATTCAACACAAAGTTGATCAATGAGTTAGTTACATAATTCCAACCCATTGTTAGTTCTCAAATACTTAATCCTTTTTCCAGTCAGATTTTCTATCAAGGTTTTCCAATTTTGAAGTTTTTCAAAAACATCAGACTTGTTTTTCATAAGAAAGACAAACACTTTTGTTGAAAAATCATCAATCACATATAGAAAATATATGTTCCCACCATGAGTAGGAATACTAGCAGGACCCCAAACATCAGCATGTAAGTATTCAAGAATATCAGTGCAAGAAGATTGTTTTGGGTATGAGGAGATGGGGAAGCTAACTCTTTGTTGTTTACCATAAACACATGAGTCATAGAAAAGCACACAAGTAAGTTTATCATTACCAAAAAGCCTTCTTTATGCAACAATTCAAGTCCTTTAGAACTAATTGTAAGTCCAAGCGGCTACGATAATCTAGAGGGGGTGAATAGATTATCTCCATCTTTTCGATTTCGCCCTCTTTTTCGAATCAAATGCTCAAGACAATAATGAAGGTGCGGAATGTAAACAACACACGTCGATATAAAGAGGTTCAACCCACCTAGGGCCTAATCCTCTACCACCCCAAAGATATCCGGATGGATTTCGAAAAGAAAAAGAATTTTATTAATTACCAAAATTAATACAAATTCAACTTACAACACCTTGAAGAGCACCACACTCTTCTTCAACACCACCTTTGGAGATTACCACAATATCCCTTTGAAGATTACCACAATCTTCCTTCAACGGCACCTTGTGAAGATTACCACAATCTTCACCCTTGAAGAGCACCACACTCTTCAACACCTCAACAAGAAGATTACCACAATCTTCTCACACCTAACACCTAGTTCACCCAAGTGTGTTCTTACCACAAAACACTCACAAGGATATCTTGTGTTTGAATGACGACCACAAATTCAAGATTACAACTCGATAATTGATAATACAATAGAGTGCAAGTGTAATCAAGAATAGCCTAGACCTCAAAGATGTGAAAGTGATAAGCTAGGCAATTTTACAACAAGAATAATGACAATGAAAAACCAAGTGTTTGCTTGAAGTGTATCTTGTTGTGTTGTATCTCAATTGTTGTATTGGTTGCTCCAAAACTTCCTCTATTTATAGGAGATGATTGATCAAGCATAGGCTCCTCTTGGGGATTGAAAATCTACTGAAAAAATACAATTAAAATCAAGAATATAGTCATAGAAATCAATCCCACAATTTAAGGAAATGTGTCTCATTGTCAAAACGGTCATATTTTTTTGTCAACGCATAGATGACGATTCTACCGCACGTAAATAGACGTTGGAAAAATACACAAAGAAAAAAAATAACACAGGCGGCCGGCGACGCCTCTACCTCGACCGGCCGACCATCACCCCAACCGTCCCCTCATGGATTTTGCAAGGATTAAACGCTTAACTTTGAAAACACACTTGCAGTACCGTCGACCCACTGGGCGGCCGACCGGCCGGCCGACGCCCGAGCGGCGGCCGACCGCTTTTTTTTCTTTCCGTCTCATTTTCTGTTTCTAAAAACATCTTCAGTGCAGGGTTGCCCTATAGATACCGGCCGACCACGACTTGACCACGAGACAAATATTGTCCAATTTTTGTCGAAAATAAAACTCAAGAAATACTCCGAAAATTTAGTAAAAACATTTTAAACCGATCGGAAGTATTAGGACAACATTTAGAAACATCGTTTGAGAGTGAAAACCCAATAACGTAAAATCATTAAAAGCGTTGTCCAATTTAGACGAAAATAAACTTTGAGAAAATACTCCTAAAAATATTAAAAACATTTTAAAACATTTAGGAGTATTTGGACAACCTTTAAAAAACATTGTTTTGGTGATAAAATAAAATCATCAAAATTAAGATAAAAACATGTATCAAACAATCTCCCCTTTTTGATGATTACAAACCAAAACAATTTTTACACAAACTAAGAGAGCAATTTTAGAAATGATTTTCCGAAAAACATTTGACCGTTTGGAAGCAACCAAAATTTCCAAAAATATTAAAAGCAACCAAGTAGGGAGTAAATATTTTCAAAAATAAGCTCAAGCTCCCCCTATCCACAAGCACATCAAGAATAATGTAAGAGCAATAATCCATAAGCTAAAAGCTTTAGCTTTTACAATTTGTTCAAGAGCTTATAAGCTCCCCCTGTCACAAAACAACATTAAACAATAATATAAGTCCATCAAGCAACAATTGGACTAAAAATAAATCACAACTTATGGCTTTTATGAGCCATAGCTTATAGCTTTTATGACAAGCTTTTATTAGCTTCTTTGAACTAACGAGCCAATTTCCTGTTTCTCCCCCTTTGGAATCATCAAAAAGAATGTTAGGATGATAGAAACATCATAGAAGAATATCAAAGTGCGCCAAAGAAATGGTTTATCAACCATTGAGCAATTTAGGCTTAAAAACCAAGGAAAATGGGAGAAATGTATCATGAAGAGTTCATACGCTCGTTTTATTTCCCAAAACATGATCTCAATGAGTATAGAAGACATTTGGAAGCGAGAGAATCATGTAGAAGTTGAAATTTTCATTGAAACATTTCAACAAACACTTTGTGTGCGTGAAAAATAGAAGAGGTTGTATAAAACCTTTGTAAATGGTTCAAGCCAAAAATTTGCATATCATCAATCAACCTCATTTCAAAGCTCAAAAAATCATATGCACCATATGTAATAATATGTTCATCAAATAAGAAGCTCAAAGTAGATTCTCAAGGGTTCAACCCAATTGAGATAAGCTAAGAATGATCAAGGCATTACAAATGCCAAAAATTAGAGCAACCATCAAGTAATAAGTCATGCTTTCAACAATACATGTATCAAATGTCCCAACATATTCAACAAAGCAATAAAAGAAGCACTTTTACCATCAAGTACTTCATACCAATGATCAAACAATGCTTTAGAGTATTTTTACCATCAAATACTCCATCAAAAATCATGATCATCCACAAGTCATTATCAACTTGCAATATTAACCCTTTTAAGAAAAACAAGCAAATATCATTAGTACAAATGAGTTTTACAAAAATTCATCAAAATACAAAACATCATTAATGAAAATGCTAGAAAGTAAAGGGGGTGGGGTAACATCATTCCTCATCCGAGGAGAAGCAAGATCCGGGAATAAAGTCCTTGATGAATTTCTTTAACTTGCCGATAGACTTTTGCATTTTAGAGGTCTTTTGCTCCAAAGCCTCATACCTCGTCTCATGAAAAGCCCTCATCTCATCAAATTCGGCTTGAGTATACCTCCTAGGTGGTTGAGCACCGATTACCCTCCGGATTGCTCGGTTCGCCTTCTTCCACCAATCTTGCGGCCCGGCGTCATCAAAGATGTCATTAGGATCGGAGACTCTTGACCTCTTCCTCTCGCCATTTTGGTTGGTCGGATGTCCATATTTTTGCGCATTGTGACTATTTGGGAGATATTGTCAATGTCGAAGTCATTTTGAAAAACTTCCGAGTTAAACTCCGACGAAGGAAGTCCCGATTGAATAAGAAGTTTACAAATCCAATTTCCCATAACCAACTTCTTATTACCTCGAGTAATGGACTCGATTAGACATTGAATGAGTATGGCACCAAAGTTAAGTGGTTCCCTCCTAGCAATCTTATAAGTCAAAAAGTAATCCATATTGCTAGGCATCTTTCCCGACTTACCACAAATGCAATATGCGACAATGACCGATAAAATGCGATGCTCAAGTGTCATTGCCAACAAAGAATACTTAGGCCATACTCCCAAATACGTCTTGACTTCTTTCATCGATACCCCAACATTTCATCATTCCAAGTCCCGCAAGAGAAATAATCCCAACCACCTTCTCTAACATGTAAAAGCCGCAAATATCATTGGGAGTCCATCTAAAATGGCGACCTTTTATAAGCGAATTAACGGCAATCGGCTTTCTATCATTATCATATATCCCACATATTGGCATAAAAGAGTTGGATAATATCATCATCATACAACACATAAGCATGCTCCCATAAATACATCCAACCTTGCTCCTCAAAAAATCCTCTAATCGTAGGATACTCATTCGTAAATGAACTAAAACGACACATTTTAGTCCGAGCAATAGATTTACCTTTCATCCCCGAATCCTCATAGTACCATTCCGCATACTTATTGATGAAATTAATAGCATTTCGGGAATTAGGATCTTGAGTAACAAAAGATTTTTTACCTTTCGCCCAACGGCAATTTTCGAGCGAAATTGTTCCGCGGAGCTCGGTGATTTGGGCCCGAGAGAGAATGGGATTTTGAACATCATCACCTTCTTGAGCCACATTTCTTTGAGCGGCTCGAATATCCCTTTGTTCGGCTTCCTCTTGCCGATTTCTTGACGAACCCTCTCCGCCCCTTCTACGCTTGGAGATGGGATTTCGACCGGTGGAATTCTTTGGAGGAGCCATATATGAAAGATTCTTGAGAAAATAAGAAGATTAGCAACAAGAATCGTGAAAAATGATGAAGAATTGAAGATTCTAGAGAAAAGGGGGTGATATTATCGCTGTTAAGGGTTTGAGAGAAATATTCTTTTCTGTTTGAAACGAAGAACAGAACATATTTAATCGATGATTTTGCACTGGGCGACCGGTCGAGGTAGGGTGCGACCGGTCGAGGTGCAGGGCGACCGGTCGCCCCTGCTTTGACCGTCCCAGTGCAATTTTTTTCTTTCACAGGGTTTTCCAAAATTCGATTTTTCACCCCAAAAGTTTTAAAACTTTGCAAAAATATAAGTTTGGACTATATCCAACAAATATGGGTTTTGGGAAAACATATAAACGATAAAATCGAGACTAAACACGTAGTGCCTTTTAAAAGAAAATATTTGCAAGTTCAATTTGGGGCACTTAAGGAGTCAAAATGAAATATCTTGAAAGATATGTGCATAATATCGAGTTTAAAGAAAAGTACGAGTAGACATACCTTGATGGTTTAAGAACCTTGATGACGTAAAAGCCAATGAGTATGAAATATGTATCCTACACAATTCTTAGACAACATTTTCATAGAAAATTCAAGTGTAGGTAAATAATATGAGATAACAAAACGAGCTTATGCTATAAGATTTCATAAGAGATAATAAGCCACATAAGTCTAATGAAAAGCTCAAGAGTTTTTAGAAAAACATGCAAGATCTCTTTTAAAAATATTGAAACTCATAAACATATAAGAGACCTATTTAAAAAATAAATACTTGAAAAATCATTTTGCAATTAAGACACAATTAAAAACATGCATATAATTAAAAGAAATAAAATGCATATACAAATGGGGAGATACGGTTTACCAATTTCGCCGTTTCCATGGGTTGTGTCTTTCCCATTGTTGATGATGATATCTTCCCATTGAGAAGTCACTTTGTTGATGATGACTTCTCCATTTCCAAGTTTGGTTACCTTCCCATGGTTGATGGTTTCTTCTTCTTTGAAAATCACCTTGTTGATGATGTCTTTGCCATTTCCAAGGATTGTGTTCTTCCCATTTTTGATTATACGCTCTTCTTGGAAATTGGCTTTGTTGAGAGTAGTTTCTCCCTTTTTGATCAAATGAAACGTTCATTTGATGTTTTCTTGGTGGCATGAATTTTCTCCGATTTTTGCTTTGCCGGGTACCTAATAGCACATTGTTTTGTGGTACCCTCATGTGTTTGGGTCCTTTAAGATTAGCTTTGAGACTTTTAGGTCTCCAACAATATTTAGAGTTATTTCTAGCCCGACAAGAATTAGCCGTATGACCCTTTTTGCCACAATAAAAACAAGTAATAATTCTAGGAGCATAATGACCAACATGCATATTGACTTGATCCTTTTTCATATGATTAACAACATTAGGCTTATGATCAAGTCCTTTATCACAATTATGAATATCAACAATATTGGACATTTTATTGGTACTCAAGTTGGATTTTAATAAATCCTTTTTCATGCAATCAATATTCTCAACAAGAGTACTATTTTCTTTTTCAAGGTTTCTAACCTTGTCAAGTGTGGTGGTGTGAGCACATGATAGTGATTCATAGGAAGTAAATAAACTATCCTTATCATTTTTCAAAACAATGAATTCCTTTTTCAAATTTTTGTATTTAACAAGTAAGTTTTGGAATTCATCTTGTAGCTCATCAAAATCATTTTGCAAATCACTATAATCATTTTGAATAACAATATCATAAGAAGTAGAGGGCTTAAGACATACCTCATTTTCTTCATTGATGCCCATAAAACAATATTCAACTTCTTCATAATTGGAAGTTGTAGGAGGCTTATTCCTTAGATTTGTATGATCTTGAGAAGTAGATGCTTTTGTTTGACTCCTTTCATTTGCAAATACTTCATAGATGGCTTCTAATTTTTGCCATACTCCATGTGCCGACTTTATTCCTACAATATGTTCATATTCTAAATTAGTAAATGAACAATATAAAATATTTAAAGCCTTACCGTTTAAGGAGATGATTTTCTTCTCTTCATCATTGAGCTCTTTGAAGCCTTTTGAGGTGTATGGTATATCTTTCGTTGGAATGGATTCTCCATTAATGACGGTGTTCCAAATGTCGAACCCGCAACCTTGTAAGTAGCATTCCATTCTTTCTTTCCAAAATATAAAATTTTTGGAATCAAGTAGTGGTGGCTTGGTGGTGGAGGTGCCGGATAGATGAGCTTCGTTCGTCAGAGTCGATCGTTTCTCTTCACTCGCGATGTGAAACGAGCTTGCCAAAGAGTTTGGCTCGATACCACTTGTAAGTCCAAGCGGCTACGATAATCTGAGGGGGTGAATAGATTATCTCCATCTTTTCGATTTCGCCCTCTTTTTCGAATCAAATGCTCAAGACAATAATGAAGGTGCGGAATGTAAACAACACACGTCGATATAAAGAGGTTCAACCCACCTAGGGCCTAATCCTCTACCACCCCAAAGATATCCGGATGGATTTCGAAAAGAAAAAGAATTTTATTAATTACCAAAATTAATACAAATTCAACTTACAACACCTTGAAGAGCACCACACTCTTCTTCAACACCACCTTTGGAGATTACCACAATATCCCTTTGAAGATTACCACAATCTTCCTTCAACGCACACTTGTGAAGATTACCACAATCTTCACCCTTGAAGAGCACCACACTCTTCAACACCTCAACAAGAAGATTACCACAATCTTCTCACACCTAACACCTAGTTCACCCAAGTGTGTTCTTACCACAAGAACACTCACAAGGATATCTTGTGTTTGAATGACGACCACAAATTCAAGATTACAACTCGATAATTGATAATACAATAGAGTGCAAGTGTAATCAAGAATAGCCTAGACCTCAAAGATGTGAAAGTGATAAGCTAGGCAATTTTACAACAAGAATAATGACAATGAAAAACCAAGTGTTTGCTTGAAGTGTATCTTGTTGTGTTGTATCTCAATTGTTGTATTGGTTGCTCCAAAACTTCCTCTATTTATAGGAGATGATTGATCAAGCATAGGCTCCTCTTGGGGATTGAAAATCTACGTAAAAATACAATTAAAATCAAGAATATAGCTGTTAGAAATCAATCCCACAATTTAAGGAAATGTGTCTGGCAAAACGGTCATATTTTTTTTGTCAAATGCATAGATGCACGGCCGCACGTAAATAGACGTTGGAAAAAATACACAAAGAAAAATAACACAGGGCGGCCGCCGACGCTACCTCGACCGGCCGACCATCACCCCAACCGTCCCCTCATGGATTTTGCAAGGATTAAACGCTCGCTTTCAAACACACTTGCGCAGTACGGCCGACCCACTGGCGACCGGCCGACCGACGGCGACGCCCGAGCGGCATGCACGGCGACCGCTTGTTTTTCTTTCCGTCTCATTTTCTGCTTTCTAAAAACATCTTCAGTACGGGTTGCCCTATAGGGCGACTCTCCGACCACGAGAGATGTAAATATTGTCCAATTTTTGTCGAAAATAAAACTCAAGAAATACTCCGAAAATTTAGTAAAAACATTTTAAACCGATCGGAAGTATTAGGACAACATTTAGAAACATCGTTTGAGAGTGAAAACCCAATAACGTAAAATCATTAAAAGCGTTGTCCAATTTAGACGAAAATAAACTTTGAGAAAATACTCCTGAAAATATTAAAAACATTTTAAAACATTTAGGAGTATTTGGACAACCTTTAAAAAAACATTGTTTTGGTGATAAAATAAAATCATCAAAATTAAGATAAAAACATGTATCAAACACTAATATGCCCAAGCCTTTTATGCCAAAGTTCAGTTTTGTCATTCACAAAGTTCAAGTTGGCCACATAGTTCACATTGTTCATAGAATTTTGCATACATGGAACAAACTCAGCATAGCAAACAAACATGTTTCTTTTCTTTTCAGTTTTAGCAATAACAAGGAAACCTTTCATGATTTTCATCAAACCCTTACCCCATCTTCCCTCATAACCATCATGCTCAAGCATAGCACATGAGATCAAGTTATTAGACAAATCAGGGACATGTCTTACATCATTCAAAGTCAAAACATAATCAGTATCAAGTTTCAAACACACAGTACCAACACCAATAACTTGACATTTTTTTTTATCATTCGCCATAGAAACAAATCCATTTTGCACAGGAGCATATGAGGCAAACAAGTGTTTAAAAGATGTCATGTGAAATGTGCAAGCAGAGTCAATCAACCAATCATTCTCACATAAAGCATTGGAAGGCACAACATTCACAGAATCATGCAGATCATGCACCATAAACATATCACCCATATGATCATTGCCAGTTGTCAAGTTCATAGAGTCATTGGTTTGGTTTTTGTTGTTATGATTATTATTTTGATTATTATTCTGGTTATTCCTAGATTTAGTACATTCTTTGATGTAATGGCCATGTTCACCACAGTTATAATACTTCCTATTGTTCTTAGTTCTAGAACTAGACCTCCCTATGCTCTTGCTTCTCTTTCTACCAGATTTATTGTTGTTGTTATTCCCATTTTTCTTGTTCTGATTTCTACCCCTAACATGCATCACTTTCCATGAACCTTGTTCATTCCCCTTGGATATTTTCAGATCTAATTTCTTACTCTTAAGGCCATTAATCACAATATCAAGGGTAATAAAGTCTCTACCATACTTAATGGCAGATTTCACATCAGCATTAGAATCAGGAATAGCATTCAGCAACACAATAGGAGTATAATCATCAATATTTTTATCACTAGTAAATTTGATATCTTGTATCAGTTTTGTTAAATCATCCAAGTTCTTATCCATATCCTTAGTAAGGTCAAGTTTAAATCTTAAAAACTTTTCCAGTAGAAAGAGCTTTGAGGGCAGAGAAGTTTCAGTATAAAGTTCTTACAATTTATCCACAAATCTTTGGCAGTTGTTAACTTGCCAACTACTCTCAAAACAACATCAGAGAGATTAAGGATAATGGATGAGTAAGCCGTTAGGAAATTTATTTGTTAGATTTGATGATACCATGTAAAACTTAGACTAGGAAGTTGGCACCCCATTACCCTTGTAATTCTATGCTGTAATAGATAGGACTGAAAGAGCTGAGTGAAGTCAGCTATGTCAAAGAATGTTGTTTTGCATGTTTTTGAGTATTATTTTTGTGTGTTTTTGTTTTATTTTGTGTGTGATTATGCATATTTCCGTAGCTTTAAGTATTGGTTATAGTGTCAAGTATTACGTAGGGTGTTTTTGATATTTTTATAGGTTATGATGAAAAGAGGCCCGAAACGAATGAAAAATGGAGAAAACAGGCACAAAGACAAACGTCGGCCGGCAGCAGGGGCGCGAGCACGCAAGACACCAGGTCGTGGGTGCGCGGCTTGGCGCGCGGGGAAGGGCGGCGGCAAGTAATGCACGGGCGCGCGCGGTGTTGTGCTGAACACGAAATTTCTGATTTGTTTTCCGATTTTTGGCTCTTCCACCTTGTTTAGGAATCTAGGCTTATAAATAGGACTTGGGGAGCCCCTATTTTCGACACACCTTCATTCATAGCACTTCTGTACTTTAGTTTTTAGTATTATTCTCTTGCTTTTCATCATTGGGATTGCTTGGGTTCTTCCCCTTGAAGTTATTTTGCTTCTTAATCAAAGAGTAAGATTTCTTCATCTCTTTTGTTTGATTTCAATTGTTGGGTGATTATTATTGTTGCATATTATGTTTATGATTATTTTCTTTCCTTCTATTGAGATTATGATCCATCCCCAAGCATGAACTAATTTCCTTGTTCTAGGATTAGGATAATTTGATTCAAACAAACAAGCATGAGTATTGATTAATTGATTTGCTTTCCTAAATGAATTGTTTTATTTGATAATTGATTGTCTGATCAACTTTTGATTGTTTGGGAGAATAATTAAGATCGATCGAAGATATTATTCCTGGAGTAAATTTATTCACGGGGTTAGATATGAATCAGAGATGTATTATCTAACCCTAAGTTTAATGAAAATAGAAAATTATGTTGGGATAGCCCTAATATGTGAATACGAGAGTTATCAGATCTAGACCTAGTCTTTACATATTTGTTATATTTGTTAACCGCATGATCAATTAATTGATATTCTTGCAAGTTTGATGAGACGAATCCATAATCCTAGACTTTCTTCCATATCTTTTTCTCCAAGTTTATTCGTGCTTCGTTTTAATTCATCTTTTTAAGTGTTTTCTTTTAGTTTATTTAAATCCAACAAATCTGGTTAGAGTGTTTAGGATTTATTTTCTGTTTATTGTGATACATAATAATTATTTGCCGCCTAGGTCTTCTTTGAGAGACGACTTGTGGTTAACTTGCTACCCTACAATTGATCTCATTCTCTTGCGAGGATTGTTAGACTTTTATAGGTCTTTAACGGTTGAACAAAATTTTGGCGCCGTTGCTAGGGAAGGCTTTAGGCGTAATAATTATTGTGTCTATTTTTTCCGTGTTTTTAGTTTAGGACTTATTTTTATTTGCTTTTTTATTTTTACCTTCATTCCACATGTACGTTTGATTTGTTTTCTTAAGTTCGTTTATGCAAGGTCGTAGGATCTCAATCTGGAGCTTGCACCTTTCGTAAATGACATTCACCGCATTCTGAGACGTATAAGAAACGTGGGGGACGATTCTTCAGTTAGTAGCGAGGATTCCCAGGACCACGTTCCAAAGGAAGAATAAACAGACGAGCCTTCAATGGGTGATAATCAAAACAGAAACAACGTGGAGGCAAGTCAGCCTCCGATGTGTGAGTTCAAGTGCCCAGTCATCGGAACCGCAACCTCTTGCATCACTCTGGGACAAGCAGCACATAACTATTAGCTAAAAAATATACACTTCAAGTTACCGTATTTTTATGGATGCCCAATGAGGATCAGCTAAAGATGCGCTGCTTTCCATATACTCTAAAGGATCGGGCAAAAACATGGCTTATGTCTCTGCCTCCCAACTCTTAGATTTTAACTTTTCTCTTTTTTGTGGGAGCAATATAACATTCTAACTCTGGATTTTATTCTTTCACTTGATGTTAATTTATTTGCAACTCTTGATTTATGTACATACATTTCTTGATATTATGTTGCTTTTAGACATTATATATTAATGAATTTGAAGTGTTGATAGTTTAATTTGATGGTTTTATTTAGTTTTGTAAGTTTAAATTATGCTTGTAATAGGATAATATGAATTATATATAAATTAATAAATCACGCTATATAAATGCAATAATTATAGCAAATAGAAAAGACAATGAATTTAAAACCATTGTGAAAGATACAAACAATAAGAAGCAGATGGGCCTTAATTTCAAAACCGTTGTGAAACAAAACAAACACAACGGTTGATAGAGGTGTTCGCATAAAACGACAACAGGTAAACATGTAGGTCCCAAGGGGTGTAAGTGTAAGGTTTAGAAGGGGGGGTTGAATAAACCTTACCAAATTTTCGATTTAGTCCTTTTAAATATACAGAGTTGATTCTTCACAGTTTGTGTCCTTGATGGATATCGATTTAGTCAATCAAGAGAGTTAGTCTCTCAAATGCACTCAACTCGAGCCGTTGATGGAATAACTCAACTCATTGACTCTAAATTAACTCAACTGTGGTTTTGTTTTTTGGAAGACTTAACACCCTTAAGTTTGATTAAGTAAGAGTTTAGTCTTTGGGTTTAGTACTTGTATTATCAAATGGATAGCAAATTTATCAAATATATATAGCGATTAAAAATGCAGAATTAAAATGCTTTGAAATGTAAATGACACAAAGTGAAATTTTTATAGAGGTTCAAGATGGGGTAATTCTTCTACTACTCTCTTCTCCAACTCCCCGGAGGAATCCACTAGGTAATGATCGGTTTACAAAGTGGTAACAGTCCGGATACAAGTCTTGATCACACAACTAACTTGATCCTTTGGGACTCGATGAGAGACGCCTTGATCACTCACCGGCTTCTCGTGCGACTCGGAGTTCTTCACAGGCGCACCGCTTGCTACTACAACTCACTTGCTCAAGCTCTTTGGATTTGATCACGAAGCCCTCCAAAAGCTTAAGACTTGGTTCGATCTTGAACCTTCCTACAAACCTTCGTGGAATGTAGACCCCTTTTCTTCAAAAGTTTCCTCTTCAACTGATTGAAGTTCTCTTTCCTTCACAAAAGTTAGTGTTGGATTGATGTACTTCGTAATGTAGGCTTGAGGATTAATCTTGAATGATTTGAGAGTATTTCTCGGTTATAATTTTAATTGATTTCTTGAATGTTCGTGGTTCAGATCACCTTCTCTCGTAGTCATTCTTCACCTTTTATAGTGGTCTTTCAAAAATTTGCCCGTTGAAGAGATAGGCTTATTTTTTAAAATCACTTGCAATCGTTGGCTTGTCTTGTTGCGATCCTTGGAATTGCCATTTCCTCGTATGAATTGTTATTTCACCTTTTCGAGTTCGACACGGTGTAGTGCTTCCCATTTGTTCATTCCTTTTGCACGCTTCGGGACTCGAGCACTCCGAGAAAGGTGGTATGGAGATATTACTTGTTTAAGTAAATCTCTTGATTTAAATCGGCAACGGATCTTTTACGATTATCTCGACTTGATCAAGCGTTTCCTTGCTTTCCCAGGTGACTTAGAGTCGCTTCCAATCATGGATGACTCTTCTCCGTCACTTCAACTTGAGACTTGGCTTTTCTCGAGTTGACTTGACCGATACTCCACTTAGCCGCATCTCACCGCTTCTTCATAGAGTTCCCGTCTACTCTTCTTTGCCATACTCACGGCCTCGAGCGAGTCTTCCTTCCAGTCTTGATTGTCTTCTTGCATGTTAGGCGTAGGCCGACTTAACTCACTTGGCTAGCTCTAATTGTTACAATGCATTTTACAACAAGAATTGGGGTGCCAACTTTTTATTCTAAGTTTTACATGGCATTCATCAAAATCTAAACAATAAAATTCCTAACAAAACACCGTTGTGAAACAAAACAAACACAACAGTTTGCACCCATTTTCTTTGACCAAAACGACAACGGGTGTTACACATTGTCTTTTACAAAATGAACTGTTGTAGATGGAGGTGTTGTAAAAGAATAACCAAATCGACAATGGTTTTAACCCGTTGTGTATGTCAACACGACAATGATTGTGCAACGGTCTCTAACCGTTGTCATTTATCATAACCACAATGGTTAAAAACCATTGTTATTTATTGTCAATGACCACGGTCTTAACCGTTGTCATTTATCTTATAACACAATGGTTATAAACCGTTGTAGTTGACGGCAAAGACAACGAGATTTAACCATTGTCATTGTGGTACATCTTTCGCAACGCCTTCATACACAACAATTTTTATGCTTAATAGACAACAAAAAAATCTGTTGTGTATTAGCAGTTTTCTTGTAGTGCTCTTACTACTTGGGAGGCGGTGTACAATAAGTTCATAGGTAGGTACTACTCTCGTCAGAAAACTTCGGATCTACGAGGTAAGATAGATACTTTCAGTCAAATGGAAGGTTAACTTTTTCATGAGGCTTGGGATCACTTCCAAGATTTACAGACTAAATGTCCACATCATCACTACCCACTGGAATTGTTAAACCAATTTTTCTATGATGGTTTATCATATAACTTTCAATATATGGTTAACAATGCTGCTGGGGGTGATATGGGTGTGCATACAGCCCAGTAAATTTATGATATTCTAGAGATGATGAGTTATAACTCCCAACAAAAGAGTGCCCGAGGCAAACGGGCTACCGTGAATGAAGTAGCTCCAAGTTACAATGTGACAACAATTGGCTGAGTTGACTAAACAAGTACAATTGTTGGCTACATGGGGCCATCCATCTAACGCCCCTCCCTCTGCCGAGTCATGTGAAATTTGTGGTGAATTTGGTCATGGGGCTAATGTTTGTAATATGGTGGTTGAACAACAGGTTGAGGACATTAACGCTATCCAGGGTTTTCAACAAAGGCCTCGTAATGATCCCTACGCTCAAACTTACAACCCAGGTTGGTGGAATCATCCAAACTTCAGTTGGGAATATTCGCAAAATCCATCTCAAATCCATCCGAGGACACCTCCCCAAGGTCAGTCATAAAATCAATCTCGACCTCTATCGATTGAAGAAAGCTTAAGTTCGTTCATTTAGGTTAGTAAGAAAACTCAAGAGGCCAACATACATCGATTTGAGTCTATGGAAGCTTCATTCAAACGTCTTGAAACCCAAGTTGGTCAATTAGCCACTCAAGTAGGTGAAATTACTCACCATGTGGTAAATAAAGGAAAGCTACCTAGCCAACCAGAACAAATCCAAACCGTCACTGTGTTATGAAGTGGTAAGGTTATTGATAATAAAATTGAAATTTTATTTTCTACTACTTTGACTAACCCTATAGGTGACAAGGAGATCACAATTGCGTCAAATTCAAAAGACATGCAAAAGGAAGAAGAGGGGAGTAAGGGATCTGCCTTGTACAAAACCAACAATCCTTACAAACCTCCAATTCCTTTTCCAAGTCGCATTTGGAACGAAAAACAGGATAAGCAATTCCTGGATTTCTATAACATGTTATCTAAGGTTAATGTTAATTTACCTATGCTAGATGTTATAAGAAATGTGCCAGCTTATGTCAAATTTTTCAAAGAACTTGCATCCAATAAAATGAAGTTTGGCGACAATGAGAAGGTACTAATTTCCAAAGTGGCAAGTGCAATTCTTCAACACCAATTGCCCCCTAAACAACGAGATCCAGGTAGTTTTTTATTAAAATTGCAATGAGAAATGGTAAGGAAACTTCCGAGATGCTCAACTTGGGGGCCGGGATCAATCTGATGCCTTATTCTATTTTTAAACAACTTGATTTAGGAGAACTGAAGCCCACTAGAATGTGTCTTCAACTTGCTGATAGGTCCATTCGGTACCCTAAAGGTATTGTTGAAGATATTTTGGTAAAAGTGGGTGGTCTCATTGTCCCTGTTGATTTTGTTGTATTAGAAGTAGGGGAAGTGCAAAATCAAGATAATGAGCACACACTTCTGTTAGGCCGACCATTTATGGCCACCACGCACACACTTATTGATGTTAGAAATGGGTGCATGACTATGACTGTTCTCGGTGAAACTGTGACTTTCTCTATTTCTAATACTAAACATATCCCCGCGCATGCATCACTTAAAAATTTCTCATTCGTTGATTTAATTGATGGGGCAGTCGAAAACACCTTCTTGCATGATTATAGTCTTGACACTTTATTTCTTGAGCAGGATGATATTTTTGACGTCATGGAAGACGTATGGGCTAGCTTAAATGAGGGGGGTGATGGAAATATTCGCGTTAGAAGATGTGGATAGTAAACCCCGACAAAAGCTTGAATTGAAAGAACTCCCTAAACATTTACAATATATGTTTTTAGAAGCAGGTGAGCAGAAGCCGGTGATTATTTCTGCTCTACCCCGCGCTGAAGAGAAGAAGTAAAAATTGCTAAGAAAATTTAAAAATGCAATTGGATGGGGGTTGAGTGATATCAAAGGGATTAGCCCTGCTACATGTATGCATAGAATTATTTTAGAAGAAGGGGCTAAGCCTAATAGAGAAGCTCAAAGAAGATTGAACCCCGTTATAATGGAAGTAGTGAAGAGGTATTAAAACTCCTAGCTGAAGGGGTGATATACCCGATTACGGATAGTGAATGGGTGAGTCCGGTGCACGTTGTACCAAAGAAGAGTGGGATAACAGTTGTAGAGAATGAAAAGGGTGAAATTATTCCCACTAGGACCACGACTGGATGGAGGATGTGCATAGATTATAAGAAGTTAAATGCTGCTACTAAAAAAGATCCCTTCCCCCTTCCATTTATTGATCAAATGCTTGACAAATTTGCATGACACAGTTTCTATTGTTTTTTGGATGGTTTGTCAGGTTATTATCAAGTGGCCATTGCACCGGAAGATCAAGCAAAAACTACTTTCACATGCCCAGTTGGGACTTTGCATTTCGACGAATGCCGTTTGGACTTTGCAATGCGCCAACAACTTTCCAAAGGTGCATGTTTCAATTTTCTCTGACATGGTTGAGGACTTCATTGAGGTATTTATGGATGATTTTTCTGTATTTGGATCCTCTTATTCTGATTGTCTTAATAAAGTGGCTAAGGTTCTTGAACGATGCATTGAATGCAATTTAACTTTAAGTTGGGAAAAAAGCCATTTTATGGTGACAAGCGAAATTATTTTAGGCCATGTGGTTTCAAAAAGAGGGATTGAGGTTGATAAAGCTAAAATTGATGTTATTGGAAAACTACCTCCTCCCATTAATGTTAAGGGCATTAGGAGTTTTCTTGGGCATGCTGGATTTTATATAAGGTTTGTTAAGGATTTTTCAAAAATTAGTCAACCCCTTTGTAAATTGCTTGCTCAAGATGCCCCTTTTGATTTTGATGAAAAATGTTTGAATGCTTTTAACACATTAAAAGAGAAATTGATATCTGCTCCTATTGTTGTTGCTCCTGATTGGTCATTGCCTTTTGAAATTATGTGTGATGCATCTAATCATGTTGTAGGGGCCGTCTCAGGACAAAGAATTGATAAATTGCTCCATGTGATTTACTATGCTAGTTTGACTCTTAATGATGCACAAGTAAATCACACTGCCACTGAAAAAGAACTATTAGTTGTTGTTTTCTCCTTGGATAAATTCAGATTTTACATTGTTGGGTCTAAGGTAATTACCCATAGTGATCACGCAGCCCTGCGTTACTTATTAAGTAAGCCACAAGCTAAACCTAGGTTAATTTGGTGGATTTTGATGTTGCAAGAATTTAATGTTGAAATAAAATATAGAAAAGGGTGCAAGAATGTAGTGGCAGATCACTTGTCTTGTCTCACTCTTACTGATGATACTCTTGCTTCTCATGAAAACGAGCATATAATTTATTTTTTCCCCCATGAGCAATTATTTGAGGTTACTTCAATTCCTTGGTATGCCGACATTGTGAATTATCTTGCATGTGGAATTGTGATAACTAACCTTTCATTTCAGGAAAAGAAAAGATTTTTATCTACTTGCAAGTTCTACTTTTGGGATGACCCATACCTGTTTAGAATCTGCAAGGATGACATTATCCGAAGATGCATTCCTTGAAGACGAACATAATGATGTTTTGGCATTTTGTCATGAAATGCACTGTGGTGGGTACTTTGGAGGCCGTAAAACAGCCTTTAAGGTTCTACAATCGGGACTATATTGGCCAACATTGTTCAAGGACACACATAATTTTGGCTGACATGCAATAAATGCCAAAGAATTGGAAATATTAGTAGGAGGAATGAAATGCCTCTGAATAGTAACTTGGTAGGTGAAATATTTGATGTGTGGGGTATGATTTCATGGGCCCCTTCCCTAAGTCTTTTGGTTATGAATATATACTTGTTGTTGTTGACTATGTGTCCCGATGGGTTGAGGCAATGCCCACGAGGACATGCGATGCTAACACTGTCATCAAGTTTGTGTAGGAAAATATTTTATGCAGGTTTGGATTCCCGAGAGCTATCATTAGCGATGGGGGAAAATATTTTTACAACAAATTGGTTGAAAAACTGATGAAGAAAAATGGTATCACACATAAGGTAGCTACACCTTATCATCCTCAAACTTCTGGGCAAGTAGAAACCACCAACAAACAAATAAAGGGGATTATGGAGAAGACAGTAAACCCTACAAGGAAAGACTGAGCTACCAAGTTAAATGATGCGCTCTGGGCATACAGAACAGCTTATAAAAGAGTTTTGGGAATGATCCCCTATAGACTAGTTTTCGGGAAAGCGCGTCATTTACCAGTTGAAGTGGAGCACAAGGTATATTGGGCTATCAAAGCAACAAATTTCGACTTGGACAAAGCAAGAGGCAAAAGAAAGTTGCAATTGTCTGAATTTGACGAGCTTCGTAATGACGCATATGAAAATACGCGAATATACAAAGATAAAGTCAAGCGATTGCATGATAAAAGGATTATCCATAAAAAGCTCGAGCTAGGTATGAAGGTCCTTTTATTTAACTCACGATTGCGGTTATTTCCAGGGAAGCTAAAATCAAGATGGAATGGGCCATTTGAGATCGAAGAGGTATACCCTTATGGAATGGTAAAACTACTTAATCCAAGAATGCATGAATCTTTCAAGGTGAATGGTCATCGGGTTAAGCCATATTTTGAAGGGGTATCTCGGGCTAAAAGAATTGAGAGCATAGGCCTCGAAGAGGTCACTTAATAACCGTACTCAGGTATCGTCAAGCTAAACACGTTAAATAAGCGCTTCTTGGGAGGCAACCCAATTTTTTTCCCTTTTTATATTCTTTTTATTTTTCTCTTTTTTCTCGACTAACCGTATCTAATGGTTTAATTGAGTTTTCTCTTTTTTGTATAAGTTAATTAAAAAAAAGATACAGGTGCAGGCGCGCGGTCGCACGCAACAGCGTAGCATGGGCGCGCGTGACAACACAGGCAGGCACGTGAGGCACGCCGGGCGCGCGGGCTCGTGCAAGAGGCAATCAACAGGGTTAAATTTCACGAATTGGGGTTTTGAAACACAATTTTTCACCCCCAATTCGAAAATCCTCCCTCCCCTTCCAAATTCTCTCTACCAAATCGCAAAATTCAATGGTTAAAGCCACATTCCACTGCGATTAACCAATTCTAATCGATAAATCATGTATAGAAGGACCAAAAGGGCTCAAAATCAACAACCTAGGGTGGAAGAAGATGACATAATGAATCCGGTGGATTTAGCCGAGCAATTCAATGCCCCATTTCCGATTTATTCCGAAGAAGAAGGCTAAAGGTACACTGGCCTACTCTCTCGCGAGGTACCTCCATCTACCTTCTTGTCTATAGATACATTGCAAGAATTGGGGTTGTTTGATGAATTTATAAGATTTGTCAAATTTTTTGGATGCAAAAATTTTGCCCCACTTACTTCTAGGGTGTTGATTGAGTTGGTATTGGAGTTTTATATGACATTGCATTTTTTGGATTCACATCTTACGGATTTTACATGTCGTCTGTTTGGGGAGGAATGTGAAGTAAATTTTAGAGTAATGAAACCTATTTTTGCGCTATCTAGGCATGGTATTCGGGCAGTGCCCAATTCATTTAACACAGCTGGATTTTGGGCAGAATCGACGGGTTATAATAACTTTTCTACAAAGGGAACCCCAAATGGTTTAATTACAGACCCTGCCTTATGCTTATTGCACAAATTCATTACTCATTGCGTTTTTGGAAAATATGAGAGTAGTCGGGTGACTACCCCGGAGTTGTTTTTTATATGGTACTTTTGTCGTAACACCAAAATTTGCACTACGACATTCATTTTCGACACTTTCTACCGCAACCTTCGGAACTATAAGGATAAGTTGGGTTTGGGACACTTAATTTTTCAACTAGCTATTCATTTCAACGTGGTCCCCGATCATCTCGACCACCTTGTTAAAATTTCATATGGGTCCTTGAATACGACTTTGCTAAAACTACGGATTTTCTAACAAAAGAAGGCACTTTAAAGGATCCCGTCTCCCAGAAATATTTTCGTAGTGATACATGGAACCCGATGAATATTGATGGCGATGAAGCTACGAGTGCCGTAATCGTTCGTTCTTGATGAAGTTGACGTTATTTATTTATTTATTTGCTTTATTGTTTTCTTTGGAGTCTATTAGCTATTTGTTTTTTGTTGGAGTCTAAGTTAGCTATATGTTTTTTTGTTGGAGTCCTAAGTTAGATATAATTCTAGTTGCAGTAGGAATGCATGAGAACCGTAACTATTTAAGTGCTTTTCTTTATGTTGCAAACCAGTTGAATCTTGATTAAGAAATATAAAATGAGAGTGTTTCTCTCAATCGCTCCCATTGTTACGCTTTCTCCACGTCAGTTGGTATCAGAACCAGGTTAGGATCCTTCGTCATGCCTCCAAGATGACATCACCTACCAGACGCTGCAGCCCAAGCCGACGTCCAACGCGATGCGAATATTGCCGCGCTAGGACACCAAGTCGAGCTTCTGATAGGCGCGATGGATGATATGCACCTTTTGATGGCAGGTCGTCAACAGGGCGACCCTGCACGTGGTGGTCTAGCCCCTGGTCATGATAGCCGTCACGACGGACGCGCACGACATGGACGCGAGGGCGATGGGCATCCACCTACCCCCCGGCTCACTCCAACGATGATGATACGCTATCCGAGGTTAATCCTTTTGCCCCTTTGGTGCCTCAACATGATCAGCGGGGTGACGATGACCGTCGTTGGGAGTTGGGCTTTAAGATGGCGATTTCTTTGGGAGTCTTGACGCCTCTGAATTCCTCGATTAGCTAAACTCAGTCGAAGAAGTATTAGATTTTAAGGCAGTCCTCGATCCACATTGCGTGCCTCTCATTGCCACACGTTTTCGGGGTCGCGCTTTCGGCTTGGTTGCAACAATTGAAACTTACTCGACAACGCCATGGTAAGCCCCGTATCACTACATGGGAGAAATTTCGTAAGCATATGGAGCGTGAATTTTTACCGTTTAATTATGTACGCACTCTCTACCAACGACTTCAGAATCTTCGTCAAGGCACTCGCTCTGTGGATACATATACTAAAGAATTTTATCACCTGATTGCTCGCATTGATCTCCGTGAATCCGTTGATCAGTTTGTGTCTCAATACATTGGGGGTTTACGACTTCCCTTTCAGGACACTCTCAATCTATTCGCACCGGTCTCTCTTTCGGAAGCATACCAACGTGCCTTATTATTGGAACAACAATTTAACAGACGCCCTGCGGGAACTTCTGCCATTCCCTCTCGACCTCCAACCACCTTTCCACCTTCGCCCGCCACATGACTCCGCTCACCCACGCCCAACACACCGGCTGCCAAGCGTTCCCCTGGTATTGCTTGTTTTAATTATGGTGAACCAGGTCATCGTCAGGCGTTGTGCCCAAAGTCCAGCGGCCAACATGCTTTGCTTGCCGATGATAGTGTCCTGGAGACTTATGAGGGGCCTCCACTTTTTGATACTGCTTCCCCGGATCCTCTACCTGAAGAACATCTTAACAGCGATGTGGGTCCAGCCCTTGTACTCCGTCGTGTCTGTTATGCTCCTCTCACCCTGACAGATTCTAACCTTCAGCAAAATCACATTTTTGAGTCCTCATGTACGATCAATGGTAAGGTTTGTCGCTTCATTATTGACTCTGGGTCTTGTGAAAATGTCATTGCGTCAGAGGTTGTGACTAAATTAAACTTAACGCATGAAGCACATCCTCATCCATACACACTCGCTTGGATTCAGCGGGGTAACTTTATTACGGTGGACAAACGTGTTTTGGTCAAGTTCTCCATTGGGTCGATATATAGTGATTCTGCTTGGTGTGACATAGTTCCAATGAACGCATTTCACTTGTTATTGGGTCGGCCTTGGCAATTTGACCGCTCCGCCATTCATGACAGACACATTAATACATATTCCTTTCATTTTGGTGAGATTAAAATTGTGTTACACCCAACTCTGCCCCGTTCCTTCACCCCAGCAGCCCCCGACCGTGTTCTTCTCCTTTCCCGAGCTATGTTCGGCCACGAGATGCAGACTGCGCCCTTGGTGCTCATATTATTGGGTGTTGAGTCTTCTTCCTTCCAGGCTTATGTGACGCCCTGTATTTTAGCGACGTGAGATACGACGTTGTGTAGTAATTTATTTATTTGGTTAAGTAACACGAACTCATTATTAATAAAATGTGACCCGACTTTTATTTATTTCTTTCAACGTCAATTACGCCTTCCTCGTTTTCGAGCCTAACGATTTTATATTCTCCTCTAGTATTATTACTTGATCGGTTAATTATGACTTTAGAAATATTAGACCCTCGATAATTTAGGAGTATATTTCAATCCTTATCCAAATATTCTATCTTGTTCTATAATACATTCCCAACCAACTTACAATTTATTTCTTTTGCAATACACCTTGGATATTTCGCATCCTTAATTTAAACTTCTAAATAATTATTTATCATTACCTATACATTTTAGTTTCCTCAATTTTATAAAAGAAAAGAAAACAAATATTTTTTTTCTCTTTTTCCTAATTATCAACTTTATCACTTAAAATGGGGAAAATAACTCATTTTTTTCTTCTTATATTACTATTTTTATCTCCCAACTAGATTTTTATTTTGGGACAAAAAAAATTTAAAATTTTGATATGATCCCCCTCCAAAATCGGGCTTAATGAGTAAAGTGGGGAAGTTGTTTCATTTTATTTAACCTACTATATTTTTAAATTATCCTACTAATCCCACTACACCATCAATTAACAAAACAAAAATTCAATCACCAACCTCCCACCATTTTCGGCCAAGACTTGGGGTCAATTTGTTTTTTTAATTTATTTATAAAGACTACCTATTGATCCAACTATGTAAAAAAAAAAGGTTCATCCAACACACCATGTGTTTCGGCCATAGGGGACAAATTAGGGGGGGTTCACTTTTTCTTTTCCAACAACTATTAAGAAAACAAAAATACAATGTATATAAAGAAAACAAAATTAATAAAGTCCTCCTACAAGACTAACTTTCGGCCACTAAGGAGTAGGGGGAATCAATCCAATTTTTTTCATTCCCTACAACAACTCATTGATTCCCATTTACTTTAAACAACTGCAAAAAAAAAAAATCTCATCCTCCTACTTACCATATTTTCGGCCATCATTTGTGAGGGGAGGAATAAATTTTATTTTTCATCCTATCACTCACAAACTCTTCCTACATCCTTCCTCTCTAACACTTGAATAAGAAAAAATCCTCTCCACTCCCTCTCTTGACCGAAAACATGATTAAGTAAGGTAAGGAATTTTTTTCTTCCATTTTCATTTTTACCTCTTTTTGAAACTTCAAACCTATACCTCCAATTTCTAACTTGATGAATCCTTCTTATTAAGGTACTCCTAGAGGAATTTCTTGAAGAATTAAGAGACTTAGACTAGATTACAAGCTTGAAGTGGAAATTCAAAACTACACATTTTTAGGGTGAGAAAATTATAGTTTTAGTATTTTTCTCTTGACAACACGAAGAATTAATTTTTGACTCAAGAATATAAATTTTTGGAGCTTAGGGGCTGACCTACACCCTCTCAAGTTGAAGATTAGAAGCTTGAAGGAAATTTCCATTTTTAAAGACTACTTGAAGACATTGTGGTAAGTAGTAACTATTTGGTCCTAGTATATTTTCTTTAGACTTGAGACTTTAATTTTAACACCAAAATATGGTTTGGATACCATTTAGGGACTGACCTTCAAGAGCTTGAGTCAAGAAATTGATACAAGGAAGAATACTCCATTTTAGACCAACCCGAGAAACTACTACGAGGTGGGTGAAAATCTTTCAAAAATATGTGTTAAGTTGGTATTTTACCAATTAATAATGTATTTTAGACTAGGATTTTATATTAATTTTGGATGTTTTAGAGTCGCTAGAGTCCATTTTATTTCATTAAGTGTCGTCGAAGAGTCAATACAGGTTTTGGTAGCCGGAAAATAACGAAAACAACGAAAAACGTGTTTGGGAGAAAGAAATTGCATTTGAAGAAGAAGGAAAAGAGGAAAAATCGCAATTTTGGCCCACTTTAGCCTGGTGCCGCAGTGCCAAAACCCCCGCGCTGCAAAATCAGGCAGTGCAACAAGTTGAAGTGGCGCTGCAGCGCCCACTCCTTGGCGCCGCAGCGCCGGGATGTATCGAGGTGGCGCTGCAGCGCCCCATTTTTGGCGCCGCAGCGCCGTGCGGGCAATAGGGACGGGCGCTGCAGCGCCGTGCTTTGGCGCCGCAGCGCCCCTGGGCGGAAATTACAAGGCAACTTATTCCTTTTTCTTGGACTTTTGTGGGGGTATAAATACAAGTCTTGGGGCGTGAAATTAGGGATCTTGGACCCTTGGGAAGACAACAAAGCAGCAAGAAGACAAGGAAGAAGGCTAGAAACACATTGGGAAAAGCTTGGAGAAGAAGATTGAAGGCTCTTATCATCTAGAAATAGAGAAGATCCCTCAACTCTTGTTCTTATTTTGTTACTTTCTCCATATCTTGTAAGATGTATTGTTGTGTTCTTATGGATTCATTTTCTTCAATCATGAGCTAAACTTTATAATTCTAGAGGGATGATGTAATCTATGTTTGAACTTATGTTTTGATATTGTGGTTTGTCAATCTATATTTTCCAATTTATTTGTGCTATTTGGATCTATTGCTTCTAAATTACTTGATCAATAATTTAGAGTGTTTGGTGTATTTGATTTGACACTTGAGAGAGGTAATTAAATACATGACCTTGAAATAGCATAACCTAGGATTTCATAGAATTGAGAGATTTGTGAATCCTTTGAAGTCATTTATCAAGATTCATAACTTTTATTGAGATTTCAATTGGTGATTTTTATAGAGATATTGATTTCCTAATTGAGATCTAAAATCATTTGGTACTCGAGAGAGGAAATGATTATTGTAGAAATCTTGACTTATAAATTGATAATTGATGATTGATAAACCATATTGATAACATAAGGGATAACTAGATTCATCACACCTCTAGAATTCATTTAATCATTTGGATAAACTCATTGATATTTTCATATTCTTGATTTATTTTTGGTATTTTTAGTATAATCAACTCCATCAAATATTGAATTTCTAAATAAAGTTAGACTACTATATTATAGTACTTAGCGATAATTCGATAATTATTCCCTGTGGATTCGACAACTATTCCCTGTGGATTCGACAACCTTACTTCTCTATATTAAAACTTGACACCGTAGACTTGCGGTTAGAAAAAATTATCTAACAAGTTTTTGGCGCCGTTGCTGGGGAATAATTCATCTTATTTGCGCTAATATTATTACTTAGTAGTTTTGCTTTAATTTAGATTGGTTCTTTGTTACAATAGGGTTATTGTCATTTTTGCATTCTCTTGTTGATGCGAAAAAACAAAAGTGCTAATTTAATCTTATTTGATCCTGAAATTGAAAGAACACTTCGAAAGATTAGAGCCGCACGAAGAATCGAATTTGCAAAAATGGCAGGAACGATGATGATGAAGAACACGTACCTATTATTGCACCACCGGAAAGGGCCATTCGGGACTATTTTCGACCAACCACGAATCAAAATTATTCGGGCATTGTTCGCCAACCTATCAATGCGAATAATTTTGAATTGAAGCCGGCCCTGATAAACATGGTGCAACATAATCAATTCGGGGGAAGTGTCGTAGACAACCCAAATGCTCATCTAGCTATTTTTCTCGAGATATGTTACACTATCAAAATGAATGGGGTTCCCGATGAAGCTATTCGGTTGAGGTTATTTTCGTTTTCACTTCGCAATAAAGCTAGACAATGGCTTCAAACCTTCCCACCCGGAAGTATCACTAGTTGGGATGATCTCACTGAAAAATTCATGGCAAAATATTTTCCACCTAGCAAGACACTTCAACTGAAAAGTGAGATTGCTCAATTTCATCAACTCGACTTTGAGCCACTCTAAGAAGCTTGAGAGTGATTCAAAGAATTATTGAGGAGGTGTCCACAACACTGGTACACAGATTGGCAAAAAGTTCAGTATTTCTACAATGGTATGAATGGGCATTCGAGAACTATTATAGATGATGCAGCGGGAGGTACATTGATGGCTAAAACTCCAAGTGAAGCCATGCTTTTACTAGAAGAAATGGCTGCCAATAGTTATCAATGGCCTTCTGAGAGATCTACGCCAAGAAAAGTCGCCGGTGTTCTTGAACTTGATACTATGTCCGCATTGGCCTCTCAAATTTCCGCCTTGTCAAAGCAAATTGCTATTCTAAATTTGGGTGGAAAACAACAACCAGAGGCAGTCATGGAGATAAGTCAAGAAATGGTGAATCCCGATACGGAACAAGCGAATTATGTGAACAATCGGGGTTTCAACAATAGAGGGAATCAATTGCCGACGCATTATCATCCGGGACTTCGCAATCATGAAAATTTCTCATATAGCAATATGAGAAATGTGTTGCAACCACCTCCGAGATTTCAGAATCAAGCAAGTACGAGTACACATGTGGGAGAACAAAAGCCGTCTTTGGAAGAATTACTTAGTTCATTCATTGTAGAAACACGAGCAAGAATGAACAAGACCAATTCTAACATAGACAATTTGGGTTCAAGGGTTATAACAATTGAAAGTCATCTCAAATCTTTGGGGACACATGTGGGTCAATTGGCCACGGCTATTAATTCACAATAGAAAGTTGATGCGTTTCCAAGTAACACCGAGGTGAACCCACGTGAGCATTGCAAGGCCATTAAGTTGAGAAGTGGAACGGAATATGATGAACCGAAGATGCCTACTCATTCTACCAATGAACCAGAAGCAAGCTCTGAAACACTTCACAATGAAGAGGGCATTGACAAGTCAATAGAAAGTGCGAAAAATGAGGTATAACCAATTTCCAATTCTGATAATTTGTTACCAAATTCTCTTCCTTTTCCACAGAGGTTTCAGAAGAAAAAGTTGGACGCTCAATTTTCCAAGTTCTTGGAAATATTCAAGAAAATTCACATCAACATTCCTTTTACCGATGCACTTGAGCAAATGCCAAATTATGCAAAATTCATGAAGGATGTGATGTCGAGAAAGAGAAGGTTGGAGGCATACGAAACGGTCAATCTCACAGAAGAGTGTAGCGCCATTTTGCAAAGAAAGCTACCACAAAAATTAAGAGATCCGAGGAGTTTCACTATCCCATGCACTATTGGTGATTCTTATTTTAATAAGGCTCTTTGTGATTTAGGTGCTAGCATTAATCTTATGCCGTTATCTATTTTCAGGAAACTTGGCCTTGGAGAGATAACGCCGTCCACCATCACATTGCAATTAGCCGATAGATCACTCACCAACCCAAGAGAAGTGATTGAAGATGTGTTGATCAAAGTGGATAAATTCATATTTCCGGTGGATTTTGTGGTGTTGGATATGGAGGAAGATTATGAAATGCCATTGATTCTTGGAAGACCTTTTCTAGCAACTGGACGAGCTCTAATTGATGTGCAACGAGGAGAGTTAACATTACGGGTAAATGACGATGAGGTATTGTTTAATATTTATAAAGTAATGAAATTTCAAGAAGAACCTCAAACATGTCATTTTATTGATATGATCGAACAATGTGATCAAACGGAGGTTATAAAATAAGATTTAAAAGATCCGTTAGAACATTGTTTGATTAATTCAATAATGAAATGTGATGAGGAAGTTAGTGATGATATTGATTTGCTTGAGTTTATTCTTTCCCTTGAGGCTAAAGAAATTGTAAAAGAAAAACAAAAGGAAGAATTAGAAAATGCTAATATTGAAAATATTCTGAAAGGCACTTTAGAACTAAAAGAACTTCCGGAATATCTTCAATATGCATTTTTGGGAAAGGATAAAACTTACCCGGTAATTGTTTCTGCTTCATTGTCTTCACCCGAATTGGAAAAGTTGTTGCGTGTGCTTCGTGAACATAAGTCGACTTTGGGTTGGTATATTTCTGATTTGAAAGGTATAAGTCCTTCCATTGTAATGTACAAAATTTTAATGGAAGAATCTTATAAACCTTCTATTGAACACCAAAGACGACTTAATCCCGCAATGAAAGAAGTTGTGAGAAATGAAGTTTTAAAATGGCTAAAGGCAGGTATCATTTATGCCATTTCTGATAGTTAATGGGTGAGTCCAGTACAGATTGTTCCTGAAAAGGGAGGTATGACAATTGTGAAAAATGATAACAATGAATTAATTTCTACACGAACTGTCATAGGATGGTGAGTATGTATTGATTACAGGAAACTGAATAAAGCTACTCGTAAAGATCATTTTCCCCTTCCCTTTATGGATCAAATGTTGGACAGGTTGGCAGGGTACGAATACTACTATTTTCTTGATGGCTATTCAGGGTACAATCAAATCGCCATTGCCCCTGAGGATCAAGAAAAGACCACATTTACATGTCCATATGGTACTTTTGCATTTCGCAGGATGCCATTTGGATTATGTAATGCACCTGCTACTTTTCAGAGGTGTATGATGGCGATTTTTCATGGTATGGTTGAGGAAATCATGGAGATTTTTATGGACAATTTTTCTGTTTTTGGTACTTCTTTTGACCATTGTTTGCATAACTTATCTCTTGTTTTGCAACGTTGTGAGGAAACTAATCTTGTACTTAATTGGGAAAAATGTCACTTTATGGTCAAAAATGGAATTGTACTTGGGCATCGTATTTCTTGTACAGGTTTGGAAGTTGACAGGGCGAAAGTTGTGGCTATTGAAAAGCTACCCCCACCTTCAAATGTGAAAGGCATAAGAAGCTTTTTAGGGCATGCAGGATTTTACAGAAGATTTATAAAAGATTTTTCAAAAATTGTTAAACCACTTTGTAATCTCCTTGAAAAAGATGCTATCTTTTGCTTTGATGAGTCTTGTTTGCAGGCATTTGAACAGATAAAAAAGGCACTTGTTTCAGCTCCTATTATGATAGTGTCGGATTGGACCCAACCATTTGAGCTGATGTGCGATGCAAGTGATTATGCAGTGGGTGTCGTTCTTGGTCAGAGGCTAGATAGAATTTTTAAAGCAATTTACTATGCGAGCAGGACCATGGACAATGCCCAACAAAACTACACCACCATAGAAAAAGAGATGTTGGCGGTAGTTTTTGCATTTGATAAATTCCGAGCTTACTTGGTGGGTACAAAGGTGATTGTTTATACGGATCATGCCGCAATCTGATATCTTTTCTCAAAAAAGGACGCAAAACCTCGGTTAATTCGATGGATTTTACTCTTGCAAGAATTTGATATTGAGATTCGGGATAAAAAAGGAAGCGAAAATGTGGTTGCCGACCATCTATCCCGCCTTGAGCAATCGCACGAGGTGATTGAAAGCCCAATAAAAGAATCATTTCCTGATGAACAAATTATGCGTGCCGAGACATCATTACCTTGGTACGCAAATTTTGTTAATTGCCTCGCGGGAGGAGTTTTGCCACCGGACTTGACTTCACACCAAAAGAAAAAATTCCTACATGATGTTAAGTCTTATTTGTGGGATGATCCGCTACTGTTCAAAAGATGCGCGGATTCTATCATTCGTCGTTGTGTTCCTAAGGAAGAAATTGGAGAGATTCTTCAACATTGTCATTCCTCATCTTACGGGGACATTTCGGGCCAACCAACCCAACAGTGCAAAATTACTACAATCGTGGTTTTTATTGGCGAACATTATTCAAAGACTGTTATGCTTTTGTAAAGACTTGTGATCGATGTCAAAGGGTTGGTAATATTTCACGGCGTCATGAGCTTCCTTTGACAAACATAATGGAAATGGAATTGTTTGATATATGGGGTATTGACTTTATGGGGCCATTCCCCGCGTCCTATGGAAATTTGTACATTTTGCTTGCGGTTGATTACGTCTCCAAGTGGGTAGAGGCGATTGCTACACCAACGAATGATGCTAAGGTAGTACTCAAATTCTTGCACAAGCATATTTTCACCTGGTTTGGTACTCCTCGAGCTATTGTAAGTGATGAAGGTACGCATTTTTGTAATAAATTATTTAATAACCTTCTTGCTAAATTTGGTGTGCGTCATAAGATTGCGCTTGGTTACCATCCTCAATCCAATGGTCAAGCCGAAATTTCCAATCATGAAGTGAAACAAATTCTTGAAAAACGGTGAGTTTTAATCAAAAGGATTGGGCACAAAAGCTCGATGATGCCTTGTGGGCTTATCGCACGGCTTATAAAACACCCATTGGTATGTCACCATATCGATTGGTGTTTGGTAAAGCATGCCATTTGCCGGTTGAACTTGAGCATCGAGCTTATTGGGCAATTAAGAAATTGAATTTTAACTTAAAAGAGGCCGGTGAAAATCGATTACTTCAATTAAACGAAATGGAAGAATTTCATCACGAATCATATGAAAATGCCAAAATGTATTAAGAAAAAACAAAAAAATGGCATGATCAAATGATTTTGCGACGTGAATTCTTACTCGGCCAACAAGTGTTATTGTTCAATTCTAGATTGAAACTATTTCCAGGTAAACTCAAATCACGATGGTCCGAACCATTTGTGGTTGAACGTGTGTTTCCCTATGGTGCTGTCGAGTTGAGGGGAAACGATGGCAATTCATTCCAAGTGAACGGACAACGATTGGAACATTATTTTGGAAATGAAGCAAGGAAAGTTTTAAATCTTCCACTTGGTGATGAAGTTTCTTGAGCCCGAGTAGTTAAGTCCGGCTAACGACTATAACTTTAGCGCTTCCTGGGAGGCAACCCAAGTGATTTTTGTGTAATTGCATTTTATTGTGATTTTATTTTTGGCTTATTTTTATTTGAATTTTGGTGTGATTTTTTTGTGTGAATTAACATTTTGTGTGATTTTTAATTTGTTTTTATTAATATTTTATATGTATATATATAAAAAAAAGGGCGAAAATAAAAGCTGAAGGGTTGGCGCTACAGCGCCGGGTCAAAAATTGAGGCAGTACGCAATTGTTGCGCAGCACTGTAGCGCGGGATCTTGGGCGCTGCAGCGCCAGACCGGCCCAGGGCTTTTTAAGTGTTAACGTGTGGTTTTTTTTTCTATCTCCCTCAAAACACATCTCTTCTCACCCTCTTTCATCTTCTCTATACACAAGCATACACAAGCCTTCAATCTTGCATCATTCAAGGGAACATTTAAGCATCTTAATCCTCATCTTCATTCTCTCTATCATCTAGGTAAGATGGTTTAATTTGTACATCCTTTTCCCCCAACTATTAACCTAATATGAAGAATAAATATCCCTTATAATTTCGAAATTCATGTTTAATTGTTGGATAAATTGTTGGGATATATGATTGTTGTATGCTAGAAATAGGTTGGTATTGATTATTGGGCATGAATTCATCTTTGAATTTGGTGTTCATCTCTTGTCATCACTATGCTCACAAGGTGTTTGTCAAAATGCTTCAATGAAAAATTTTACACATATGCACTCCATTCTTGTCCTCATTGTTTATCAAGTATAATTTGATCATGAATTGATGACATAGATGCATATTTGTGGGATATTGCGAGAATTCTTAACTCCTAATTCGTAGTGCTTGTTCTACATGTTTTCTTGTTTATTTACTTTTCCAGGACGTCGGAAGATAAATTAAATGGGGAAGTCAAATAAAACAAGCAAAGGCAAAAACAAAGCGAGTACCTCCGAGGAATATGATACAAGCCGTTTCACAAGCTTAGAGGCACAAAATCTTTTCTATGATAAATTAAGCACAAAGAGCATAACCGCGGAGCGGGGGTTGCAACCGAGTTCGCGTGATGGTGATCTTGCACAAATGATTCACCAAAGGCGATGAAAAAAAATTATGTGCTCAACCCGGACCGTATGCACCAAATGTGATTCGAGAATTCTTTGCAAATGCGAATGTCACACTCAACAATCCTGAAGATATTTATGTACGTGGTGATTACGTGTTTCTTGATCCATCAACAATACGACAGTATTATGGATTACCTGAGGTGGATCACTCACCTTATACCGAGTTCATTTCTCAGCCACCGGATTTAGAGATGATTTGTCGTGCTCTTTGTCGCCCGGGTACAGAATTGCGTCCAACAAAGGTCTCTGGCGGATCCCTTGCCTTCTCCCATACTACATTGAGTCGGTACGGACGTGCTTGGTTTCATTTCATATGTCACAATTTAATGCCAACCAAGCATATCAGCGATGTCACGCGCACCGGAGCTTATCTCATTATATCACGATTATTCTGACATCGATTCGATCAAAGATAATTATCGCACAATCCATCCACTACACCATCCAACATTGTAAATCAGGGGGATTGATTATGCCGGCTTTGATTTGTGGTCTGTGTAAAAAGGAGAAAATTATGTGGGACAAGAACGAACCATTGGAGCGGCCTAAAGGGCCTATTGATTCTGCCATTATTGCTTCCTATGATGAATGGGCAGACGGTGTACCTAACCCGAAGGGTGCGGGATATATACTTGATCCCGAATTTGTCCTTCCACTTGTTGAGCCTGAGGCTCATGCCCATTCACACGATGTTGGTGCTACATTTGGTTCAATGGCGGGTCATTCTCGTTCCACGAGCTCTCATCATGATGACGACCCTTCAGACGCACTAGTGCGTGAGGTACAAGAGTTGCGAAGGGCTCATCGTCGCTTAGCTGTAGCTTTTGTAGCTGAGCAATGTCATCGAGCTGCGAGGGAAGTGTATATTAATGAGCACAACAGAGTTCTTTCTCAAATTTATGGTCAGACACACCCACAGTTCCAGTTCCCGACACCACCACCACCGGGTCCTATTGCTCATCTTCCACGACACGACTCTGATAGGAATTCCGATGTGGAGTCCTAATCACTCCGGCTACCAGGAAAGTTTTTCTCACTCTCCATTGGGGACAATGTTCTTTTTAAGTTTGGAGGAGTTTAATCTGTTTTTGTGCTTCATTTTGTGTCTTTTGAGTAAAAAAAATAAAAATAAAAAAAAATCGAGTCTAGTAGTATGTTGAACCGTAGAACTGCATGACTAAGTCCATTTGTTGATTATGAGTTGAACTGTCACAAGTGCATGTTTTTAACTGGTGATCTATATTTTGCTTCATTGAATTCATGTTCATGTATAATTCTGTTAACTTATTCGAAAATGATTAATGAAGTTGAGTGTTGCTTGTATGATCCCACCGGATTCTAGAACTTGTTTGATCACTAATCGAGGCGAAATCTTAGGTGAAGTAACATTAAGGAAGTGATTTAGGCCATCTTTGAACAAGCCAGAGCCTAGAATGCCTACCTTTGCATTATATTTTCCCTAGTGTCCCCTTTTGAGCCTTATAAACCCATTTTTTTGGCAACCAATTTAATACCCAGAGCTTAAATATGAATATCCGAATTACCCATCACTCATACACACAAAGTATAGAAAAATATTGGAAGTTGAGGAGGGTATGATGAGAAAGGTGTATATTTAATTGAACGAAGTTGCCCGAGAAAAGAAAATATGGAACCCCATGTACGCAAAAGAATAAGTTTGGGGGTTCCGGAAAAAAAAATATTTGAGAAAAATCAGCGGGATTGAAGGTTCATAAACATTGGGGATGTCAAAAAGTGAAGGGTAGTTGCTTATTGATAATTTGAAGTGTTAATTGTTTGTTTGGGTGATTTGAGCCACTTAATCTCATATTTTCCTACTTTACCCTAAGCCCACATTACAAGCTTTAAAAGTTCTATTGATCCTTGTGTTACATTAGCCTACATTAGTGGAGATTAGTGTGCAAGACAAGCTTATGGAATCCGGTAAACATCTCATCTTGATATTTAGAAAGTGGATCATTTTGACAACACTTGATTGCGTGAATCTATTTGAATAAAGTAAATGGAGTTGGCATGAACATTCCACACTTTTGATCACAATGTTAAAACGCATGCTTGATTGATAGTGAAATGAGTATTGAGACAAATGTTATTGGTCGTGAAGTTTTGCAGTTGTTTGTGTCATTGTTGTCTTGTATTTTCATTTTAGAGTTGTAACTGTTTGAGAACAAACAATAGTTTAAGTTTGGGGATATTTGTTAAGTTGGTATTTTACCAATTAATAATGTATTTTAGACTAGGATTTTATATTAATTTTGGATGTTTTAGAGTCGCTAGAGTCCATTTTATTTCATTAAGTGTCGTCGAAGAGTCAATACAGGTTTTGGTAGCCGAAAAATGATGAAAACAACGAAAAACGTGTTTGAAAGAAAGAAACCGCATTTGAAGAAGAAGGAAAAGAGGAAAAATCGCAATTTGGGCCCACTTTTGCTTTGGCGCGCCGGCGCTGCAAAACCCCAGCGTGTTGCAGCGGGGGTAAAATCGGCAAAGGTGCAACAAGTTGAAGTAGCGGCTGCAGCTTCACTCTTTAGCGCCCTTGGCCGGGATGTATTGATGTGGCGCTGCAGCGCCCCATTTTTGGCGCCCCTGTAGCGCCGTGCGAGCAATAGGGACGGCGGCTGCCAGAAGACTGTTTTTTGCCAGCCGCCTCCCTGGCGAAAATTACAAGGCAACTTATTCCTTTTTCTTGGAATTTTGTGGGGGTATAAATACAAGTCTTGGGGCGTGAAATTAGGGATCTTGGACCCTTGGGAAGACAACAAAGCAGCAAGAAAACAAGGAAGAAGGCTAGAAACACTTTGGGAAAAGCTTGGAGAAGAAGATTGAAAGCTCTTATCATCTAGAAATAGAGAAGATCCCTCAACTTTTGTTCTTATTTTGTTACTTTCTCCATATCTTGTAAGATGTATTGTTGTGTTCTTATGGATTCATTTTCTTCAATCATGAGCTAAACTTTATAATTCTAGAGGGATGATGTAATCTATGTTTGAACTTATGTTTTGATATTGTGGTTTGTCAATCTATATTTTCCAATTTATTTGTGCTATTTGGATCTATTGCTTCTAAATTACTTGATCAATAATTTAGAGTGTTTGGTGTATTTGATTTGACACTTGAGAGAGGTAATTAAATACATGACCTTGAAATAGCATAACCTAGGATTTCGTAGAATTGAGAGATTTGTGAATCCTTTGAAGTCATTTATCAAGATTCATAACTTTTATTGAGATTTCAATTGGTGATTTTTATAGAGATATTGATTTCTCAATTGAGATCTAAAATCATTTGGCACTCGAGAGAGGAAATGATTATTGTAGAAATCTTGACTTATAAATTGATAATTGATGATTGATAAACCATATTGATAACATAAGGGATAACTAGATTCATCACACATCTAGAATTCATTTAATCATTTGGATAAACTCATTGATATTTTCATATTCTTGATTTATTTTTGATATTTTTAGTATAATCAACTCCATCAAATATTGAATTTCTAAATAAATTTAAACTACTATATTATAGTACTTAGCGATAATTCGATAATTATTCCCTATGGATTCAACAACCTTACTTCTCTATATTAAAACTTGACACCGTAGACTTCCGGTTAGAAAAAATTATCTAACAATATGCAAATAATTTTCATAAAATGCATGTAGTACATGAAAATATTTTAAATTGCTATATATATTACACATATTTTTTTTATATGTATCAAGTTCAAGAAGTTTCACAAAAACGAGCATGATTTTGATTTCTTGCACAATAGGAACATATTTGCATATATATCTTATTTGTTCGACTCTTGATTAATGTGTAAAGGAATGTGTTATATGCTCAAAATCATGTTCTATATTTGATATATATTCTGGAAGATATGACCTTGTGCTCAAATTTGAACAAATATGCCATTTATACAATTTTTGCAAAGTTGAGGACTAAACCGTAATTTCGAAAACTGTTCAAGGACCAATCTGTAAAATTTCGAAATTTTGGAATGTATTAATTGTAAAATTTAATATTTTAAGTTAATAATAATAGTTTAAAGGTTTTGAGAGAAGAAAACTCATCCTTGGAATTTTAGAGACTCAAATGTGGAAACTTGAAAGTTTAAGGGGCAAAAATAAATTTTTAAAACTGTTCAGGGACCCCTCTAAAAATTTCAAAATTTTCACCTTCTCAAACTGAATTTATATTTTGAGAAATTTTAAAAGGATAAAGTGGTTTGGGTTGAGAAAACGGATCTGTTAAACTTTAAGTACTAAAGTGTAAAAATTCCAATTTCAAAGGACCAAAATGAAATTTCAGAAAAAAGTACATCTCGGACACCTGGGAATTTACATAACCTTATTTTTATAACATTTTTAACTCATGGTTCAAGTTCCATAACAAATAAACACCAAATAAACCCTTATGGGCAAAAACCGAATTTTTGGACTAGAAATTGAATTTGTAAAAATTAAGGGACTTAAAATGACCCTATTTCAAAACTGCTTTTGTCCCAATATCCTACTGTTATACATGATAATTTAATATTGTAATCACATCAAAATCCTTCCCGGTTTATGAGATCCAAAATTTTAAGTTCGGGTCCGAAAATAACATTTTTGACAAAAGAAGGGACCAAAATAAAATTTTCCAAAAACCTCGACCCAAACCCTTTGAAAACTGAATCTCTGAACAATTTTAGGAATTTATAAACTGACCTTACATTTTTCCAAGGTCGAGACTAGGACTTATTCAATTTTTGACTCGATAAGTATTTTTTTTTTCCAAGCAATGGGATTATTTACAAAATTTTCCTTTTATCAAGGACCCCAAAATAAAATATTTTCTTCTCTATAGTCCTAAAACTGATTTAATTATGATTTCATTATATTTTTATAATTTTCTTGAAAATCCCTGGACCATACGCACTACGCGTGGCGACTTTCTTGCCTTTAGATAAATTTAAATTTAACCTTTTGATATCTTGAATTGCTTTTTATATGTATTGTCATGCTATTACTTGACTACCTTGTTGACATGATATGAATTTCGTGAATGTAATTGTGCTTGAGTCAACTTAGTGTGTCGAGCTCACAGTCAGAATGGATACGTCGGTGATGGAACCGGGAAGCTCGGCTGCTATTCCACTCTCCGGCCCCATCGTCCTAAACCCGCAACTGAGGGACGGAGTTTGTTCAAGGGAAGCGAATCATAGTACTTGAGGTATAATCGTGATTATGACAATCTGGGCCTAACTAGCTCTATTGTGAATTTGTCTTTGCCTATGGAGCGATAAGGTAACAGGTCTTGGACCATCTTGCTTGGGGAGTTACAAGGAAGAAGGAAGGAATTGTTGTCTGATCCACACAATTATGGAGTTACTCGGACCTGTTTGGTTGGCGTCACACTCCGTGCGCAACCACTACTTGCTTGAGTTGGCGTTACACTCCGTACGCAATCACTACTTGAATTATTTTCTTGGGTTGGCGTTACACTTCGTACGCAACCATTAATTGCTTGGGTTGGCGTTATACTCCGTACGCAACCACTACTTGAACTATCTGCAACACATTCATAGTGCTTGAATGATCATGAACTATTTTCATCAAACTATATAAAGCTATATTATTTTGAATACCATGTTGCTTGTGAATCGCGTGTGACGCACGCATTATGAATCATGCATTCTTCATATAATTGTTTTCATGCATCTATATAAGCCACACTTACACACGATCACCCATCCACTGATAATTTTTGTCTCACCCCCACCTTTTTCAACGGCCAGCTGATGATCCACCATATTATGAAGACGTCAACAAAGATGACCAAGCGACGGAGTAATCTCTAGACTTAGTTCGTCAGTCTAATCTTTAAAAATGCTTATGCTTTGATAACGGACAATTTATTTCATTCGATGTAATAGAGAGTCGTAAGAGCAAGTTTCACATTTCAGCCAAGTGAAACATCCAAGATGGGAAATCAACTGTATCGAGTTAGCTGACAGCTGAGTGATCTAATGTGAAGAGAGAAGCAGAGTTAAGTCACGTTTGATGATAGCTGAGTTATTTATGAGCTACGGGACAAAAACATAGTCGTTTCATTCGAGCGGAAATGTTTTTAAGGATGACGTCAGCGTAATTATGATTGTTAGTACAAAAGTTGCACAGTAAAACATATGATTGGATATAAATATTGCTGCATTTAATGTGGGGAAATTAATGCGGTTTTGAAGGCTAAATCCTAACCATTGATTTTGATTAAGTTTTTCAAATTCCAAAAATCGTCCTTTCAAGTACCATATAAATCGAAAACATATTTTCTCTCTCCTCACAAAACACTCTTGTCTTCAACATGCAAGAAAAGCTCTCTTTGCAATTGTTCGAAAACCCCACTTTCAAAGATCAAGTTTTTACGCATCTTTCACCGTTTATTTTTTCTGAAAATGGCCGCTACATATGACTTTGTCAAGCTATCTGAGAAGATCCACTCAGGATCAACTGCGGACTTCAAGGGAATGATTAAACAGGGCACTGATGAGGCCCTAGTGAAGAAGATCACGGAGAAGCTCGAGAAGTCCGGCCTGAAGGACTTTCTCACCATGGAGTTCTCTCATACTTATCTGGAAGAGGTCGCTATGTTCTATGTCAATGCGGAAGTACATGATGATGAGATTTGCTCATCTGTTCATGGCAAGGCCATCAAGATCACTGTTGCGGACCTTATTGAACACTATAAGTCGCCTCTTGATGGGTTTGAAAAAGAAATAGGCGAGAAAGATGTGAACTTGGTTGTGGCTTGGAAGGAGATAGCCAAGCCCGAGTCAATGCGAAGGTCATCTATCTGACGAAGAAGAATTGATAAAGGATGATTACAACAAACTAATAGACATCATGTCCAAGTGCATGGACATGAAATTTGGAAGCTTCAACCAGCTATCTCGGACTAAGCTGGTGGTGATGGTTGCGATCATGCAAGAGAAGAAAGTTAACTGGGCTGAGTTTGTCTTCAGCCGTATATGCCAGAACGTGATCAACAAGTCGTTAAGGATGATGGGACCTTTGGATGCTCGTTGGGTTCTGGCCTGGTGATTGGCCATCTGATGGAAGTTATGGGGATTGCTCTGCGCCATGGAAAGCCATTCCATGCAAACAAAAAAATGTTTAAGGAAAACCTCTCTAGAGCTCAGAGGAACGCGCATGCCTGGAAATCTAACACAAGTGAGGGTGAGTCAGCTGACCCTGCCGAAGATACAGCTGCGACCGCTCCAGCACTCTCTCCCAAGCATATCTAAAAGAAGAGAGTTGCAGCAGCTAAGCCTACACATGCCCCTGCAGCTGAGCCACAAGCACCTTCCCCAACATCCGATCCATAAGCCCCTGCCCAAGCAGTCGAGACCGAGAAGGATACTTCTATACCTTATCCGGTTGTGAAGAAGAAGCGCACAGTTGCTTCTTGCAAGCCAGCTGTTGCGAAAATGATAAAGATGGTGGAGCCATAAACCACCCAGAAGAAGCTGAAGAGGATGAGATTCCTCTCGTCTAGACCAAGAGAAGGAGAAGACTTGTTAGGAAGTCTGATTTGGAGAAAGCTGAGTCCGCCATTCAGCTGGAAAAGCCTAAAAAGAGACTGCTGATGCTCAAGAAGAGCAATCTCAAGAGAAAAATGGTGGAGTTATAGCCATTGTGGATGCCCCGAAGACTGTTGATGTCGATCAGTAGAATATTGAAGACCCAACTATTCTGAGACTGCTGCGGAGACAGATATAGCTGAGACATCCAAGACTCTTGAAGGAAGAGCTATCTCATCCGCTCAGACAGATGCTAATGTACCTGAGGAGGAGCAAGCTCCATTGGCCACGATTCCGGAAGATGGAGACGATGATGATGATGATGTAATTATGTACTCCCCAGTCTATCCAGATATTCAGCAGAGATTGAGGGAATGGAGAAGATGGAAGCTGGACTACTCCAGATAGCAATTCGCACATCCTGAGTTCATTGAAGAAGAGGAGGAGTTTCTAAGCTTCCTCGGAAACATCACTGTCCTGTAAGTCCAAGCGGCTATGATAATCTAGAGGGGGGGTGAATAGATTATCTCCATCTTTTCGATTTTACCCTCTTTTTCGAACCGAAAGCTCAAAGACAATAATAAAGGTACGGAATGTAAACAACACACGTCGATTTATAGAGGTTCAACCCACATAGGGCCTAATCCTCTACCACCCCAGTATATCCGGGATGGATTTCAAAAAGAAAAAAGATTTTATTAATTACCAAAATTAATACAACACCAACTTACAACACCTTGAAGAGCACCACACTCTTCTTCAACACCACCTTTGAGATTACCACAATCTCTCTTGAAGATTATCACAATCTCCAACGACACCTTGTGAAGATTACCACAATCTTCAACCTTGAAGAATACCAAATTCTTCAACACCTTAACAAGAAGATTACCACAATCTTCTTACACCTAACACCTAGATCACCCAAGTGTGTTCTTACCACAAGAACACTCACAAGGATAACTTGTGTTGAATGATAACCCAAAAATTCAAGATTACAACTCGATAATGAATTATACAATTAACTGCAAGTGTAATCAAGAATAGCCTAGACCTCAAGGATGTGAAAGTGATAAGCTAGGCAAATTACAACAAGAATAATGACAATAGAAGACCAAGTGTTTGCTTGAGAATATCTTATTGTGTTGTGTTGTTCTCTCTTGTTGTTGTGCTTCAAATCTTCCTCTATTTATAGGAGATGATTGATACTTGATAGGCTCCTCTTGGAATCTGATATCTACAAAAAAATTTCAATTAAAACCAAGATTATAGCTGTTAGAAATCAATCCCACAATTTAGGGAAAAGCTGTCTGCTGCACAACGGTTAGAATTTTGCTGTCAAACCATAGGGCGACCGGTCGCGCACAAATAGACGTTTGAAAATAAGAACACATTTTTACACAGGGCGACCGGTCGATGGGGGGTCCGACCGGTCACCCTAGGGTCCAACCGGTTGCCCTCTTCAAAAAATCGAAACAGAGAAGTTTGCAAATTTTAACCAACCTTCAGGTACCGGTCGCCCTATAGGGTGACCGGTCACCCTCACCATTTTCTGCAAACATGAAGTTTTCTATTTTGCACAACTTTCAGGTAAGGGTTGCCCTATACGGCGACCGGTTGACCTCAAAACAAAAGTGTTGTCTAATTTTATATCGAAAATAAACTTCAAGAAATACTTCGAAAAATAGTGAAAACATTTTAGACCAATCAGGAGTATTAGGACAACATTTAGAAACATTGTTTTGGTGTAAAAATACATTAACAATAAAATCATTAAAAGTGTTGTCCAATTTTGTCGAAAATAAAACTTGAAGAAATACTCCGGAAAATATTAAAACTATTTTAAATCATTTAGGAGTATTTGGACAACCTTTAAAACCATTGTTTTGATATAAAAACAAAATCATTAAAAGTGTTGTCCAATTTTGTCGAAAATAAAACTTGAAGAAATACTCCGGAAAATATTAAAACCATTTTAAATCATTTAGGAGTATTTGGATAACCTTTAAAACCATTGTTTTGGTATAAAAACAAAATCATCGAAATCATGATAAAACCATTTATCAAACAATCTCCCCCTTTTTGATGATTACAAACCAAAACAATTTTAACGAGGTCAATTTTGAAAATAAAACAATTTTACCGGTTAAAGAGAACTATCCGTTGTGAGCGACAACATTCCATGCAATATAAACACAAGGATGAGAGTAGATATATTCAAACATATATAGTAAAAGCTCCCCTATCAATATGCACAACAAGAGTAATGTAAAAGCAATCAACCACAAGCTAAAAGCTTAGCTTTTACATATTGATCTTAAGTACAAGAGCTTATAAGCTCCCCTGTCAACAAAACATCATTAGACAAGTATATGAGTCCATCATACAACAATTGGACTAAGTATAATGCACAACTTATGAATTTAGGAAGTCATAGCTTATAACTTCTTTTGTTTAGCTTAACTTAGCTTTTATGAGCTAATGAGCTTATAACCTGTTTCTCCCCCTTTGGAATCATCAAAAAGAATGTTAGCACGATAAAAACATCATATAATCATACCAAAGTGCGTAACTAAACCGATGTATCGAGCTATTTGAACATTGAAGCTTATAGACCAAATGGGAGGAAAGAGTCGATCATACGACTTGTAGAAGCTTATGAAAAATCATTTCATTTGCAAAAACATGATCTCTATAAATATATGAGACTTTTGAAATCGAGAGAATCATGTAGGTGATAAATTTTTCATTGAGACATTTTATCGAACACTTGGCGGGCGTCAAAAATTGAAGAAGATATATATAGCCCTTGTAAATGTAATCAAGCCAAGTTTTTCATCACCAAAAGCAATTTAACAAATAACCGTGTCTCAGGAGGAGAGTAACCCCACAACCATTCACTCAGTTGGTGCGCCAACTAAGGGGGAAGCTCTCTCCACCACAACTAGGTCGGAGGACGCTGTGGGAGACCAAACTTTGCAGTTAGGAAGCGAAGGTGAGCAATCAACGGATAAGCAGAGTGAAGTTAACGAAGCTCAGACGGTTGAGATGTCCCAGCTGAAACTTTCTCTGACATGAAGGTCGATGATGCTGCTGATGCAGCTAAGGAAAATTATGGGATAGAGGCCATGGGAGTTGAGACTCCGGGCCATGAAAGTGCAATCCTAGGAGTTAAGACTCCGAAGGATGCCACCGAAGATCCTAAGGTAGTTGAGTCTGTCAAAGGGATATCTGTCAAAGACCTCAAGACAGATGAGTCTATCGAAGGGAATGTTGAAGACCCTACAAAGGTTGAGACTGTTGGGGGTAATGAAGGACTAAAGGAGTTTGAGACTTCCTTAGGTAAAGAAACAGAGCAAGAGAACATTCCTCAGATGGAGGGAGTTGGTGAAGAAGAAGATATCAACGCCCTTCATGATTCCCAGGAAAACATTGATACAACATTTCTGGAATCAGAAAATGAAGTCGAGTCCACACATGTTGAAGATTCTACCTAGGACGAGGCTGAGGATGTTCACGAATCACGGAGTATTGTCAGTGACAAAATAGTTCCGATGAAATTCGTCTTTGATGATGAACCAACCCATATGGTTACATCACACTTCGATGACGCTTATAAAACAACTGATGACAAGTCAACTCAAAAGGAAACACCTATTGATGCCAACGAAGTTGTTAACACAATTGAGGCTTAGTCAGCTGAGAAGACCGACACAATTGATCCAACTGGAACTCAGTCAGCTGAGTAGGCTACAACAACTGCTCTAGCAGAGACTCAATCAACTTAACAATAGGCCCCCACAGCTGCGTTAGCTGCCGACGAAGCTGGATCAACCGAGGCAAATAGAGCTGATGCACTAAGATGAGAGAAAGGAAAGGCTCCACAACGCGGACCAATGGGAATCCCTCTCGTTCCGGATGATATGTTTACAGAAATATTCCACTTGACACCGATTTTCCCCATCTGGATGTCGAATCTGCTCGAGAACAAGAAAAATATAATGTGTAGGAGGAGCCCATGGTTCCAGTTGACTCCATTATGCCGATAGGTTTTGACTCTGATGTCATGTGGCCTGAAGAGGAGTCGGCCTCTACAATCAAGTTTCGAAATCCGTTCAAGGATATATGTGCATAAATTGAGAAGATGGAATGTCGCCTCTCATCGTTAGACCTTAGGTTGGACAACCGTTATGCAAATATTAGCAGAGATATTCGAGGTGTTATCCTACGGATTAAGGAATGGGCCGTACAGACAACTGTTATGCGCTTAGAGCAAGTCCGCTATTTCAAATCATTCTTTGCAGAGCTTCTAGTATGGAGTGCGGACAATGCATAGTTTCAGTAGAGGCAGATAGAGTTTACGGTAAGAATTGAAGATTCCCACAAGTCGGATATGGAGTTACTTAAACTGCAACATAAGAGCGAGATTGCCAGACTGGAGGACAACATGAACTAGAAGTTCAGTCTTCTTCAGGCAAAAATGAAATTGATGGCAACTGAGTCAAAGTCTACGCAGTCAGAATTACGAGCAACCTACTCCAAAGCAGATGACAAGCAAAATTCTAGGAACAACCGACTTGACTTCATTCTCAGTGGATTGTTCCCTGGCCTACTGAAGTAAGAGAAATGGAGTCATAAGGTGGAGAAGAAGGGAGATACAACTAAAGGGGAAGGAAGCTCTAAAAATCCCCCCTTGAAGCTTATGTTTGCTAAAACCCCCCAACAAGGAGAAATCACAACTTCAATTCTTAGTAAACTACCGAAAGAGCTGACAGTAGAACAAATAGTTGAGATGGCAATGAAAGAATCAAGAAAAGCCATCGAAACTGAATTTAAAAAGGTAGCTGAAAAGCAGTCTGCGCATATTCAGAATATCAAAAAGTAGTATGATGGTCCTCCAGCCAGAAATGATTACCCTGCAATAAAACCCCTGAGAGACATTGATATGCCTGATGCTGGGTCTGAACCCAGATCCCTAGAGGAGTTTCAAATTCTAGAGGCAGAAGGCTGCTTCCCAGATATGACTCTACAACAAGCCTAAGATTTGTACTGGGAAAAAGGTCTTGAAGTATGCAAATCGGTGATAAGCGACCAAGTTCAAAGATCACTCACCGGAAAGTCAAAAGCTCGATCTGATACACTCCCGAGGGAGGAGGAGCTGAGTCAGGAAGAGGAAGATATGGTGGTACTGGAATAGGAAGAAGTTCTCAACCGCAGCCAAGACCAGAAGACATTAAGTATGTTGATCCGCAAAAGAAAAGGATCATATATTGGGTTGGAAATGATCATCTTGCGAACTTGGAAGTTGCACGCAAGAATGCTGAAGCAGTGAGAAGACAAGAGGCTGAAAATGAATGAAAAACGCGGGAATGGAAGGAAAGGCATCATAGGGATGACCCTGCTGCGAGGCGAGCATATGAGAAGAAAAAGAGGAGAAGAGCTGATGAAGACAGGAGGAGAGCTGATGACGAAGAGAAAAGAAGGAAGCGACGGGCGTTGAAGACAAGATTACAAACCCTTCGTGTATTTTACTTAGCTGTAAATACATAGTTGTAAGTCTTCTCTGTAATATAGCTCTGATACTTTCTTTGTAATATTTTCTCTGATATCAGTTGTAACTTAGCTTAGATACATGTTGTAATGCAATAGTTGTATAAGCTTTTGATACATTTTCTAAACAGCTTTGTAAAGGACACGAATGTTATGACCAATAAAATTAATTATTTAAAGCATACATTCTCAACTGAAAGAGAGCCAGTTGAGGAATAGCTCTGTGAAGAATGAGGAAGTGTTAGTCAAGTCTGTAAAAGGAGCCAAATCTAATAGTTGAAGTGACAGTTGAGTCATTCTCATGATTCGAGCAGACTCATGTCAAAGGGGTAAAGGCAGCGGTCAAGTTAATATAACTGACATTGATCCGTTGGAAGGAAGTCAAGGATATTACTTAATATAGTAATAAGTCCAAGCTGCCAGGTCTTAAAGTGTTTGGCCCAGAAACATGCAAAATGAATAAACCAATGGGAAACACTGAAGCATGTGTCAGACCCTATAAAGCTGCAAAGCCATTTAATACGATGAAGGGTCAACATCACAAGTGATGCAGGCCAAGAAAAGACAAGCCAACGAACAAGAAGTGTCATTTGAAAATATCCTATCTCTTCAACGGGCAAATTTTCAAATGAGCACTATAAAAGGATGAGGAAGCATTTGAGAAAAGATTACCTAAACCTGGAAAATCGATCTATCAAGCAATATTCAAGCAAGCATAACCTGCAATATTCTCAAGCCTATCCAGAAAATTCCTCAAGCCTAAAACTTGAAGGAACTCGATCCAACACACGTTGTGAAGGAAAGATTACTTCAACCAATTGAAGAGGAGAAGTTTAAAGAATAAAAAGGGTCTACTCTCCAAGTTGAAGAAGTTGTAGAAAGGTTCAAGGTCGAACCAGGAGATTCAAGTTTGTTGGAAGGCTGTGTGATCAATTCCAAAGACTTGAAGGGAGCTGAAATAGCAAGGTTGTTGTCTTGTGAAGCAGCTGAGTCGTAGGATAAGTCAGCTGTGTGATCAAGGTTGTCTCTAAACTGAGAGCTACTTTGTAACATGATATGTTACCTAGTGGATTCCTCCAGGAGTTGGAGAAGAGTGGATTAGAGGAATTACCCCATCCCCGAACCACTATAAATTTGCTTGTGTCATTTACTTTCAACATTTACTTTCTTGCTTATATTTTTCATATCTGCTGATAAGTTATATTGCTATCTAACTGATAATAACAATTGCTAAAACAAGTGTTAAAAACGAGCTATAAACAAACAAAAGGTGTTAAGTCTTCCGCTGTTAAAAACCAAATCAACTAAAGTTAAATGTTAGCTTATGCAACTAAGTTATACTATTAACAGCTCAGTCGAGTCTGTTGAGTGGGTAACTTTGCTGAGTAAAGCCAACCTAGCTGTCCCCCAAGGGCACAACTGATTTGAGTCAACTCTGTTGAAATTCTTAAAAATACTAAAAAGTGAAAATTTGGTAAGGTTTATTCAACCCCTCCTTCTAAACCTTACACCACACCCCTTGGGACCTACATAAGCAAATTCATCAAGCTCAGATTTTATTTCAGCAGTATCTTTATCTGCGTACAATTGATCAATAGCTTTCAAAAATTTCTGCTGAATTAAAATCTCCTTCATTTTTTGTTACCAAATAGAAAAATTAGTTTTTCCATTAAAGAGTTTCATATGATAACCAGATACACAAGCCATATTCACAGAGTATATCACAGAGAATACATCACAATAGCAAGTATCACAATTATCAAGTAGGACAACAGAAGCAACAAGTAGGTGGACCGCACAGAGTCCAATTATATGACAACAGAAAAAAAAGAAAAGGCAATTAAGGACCACACAGAGTCCAACACAAAGCAAAGTAAGCAAGCAAGTCAACACAGGACTACACAGAGTCCAAGAAACCAAGATCAACATAAATGAAATTTAAAGAACAGATGGATCTTCCTCGCACGTCAGGATTCCACTGCACTCAAGGCACAAGGTCAAGAGGCTTAGTGCTAAGGGTTTCCCTAGACTAAGTACTGAAAGTAAAGATAGAGAGAAAAGGGAACAAGAGAGCCTTACAACCAGGAAACACACCCACCACAAGGCGGATAGGCGCTCTGATACCACTGTTGGGTATCTATCCACCTTAGAATAGATTCATATACGAAGTACCAAAACAAATTACAGACTCAATTGAAGCCTATTATACAAATTGAACTCTAGACTCGATTACAGAAAGATAAAGTACAAATGAACTGAAAAATACAAGTAAAGAAATAACACAAAATATCTGAGGGGTAAAACCCTAAGACCGAATATTAATATGATTCGGCTCAGGACCAGTTTTTCCCAAACCCACAAAGGTAAGTCACCAGAGAAATCCTCAGAGAACCAAAGATAGAAGAGCCACAAAGCCTTGCCAACAAAACCTCACAAAAATCCCAGATCCACTCCGAGAGACCCAAGAAAAGGCTCGAATCACACAAAACCTAATCTTCTCAGAAACCCTAGTTTTGGCCCCAACCCAGTTCGTCCACAAAAGAGGTGAAATAGAGAAGTAAACACTCAAGTATACCAGAAACTCACAAGATTTTACAGAAGCTCCGATGAGAGATCGGACTTCACAGAGAAGAAGATCGAAGAAGAAGATTCGAGAGAGTTAGAGTGAGAGAGAGTGAGAACACAGAGTTATGAATTAGGGTTACGGACGAAGCCCTTTTATAGTTCAGATGAGTGGCTAAGATCAAGAGGTGATAATCAACAGCTCAGACTTAAAGGAATAGGATCCACATATATATAAAACAGGTGCCGCTGTCCGAACCCACAACCCAGATAACTCAATGGGTAGTGTAAATGGGCTAGGACGCTTTGGGTTGCTTTGGGTCGGGCAAACATAAGATATGGGCCAAGCTATAAAGCTAATGAGCCAATTACTCAACATTGTGTATTAATAGAGAAAAATATTGAGGGCGTAATTTATGTTTGGTTGGTGATTGGGGGAAATGGTTGCAGAACGTAGATGATTACGATATGCTAAACAAATATAATCTTAATGATGAATATTGGCATTGTATTTAATGTAATATAAAATATATATATTCAAAATTTTAATTATATAAAATAAATATTTGATATTTCGACTTTTGGCCCTTCTATTGTTGAATCATGATTCCGCCCTGGATGTATGATGACAGGCTCAAGGTGCATCATTGGTTGATCGTCTTTTTTATCCTTAATATACATATGTTTTTTTTATTAACATTTCACATTTTGATTGTTATTTCTTTTAGACATTTCACATTTTGATTGTCATTTTTCTTAGACATTTCACATTTATGTTTTATAATTTGGATTGTTATATTATTTGTGGATCAGATTGTACTGCTTTTATGTTGTTTTTGTGATATTTTTGATTGGTTGAATAAGTTATTAATACAATGCTTGTATTTTAGAGAATTATCTAGTGTAGGTAAATATAATTTTTTAGTTGAAAAATAATCCACATATCCTATATATAACCTAATAATAGATGAGCTATTTAGGTTTTCAAAATATACAAGTCATTTCGGATTGGATTTTTTTTTTTAAAAAAAAACAAACAGGTTGGGTCGAGTCGACAAACCTCACACGAATAAATAAACAGGTCGTGTTCGAGTGGACAAATTTACCGTTTGATGCTGCTTTTTTGGGCAGATTACTCCAAGTCAGGGTTTCTGATAAACTTCAAGCCTTCTCCTTTCCAAGACGTAAGTCTTCCAAGTCCTCTTCTCCGGGAGCTGGAAATCTTCAACGGGAACTTGTCTGCACACACGCAAATATTAGACGGGCCCCGAGATTGTTCCAGGGAGACCCTCCTACGCTCAAGTCAGCACAATGATCGAAAGAGAATGTAAGACAGTAAACGAATAATGCTTAAAAGTAATTATGAGAGAATTAACTTACAAATAAAGTGATGGGCCTTGTGGGCCGTGTAGGAGAAGTTCGTCTGTGGACTAGTCCCGGACTCCTTTGAGCTGGGTTATTACATATGTAACCATTAACCCATTGAGCAATTGATATTATTTCAATATATAAACTGAATTATATATTAATTATTAAAGGACATTTTTACCCCAACACCGTGGAAATTGATCTCAACCTAATTTGCGAACTCGAACCCAATCTGAATTGTCACCCTAGTTGACTAGAATGAAAGAGAGATTCATGTGAGGAAATTGGCAACAACCAGTCGTTTATGGACCTGTGGTTTTATTCTTCAAGTTGGTGCAAAATTAACTACCATTCTAAATTATTGAGACTAATCAACAAAACACTACCATGTACTTGTATCCACACGGATATTCGAGGCTTTTCTGACTTCTGCCAGTAAAAAGATATAAATATATTCCTTTTTTTTCTTGTTTATTAGATGAATAATCATTTTTAAATGAGATTGTGAATTTAAGAAGTATAAGTACTCTAATTAGAGTCCGAGTAGTGTTTATGCTCAATTATTTTAATCAATTTATTTTCTTCATGACATTGACATGTCGCCTTTATCAAAAAAAAAAAAAAACTTGTACTTGTTTATATCATTAAAATATAAAATATTTAGCAAGATATTACATATGAAATACTTCATGACACATTTTAGATTTTTTGTAAACGGTATGGAAATTAATTAATTCACTTAAACTTTAGAAAAAATCAAAATTGTCACTTTTAAAACAAATTTTATGCCCACAGAATGACAAACCATTCATAACAATATTGGCAATAACCATTGCATTCATTATGGTTTTCTTCTTCCATTTCACACTCATTATTAGTAATCCCTCTTTATCCGGAATTTGTTAACTTTAATTTCATCCAACACCCCCGGATTAGTTAATCTGTCTGAGCAGAGCCGCAGATCCTGCAACATTTTTGTATATTCGATAAACCAAAATTGCCAATTTAATCCATAAACTGAATCACTTTAATGAATTCCCATAATAATAAGGACCCTTTTCCGTCAATCAGAATTTTCTAATGTTTGTGGTATTTTATTCGGTGTTTCAATGTATCAGGACATGCGCAATAACATATCTACGGCTGAAAAATGAACTAAGCTACTCGATTATCCATTCGAGAGATTGATCGTTAAAAGCTTGTTTCAGCTCGTTTCGTTAACATAACAAACATAGCTTGAACACATTTTTACGTTCGATAAGATGTAAAGATCGGCTTGAGCTCGACTCGATTAATAAAAGAGAATAAAATAGGGAGAATTTCATAATAGGATCCAAATTTAAGAAAATCTATCATTTCAAGATCCACAATTTCAACTTTCTCATATCAAGACCCAATTTTTATTTTTTCCTCAAATTGAGCTCTCTCTCAAATTTTGGGTTCTCACTTCAAGACCCAAAATTTCAATTTTCTCAAATCAAGACTCAATTTTTATTTTTTTTCCTTAAATCAGGCCCTCCCCCAAATGTTGGGCTCTCAATTAAGGTTTTAATATTTAACAAAAAGAGAAATATTAATGTAATTTATCGCCGGCCTCAAAAATTAATTTTCTTTTTCTTTTTATTTTTTTGCTCATTCTTTTTTTCCTAATCGATACTTGTTTTAAACTGTAAAATTCAATCATAATTTGGATATCTTATTTTTTTAGTAACTAAAAAATATTTTACTACTTCTTTTTCATTCATAATTTGGTATATCTTATTTTTTTAGTAACCGGTAAATATTTTACGGCTTTTTTCGTCTTGTTAGCTACATACATTTATATTTACAGATTGGTTTCTACACGTTAAATAAAATTCAAAATAAGTATGGATCATGTAAGGAAGAATGAGTGAAAAAGCGAAAAGAGGAAGATTTTTTTTTTTGTGGTTGACGTGATAGATTACACTAATATTTCTCTTATTGTTAAATTTTAAAACTTGAAGGAGAACCCAAAATCTGGGGGAGGGCCATGTTTGAAGAAAAAAATAAAAATTGAGTCTTGATTTGAGAATCCAAAATTTGAGGGAGAATCCAATTTGAGGAAAAAAAAATAAAAATTAGATCTTAATTTGATAATGTTGAAATTTTGGGTCTTAAAATGGTAGATTTTCTTAAATTTGGAACCTATTATGTAATTCACCCAATAAAATATGTGTAAAAATATCAAGTTTCTCGAGCTCGACTCGATTAGTAAAAAAAATATGTGCAAAAATATCAAACTACTCGAGCTCGATTTGTGTCTGATCGTCATAAATCTCATTTGAGCTTGATTCGATTAATAATCAAACCAAGCTCAAATACAATCTTTGAAGCTTGATTAAATTCAAAGAAGCTTGAACAGTATTATGTTTGACTCCACTCGACTCGACTCGTTCACATCCCTAAATATACTCTTATGAAAATTGAAATAACGAAAATTCCCCATTCATATTTTATTTTTAAAATGAATACTAGTCATGTTTTTCAAGAACATATTTTTAGCCACTTTGATTAAAAAATGATAATCATGCCCTCATTATTATGTGTTGAGTGCCTTGATTATTTTTTCAATAAATCGATGCGGTAAATTTTTCGAGATCGAGACAAAAATCGATTATTGGCACCAAGAGATAAATACAATTCCGAGAAATGATTCTCAATCCCGAAATTTGTAACGATCCCAGAGAAATGGATTTTGGCAAAATGGTCAAACTCAAAGATGGCTTAAAAAATATTTTTTGTTGAAAAAGTATGGTTAAAAAATATTTTAATTATGGGCATGTGACTAAAAATCCGACAGACTCTATAATCTTGTACACATTGTATTCCCAATTCTAAATTTTCTTTTTCTTAGGTGTTTCATCTTGTGTTTCAATATGCATGTCACATTTATTGATTTACATGATAATGCCTACCAACTTGAGCATCCCCCACACTCCTATAAATACACCACCATTTCTTCACACCCGAAACCACACAAAAAAAAAAAAACACACAAATTCCCAACTGAATATATCATACATACTATAGTGCTATTTAATTTGAAGATGATGATCATGAAGAAGGGTGCTGCTTTTAGTGTTGCTATCTCGTGCCTGGTGGCGATATTGGCGGTCGTGCTGGTGGCGGAGGTGCACAAAACGGCGGCGGTGACTTGCAACCCGACGGAGCTGAGCCCATGCCTTGCGGCGATAACGGGGTCGGGTAAGCCGTCGCCGGAATGTTGCGCCAAGCTGAAGGAGCAAGTCCCCTGCCTATGCGGGTACATAAGAAATCCGGTGACTAGGCCGTACATAAACTCTCCTAACGCCAAAAATATAGCCGAAATTTGCGGCGTCGAAATTCCAAAATGTTGATGATAATTAACTGATTTGATCATCATGGGGAAGTGGAAAATTAAAGAGATTGAAATAAAATTGTCACCACTCATGTATGTGTAACAACATCTCCTTGCAATAAAATAGATGATGAGTTAATGTTTTATTTTTATGCGTGATATATTTATAGTTAAAGATTAATTGAAACTATTGATTAATTATGCAATAAACTAAATTATTTCAGTGAGTTATCGAGTATATGCTGCTACAGGTTATTGTTACTTGTTGAATAATATTGTTCGGTATTATACTATTATTAATTAAAGGAATTAATGATAAATAATCAACTACAATTTATAAAAAATTAATTAAATCTATTCGAGTCCAGATATATACCTTCACTATCTTACAATCCTACAAATACAAAAGAATAAAAGCTTTTTTGAAGTTCTATCTTTGTTTTTAATTTATTTGAGTAGTTTTACGTCGGTATTTTAGATTTTCTTTTAAATCTGAGACATATGGGATATATTATAGAAAAATTATCAATATAACATATAACATTGAATTCAGGGAGAATTGAAATAGAAGCAGCACAGACTCGAGACACATCTGGCGATTAACTGGCGAAGGCTGAGTATTAATCTAACTGCTGAAGAGGTTCACGTGAGAAAATATCTTAATTTAACTAATTGGAATACTAACTGGAATATAATATTAGGCGTACACTATAGAAAAATGGTTCACAAATTTATCTTCTTTTGTAATTTTTTTTTATATTATAGTTAATTTTAACTTTCCATCTTATACCTCAGCACCATCACTGAAACCATTACTATTACCTATACTTACATAATATATTATTAGTTTTTTTATTGTTGACTAAACATAATATATTATTAGTTAAAATAATTAGAAATAACAAAACCTCATGTACAGACTACAGTTGTCAAACTGCCTGGCCCACGTAAATCTGGTTGGTCTGGGCTGCGGTAAACAATTTTTGTAAATACTAGGCCCAGTTCCTGCCAATACCCCGCATGTAATGGGTTGGTCCTGGTCCTTGGCCGAACATCACGAGTTGGAGCTAACTAGCGGGCCTAGGAATTTGGCCTCTTGTTGTTTTCTTTTGTTTGGGCCTTTACAAAATGTAAATGTAAACGTAAAATGTCTTTGTAAAAATTTAAAACGTGCTACTTTTTTAGTGCTAAGTTTATATATTTAGTTTAAAATTTTTAGTATTATATATTTATTAAAACAAGGATAATGTTAATATTCTGGATGACTTATTTTATTTTGATGTATTTTTTCTTCTTATAATTATTATACTATTTTAATTTGTACACCATAAGACAAAAATCAAATCATAATGGGGCTTTTATTGTGATTTCAAAAACCACTATTTTTTCACAATTAGCCCAAACCTCAGGAGGGTTTTGTAAATTATCCCTTTTTTGATATGGACAAATTTAACCTATTAAAATAGTAAAATTTATTATAATACAATTAAGATAAATTCGTGCCATTAAATACATGATTATTTGTTAAGAATCTCCAACAACTTGTACCATTTTAATGCAATATCTGCATTTCATCTCCAACAATTTGCCCTACATTTTCCATAATATTTCATTTTAGTGCATATTTTAAGACATTAAATTCATTAATTTATAACAAAGAGTAAAAGAAAACTTTTAGCGCAGTTGCAGTGTCGCGCCATTTCTTGTGTAAAACTATTCACGTCTTCAAAAGAGCGCAGACATTGAAGCACTACTGAAGCAAGTTTTGACTCTATACTGTTGGATATCTGCTGATTGGGCCTCATTGTGACTTGGGCTGGGCCTTTTAAGAGTTGTGTTTTCTTGTTATTTTTTTAGTTTGTCTCTTAAGTTGTCATTTCCGCATTTTCACGTTTTTCTTGCTTTTGGTGTATAAATACTCAGCTGCTCATTGTCAGAGTTAGTTACACTGAATAAAAAAATATGCCCATCTTCTCTCCCAATTTTGCTTTGTTCTTCGCACCATTCTTAGCTGCATGCATGGTTTAAACATGGTATCCAGAGCTGAAGGTTGTGATCGACTATCATGCCGCGTCGACATACAACTTGGAATGTTCTCGCTACAGATACTGAAGACATAATCGAAGACGAACAACAAATTCTATCTGATTCTGGAGCTCTTCAAATGGCGGTTCGGAGTGATGATACTTATGTACTCCACAACTCTGACCATCTTGGTATGATGCTTGTTACGAATCCTCTAACTGATACTAATTACCTATCGTGGAAACGTGCTATGGTGATTGCTTTGGGGGCAAAAACCAAATTAGGCTTTGTTAATGGAACTATACCAAAACCTGAACCTGATTCTCCGGATTTTGAACGGTGGAGGAAGATAGACTATATGCTCTACAGCTGGATATTAAATTCATTGAGCAAGGAATTAGTTGAAGCTTTTCTCTATGCGGATTCCGCCAAGGCACTTTGGGATGAAATTGAGCAGAGATATGGACAGAGTAATGGTCCTTTGCTCTTCCAATTGCAGAAGGAGATTGCGACATTACGCCAAGGTTACAATAGTTGTTTACTTTACCAAGCTCAAACGACTTTGGGATGAATATGCAAGTTTAGCACCCTTACCTCCTCGTACTTGTGGATCTAGTAAGTTGCTTGCTGAATTAGATACAAATACTAAGCTGATGCAGTTTCTCATGGGGCTCAATGATAGTTATGAAAACATTCGAGTCATATCTTATTGTTTGATCCCTTGCCAAATGTTAACAAGGCTTACTCTATGATTCAGCGTGTTGAGAAGCAATGTGTAGTCGAATTTATTTCCTGAACCTGTAGACAATGCTGCTATGTTTACTAGAGCTCCCAGTGGGGAGAGGCACATCGCAGAGAGGAGGTTTTACTAGTTTTAATGGTGGTTTTAATGGTGGAAGGGGAAGAGGACAGGTGAGATTAACTAAGGAGGACAAGGCTAAGCTATTTTGTGAGCATTGTCAGGCTCATGGTCATGCTTTGCAGAGTTGTTTCAAAATCCACGATTATCCTGATTGGTATAAAGAATTCAAGGAGAATAGAGGTAAATTTGGAGGGAGGCAGACAACAAATATGGTGGAACCTATCTCAGGAAAGGCAGAACACGTCCAGATAATAGAAAGGAGGCACCTCTCACTGATATTTCTAACTTTATCCAGCAAGAAATAGCAAAATTCATGAACACCAAGTTACATGCTGGATTTCCTGAGATTGGAGGTCATTCCAACCATGCTCATTTTGTTGATAGTGCAGGTATCTTCTTGAGCAATGCTTCAGACTATGCTCTTACAAGTGTTGAATCAATTGGTGTAGGGTCCTGGATCTTGGATACTGGTGCAAGTAGGCACATGTGTGCTCATCCTACTCAAGTAACACATATCACTTCATTGCCTGCCCCTTTCTATTTTGCTTCCTGATGGTAGTTCCACTGTTGTGACACAAACAGGATCTGTATCACTCACACCTTCACTTACACTTCATGATGTCCTTGTTGTTCCAAATTTTAAATAAAATCTCTTGTCCGTTGCTCAACTGATTCAACAGTCTAATCTCTCTTGCACTTTTTTCCCCAATCACTATACTTTGCAGGACCAGGTGACTAAGCAACACATTGCCACTGGGGAGGTAGTTGGAAGGCTCTACATCCTACATCCAACTCATACTGTTCACAACATCTGTTCCAACATCACTTTCAGCAACTACTGACTCTTTTGAGACATGGCACATGAGGCTTGGCCATGCTTCTCCTTCTATATTGGAACACTTAGATTTCTTAAAACCTTTGTGTACTGCTACTCTGAAACAATCTATGTCTGAATGTACAGTGTGTCACAAGGCTAAACAGCCTAGACTCTCTTTTCCTCATAGTACTACACATGCTACTTCTCTATTTGAATTAGTACATATTGATGTTTGGGGTCCCTATAATGCTCCTTCTCTTTTACATACTCCTTATATGTTAAGCATTGTGGATGATTTTAGCAGGGCCACCTGGATTTATCTCATGAGTCATAAGAGTCAAGTTTCTCATTTATTGTCCACTTTTCTGCACCTTGTTTCTAATCAATTTGGGACATCTGTTAAGGCTTTTAGAAGTGACAATGGAAGTGAATTCCTGAATCAGTCTTGTCAACACCTTTTTCATACTCATGGGATTGTTCATCAAACTTCTTGCACCTATACTCCCCAACAAAATGGGGTGGTAGAAAGAAAGCATAGACACTTCTTAATATTGCTAGGGCCCTCATGTTTCAGTCTAATCTCCCCTCACACTTCTGGCCTTACTCTCTCCTCACCTCTGCTTATCTCATAAATAGGCTTCCTACCTCTTCATTGAAATGGCAAACACCACATGAACTCCTATACAACAAGCCTCCTGATTTCTCCTTGTTAAAACCTTTTGGTTGTCTAGCTTTTGCCACTAATGTTCACCCACATAAATCTAAGTTCACTCCCAGGGCTCATAAATGCATATTTTTGGGCTATGTAACTGGCAAGAAGGGTTACAGGTTGTTTGATCTTGAGACTAAATCTATTGTTGTCTCCAGGGATGTCATTTTCTTTGAGCATACTTTCCCTTTCCAGCCTAATTCTTCTTCTGATTCTCCTTCTGTACCTCTTCCTATTGTTCCTCATCATGATTCAGACACTCTCATCCCTTCCTCATCCCCTGCTCCTGTTCCAACTGTCATCCCACCTGTTGGTAATAGTTAGTGATAAATAGTTGTCCCACATAGAAAAGAGAGGAATATTTTGAAAGGTTTAAAAGGAGGTACAAACCAAATAAGTTAAATTTGGTTGGTGGGAAATTTGGAGGGAAATTTCCAAATTGGTGAATTGAAATTGCTTGGTTTGACTATTATATATATAAATAATATTTAATGGTCAAAAGATGGCACTTGGGGCACTTGGGCAACTTGGGCATTAAGTTAATAAAATCAATTAAATTCAATTTCGAATTTTTAATTGATTTTTTATTTTTGAATGTTAATAATTGCAGTTTATTAACATTTTATTCCAACAGTTGTTTGGTTCACAAAGGGGTGTTTGTATTGAACATACATGATTTATGCCAAAAGGTGTCTGTATTAAACAGACATGTCAACTACCAAATGGTGCATTAAAGTGCTATAAATAAATGATTCTCCTTTCAAAATTAATTACGTTTTATTCCTGCAATCAAAAACATTCTCAAAACTGTTCTTGGGAGAATTTACAGATTTTGCTGTCTGTGAATTCAGGTTTATTTTGAATATCCTGGAGGGAATTGCCATTAATCCGGCAGCAACGTAGTGGGGGCAAATTTCCTTAAGGACAGTGAAATCTCACGTTCAAAATAATAGCCTTCGTTATATTATTTACCCAACACCACCTCTTAGGAGGAGTTCTAGAATTCCTCATAAACCATCTTGGTTGTCAGATTTTGTTACCAACAGTGCTGTTCCACTACCTCTCCCAGACACATCATGCTTAGCACCAGGTTACTCTTTTCCATCTTATCCTATTTCTACTTTTCCCTTTGTTATTTCTCCTTCTTTGCAGAGTACATATGTGTCCTTCTTGTCAAATGTATCCTCTCTACAGGAACCTACTACTTACATTCAAGCTAGTAAGATACCTGCTTGGGTGGATGCTATGCAACAGGAGTTGCAAGCCTTGGAAAATAATCATACTTGGGAGATCACTGAATTACCCCCTGGCAAACAGGCTATAGGGTGTAAGTGGGTATATAAGATCAAGATGAAGCCTGATGGCTCTGTGGATAGATATAAGGCCAGACTGGTGGCCAAGGGCTTTCATCAGGTATATGGAGTGGATTACATTGATAGTTTCTCACCTGTAGCAAAAATGGATACAGTCCGGGTTCTTTTAGCAGTGGCTACCATGCATCAGTGGTCTATTCATCATATAGACATCAACAATGCCTTTCTCCATGGTTATCTAGATGAGGATATATATATGGTCCTTCCTGATGGGTATTCTAAGGCCTCTCCTGGCCAAGTATGTCACTTAAAGTGCAGTCTATATGGTCTTAAGCAAGCTTCCCAACAGTGGAATGCCGAATTTTGTCTCAAACTTCAGGCCTTTGGTTTCATTCAGTCCACCCATGATCATTGTCTTTTTTACATGATTTCTGATACCAAGTTCTTGGCCTTGGTAATGTATGTGGATGATGTGCTCATCACAGGCTCCCTGTTTGATACATGTTTTTATCTTAATTTTGATGATTTTATTTTATTACCAAAACAATGTTTTTAAAGGTTGTCCAATTACTCCTAAATGATTTAAAATGGTTTTAATATTTTCCGGAGTATTTCCTCAAGTTTATGTTTGTTAATAATGGACAACACTTTTATTGATTTTATATCAATGAGTTTTTACTCCTATAACAGGTTCCTAAATGTTATCTAAATACTCTCGATCGTTTTAAAATGTTTTTACTAAATTTTCGGAGTATTTCTTGAGTTTTATTTTCGGCAAAAATTGGACAACATTTACATCTCGTGGTCGACCAATAGGTATCTATAGGGCATAGGGCAACCCGTACTGAAGATGTTTTTTTAGAAATGCAAAAATGAGACGGAAGTAAAAACAAGCGGTCGACCCGGTCATCTCAGGCGTCGACGGTCGGTCGGCCGTCGCCCGGATCGGCCAGATGTACTGCAAGTTTGTTTTTGAAAGCAGAACAATATCTCTTCATTTTTTGATTAGGGGGACCGGTTGAGGCAGGGGTCGACCGGTCGAAGCCTCGTCGACCGTGCCTGTTGTAATTTTCAAAGTGTTCTTATTTCTCTTATTTAAATGCGACCGATGCATCTTCGCCCGTATTAATGACAAAAATATGACCGTTTGACAATGAGACACATTTCCTTAAATTGTGGGATTGATTTCTAACAGCTATATTCTTGATTTTAATTGTATTTTTCTCAGTAGATTTTCAATCCCCAAGAGGAGCCTATGCTTGATCAATCATCTCCTATAAATAGAGGAAGTTTTGGAGCAACCTATACAAGAATTGAGATACAACACAACAAGATACACTTCAAGCAAACACTTGGTCTTTCATTGTTATTATTCTTGTTGTAAAATTGCCTAGCTTATCACTTTCACATCTTTGAGGTCTAGGCTTTTCTTGATTACACTTCGCACTCAAATTGTATTATTCATTATTTAGTTGTAATCTTGATTTTTTGGTTATCATTCAAACACAAGATATCCTTGTGAGTGTTCTTGTGGTAAGAACATACTTGGATGATCTAGGTGATAGGTGAAGAAGATTGTGGTAATCTTCTTATTGAGGTGTTGAAGAATTTGGTATTATTCAAGGTTGAAGATTGTGGTAATCTTCACAAGGTGCCGTTAAAGGAAGATTGTGGTAATCTTCAAAGGGAGATTGTGGTAATCTCCAAAGGTGGTGTCAAGGAAGAGTGTGGTGCTCTTCAAGTTGTTGTAAGTTGAATTTGTATTAATTTTGGTAATTAATAAAATTCTTTTTCTTTTCGAAATCCATCCGGATATCTTTGGGGTGGTAGAGGATTAGGCCCTAGGTGGGTTGAACCTCTTTAAATCGACGTGTGTTGTTTACATTCCGCACCTTTATTATTGTCTTTGAGCATTCGGTTCGAAAAAGAGGGCAAAATCGAAAAGATGGAGATAATCTATTCACCCCTCCCCTCTAGATTATCGTAGCCGCTTGGACTTACAAGTGGTATCAAAGCCAAACTCTTTGGCAAGCTCGTTTCACATCGCGAGTGAAGAGAAACGATCGACGTCTCTGAACGAAGCTCATCTATCCGGCACCTCCACCACCAAGCCACCACTATTTGATTCCAAGAATTTTAATTTTTGGAAAGAAAGAATGGAATGCTATCTACAAGGTTGCGGGTTCGACATTTGGAACACCGTCATTAATGGAGAATCCATTCCGACGAAAGATACACCATACACCTCAAAAGGCTTCAAAAAGCTCAATGATGAAGAAAAGAAAATCATCTCGTTAAACGGTAAGGCTTTAAATATTTTGTATTGTTCATTTACTAATTTAGAATATGAACATATTGTAGGAATAAAGTCGGCACATGAAGTATGGAAAAAATTAGAAGCCATCTATGGAGTATTTGCAAATGAAAGGAGTCAAACAAAAGCATCTACTTCTCAAGATCATACAAGCTCAAATATAAGGAATAAGCCTCCTACAACTTCCAATTATGAAGAAGTTGAATATTGTTTTATGGGCATCAATGAAGAAAATGAGGTATGTCTTAAACCCTCTACTTCCTATGATATTATCATTCAAAATGATTATAATGATTTACAAAATGATTATGATGAACTTCAAAATGAATTCCAAAGCTTACTTGTTAGATACAAAAATTTGAAAAAGGAATTCAATATTTTGAAAAATGATAAGGATAGTTTATTTACTTCTTATGAATCACTATCATGTGCTCACACCACCACACTTGACAAGGTTAGAAACCTTGAAAAAGAAAATAGTACTCTTGTTGAGAATATTGATTGCATGAAAAAGGATTTATTAAAATCCAACTTGAGTACCAATAAAATGTCCAATATTGTTGATATTCATAATTGTGATAAAGGACTTGATCATAAGCCTAATGTTGTTAATCATATGAAAAAGGATCAAGTCACTATGCATATTGGTCATTATGCTCCTAAAATTATTACTTGTTTCTATTGTGGCAAAAAGGGTCATACGGCTAATTCTTGTCGGGCTAGAAATAGCTCTAAATATTGTTGGAGACCTAAAAGTCTCAAAGCTAATCTTAAAGGACCCAAACACATGAGGGTACCACAAAACAATGTGCTATTAGGTGCCCGGCAAAGCAAAAATCGGATAAAATTCATGCCACCAAGAAAACATCAAATGAACGTTTCATTTGATCAAAGAAGGAGAAACTACTCTCAACAAAGCCAATTTCCAAGAAAAGCGTATAATCAAAAATGGGAAGAACACAATCCTTGGAAATGGCAAAGACATCATCAACAAGATGATTTTCAAAGAAGAAGAAACCATCAACCATGGGAAGGTAACCAATCTTGGAAATGGAGAAGTCATCATCAACAAAGTGACTTCTCAATGGGAAGATATCATCAACAATGGGAAAGACACAACCCATGGAAACGGCGTAATTGGTAAACCGTATCTCCCCATTTGTATATGCATTTTATTTTTAAATCTATGCATACTTTTAATTGTGTCTTAATTGCAAAATGAATCTTCAAGTATTTATTTTTAATATAGGTCTCTTATATATTTATGAGTTTCAAAACCTTTAAAAGAGACCTTGCATGATTTTCTAAAGCTCTTGAGCATTTTATTAGACTTATATGGCTTATTATCTCTTATGAAATCTTATATCATAAGCTCTTTTTGATATCTCATATTACTTGCCTACACTTGTATTTTCTATGCAAATATTGTCTAAGAATTGTGTAGGATACATATTTCATACTCATTGGCTATTACGTCATCAAGTTTGTTAAACCATCGAGTATGTCTACTCGTATTTTTCTTTAAACTCGATTTTATGCTTATGCACATATCTTTCAAGATATTTCATTTTGATCCCTTAAGTGCCCCTAATTGATCTTGCAAATATTTTCTTTTAAAAAGGCACTACGTGTTTAGTCTCAATTTTATTGTTTATATGTTTTCCCAAAACCCATATTTGTTGGATATAGTCCAAACTTATATTTTTGCAAAGTTTTAAAACTTTTGGGGTGAAAAATCGAATTTTGGAAAACTCGGGAGAAAAAAAAAATCACCTGGGGCGGTCAAGCGGGGCGACCGTGCCGCCGCACATCGACCGACGCCCCCCATACCTCGGCCGGTCGCCCAGGCCATTTTTGCTAGTTTTAAACGTTACGCTTCTTCATTTCGATCTGAGAAGAAAAAATCCCCCAAACCCTTGCTGCGCGTATATCATCCCCTTTTCTCTAGAATCTTCAATTCTTCATCATTTTTCACGATTCTTGTCGCTAATCTTCTTATTTTCACTAGAATCTTACATATATGGCTCCTCCAAGAAATTCCACCGATCAAAATCCCATTTCTAAGAGAAGAAAGGGCGGAGAGGGTACTTTGAGAAATCGGCGAGAGACGAAGCCGAACAAAGGGACATTCGAGCCGCTCAAAGAAACGTGGCTCAAGAAGGTGATGATGTTCAAAATCCCATTCTCTCTCGGGCCCAAATTACCGAGCTTCGCGAAACAATTTCGCTCGAAAATTGCCGTTGGGCGAAAGGTAAAAAATCTCTTGTTACTCAAGCTCCAAATTCTCGCAATGCTCTTAATTTCATCAATAAGTATGCGGAATGGTACTATGAGGATTCGGGGATGGGAGGTAAATCTATTGCTCGGACTAAAATGTGTCGTTTTAGTTCATTTACAAATGAGTATCCTACTATAAGAGGATTTTTGAGGAGCAAGGTTGGATGTATTTATGGGAGCATGCTTATGTGTTGTATGATGATGATATTATCCAACTCTTTTATGCCAATATGTGGGTCGAATATGATAATGATAGAAAGCCGATTGCCGTTAATTCGCTTATAAAGGGTCGTCATTTTAGATGGACTCCCAATGATATTTGCCGCTTTTACATGTTAGAGAAGGTGGTTGGGATTATTTCTCTTGTGGGACTTGGAATGATGAAATGTTGGGGGTGTCGATGAAAGAAGTTAAGACGTATTTGGAAGTATGGCCAAAGTATTCTTTGTTGGCAATGACACTTGAACATCGTATTTTATCGGTCATTGTCGCATATTGCATTTGTGGTAAGTCGGAAAGATGCCTAGCAATATGGATTATTTTTGACTTATAAGATTGCTAGGAGGAACCACTTAACTTTGGTGCCATACTTATTCAATGTCTAATCGAGTCCATTACTCAAGGTAATAAGAAGTTGGTTATGGGAAATTGGATTTGTAAACTTCTTATTCAATCGGGACTACCTTCGTCGGAGTGTAACTCGGAGGTATTTCAAAACGACTTTGACATTGATAACATCGCCCAAATGGTCACTATGCGCAAGAACATGGAAATCCGACCAACCAAAATGGCGAGAGGAAGAGGTCAAGAGTCTCCCGATCCTAATGACTTCTTTGATGACATCGAGGCCGCAAGATTAGCGGAAGAGGGCGAACCGAGCAATCCGGAGGGTAATACCGGTACTCAACCGCCTAGGAGGTATACTCAAGCTGAGTTTGATGAGATGAGGGCTTTTCATGAGACGAGGTATGAGGCTTTGGAGCAAAAGACCTCCAAAATGCAAAAGTCTATCGGCAAGTTAAAGAAATTTATCAAGGACTTAATTCCCGGATCTTGCTTCTCCTCGGATGAGGAATGATGTTACCCCACCCCTTTACTTTCTAGCATTTTCATTAATGTTGCTTTGTATTTTGATGAATTTTTGTAAAACTCATCTGTACTAATAATATTTGCTTGTTTTTCTTAAAAGGGTTAATATTGCAAGTTGATAATGACTTGTGGATGATCATGATTTTGATGGAGTATTTGATGGTAAAAATACTCTTATATGGCATGGGTTAAAAATCGGTATGAAGTACTTGATGGTAAAAGTGCTTCTCTTAATGCTTTGATCATTATGCTTAGTTGGTTATGTTGGAACATTTGATACATGTATTGTTTAAGGCATGACTTATTACTTGGTAGATGTTCTAATTTTTGGCATTTGTAATGCCTTGATCATTCTTAGCTTATCTCAATTGGGTTGAACCCTTGAGAATCTATTTTGAGCTCCTTACTTGATGAACTATTGTTGCATTTGTTGCATATGATTTTTTTTGTTTTGGAATGAGGTTGATTGATGATATGAAAATTTTTGGCTTAAACCATTTACAAAGGTTATATACAACCTCTTCTATTTTTAACGCACACAAGGTGTTTGTTGAAATGTCGCAATGAAACTTTCAACTTCTACATGATTCTCTTGCTTCATAATGTCGTAAAATCTTTTTGAAATCATGTTTTTAGCATACTAATGAGCTTATGGATCTTTTATGTTTCTATTCTCCAATTTTCCTTGGATTACTATGCTTTAATAGCTCAACGGTTATTAAACCGTCCCTTTGGCGCGCTTTGATATTATTATATGGTGTTTTCACCATCCTAACATTCTTTTTGATGATTCCAAAGGGGGAGAAAAACAGGATATTGGCTCATTAGCTCAAAGAAGCTAATAAAAGCTTGTCATAAAAGCTATAAGCTATGGCTCATAAAAGCCATAAGTTGTGATTTATTTTCAGTCCAATTATTGCTTGATGGACTTACAAAAGTGTTGAATGATGTTTTTGTGACAGGGGGAGCTTATAAGCTCTTGAACAAATTGTAAAAGCTAAAGCTTTTAGCTTATGAATAATTTAGCTTATGAATAATTGCTCTTACATTATTCTTGATATGCTTGTTGATAGGGGGAGCTTGTGCTTTGAAAATATTTACTCCCTACTTGGTTGCTTTAATTTTTTTGGAAATTTTGGTTGCTTCCAAACGGTCAAATGTTTTTACCGGAAAATCATTTCTAAAATTGCTCTCTTAGTTTGTGTAAAAATTGTTTTGGTTTGTAATCATCAAAAAGGGGGAGATTGTTTGATACATGTTTTTATCTTAATTTTGATGATTTTATTTTATTACCAAAACAATGTTTTTAAAGGTTGTCCAATTACTCCTAAATGATTTAAAATGGTTTTAATATTTTCCTGGAGTATTTCCTCAAGTTTATGTTTGTTAATAATGGACAACACTTTTATTGATTTTATATCAATGAGTTTTTACTCCTATAACAGTTCCTAAATGTTGTCTAAATACTCTCGATCGGTTTAAAATGTTTTTACTAAATTTTCTGAGTATTTCTTGAGTTTTATTTTCGCAAAAATTGGACAACATTTAAATCTCGTGGTCGACCGGTCGCCTATAGGGCAACCCGTACCAAGATGTTTTTTTAGAAAGAAAATGAGACGGAAGTAAAAACAAGCAGGTCGGCCGTCCGCTCTGGCGTCGACCGGTCGATCGGCCGATCGCCCAATGATCGACCGAGTACACTGCAAGTTTGTTTTTGAAACAGAACAATATCTCTTCATTTTTGATTAGGGGGGACCGGTTGAGGCAGGGGCGACCGGTCGAAGCCTCGTCGGCCGTGCATCGCCTGTTGTAATTTTCAAAGTGTTCTTATTTCTCTTATTTCGTGCGACCGGTCATCTCCTATTGATTAATGAAAAAATATGACCGTTTGACAATGACACACATTTCCTTAAATTGTGGGATTCATTTCTAACAGCTATATTCTTGATTTTAATTGTATTTTTCTGTAGATTCTCAATCCCCAAGAGGAGCCTATGCTTGATCAATCATCTCCTATAAATAGAGGAAGTTTTGGAGCAACCTATACAAGAATTGAGACACAACACAACAAGATACATTTCAAGCAAACACTTGGTCTTTCATTGTTATTATTCTTGTTGTAAAATTGCCTAGCTTATCACTTTCACATCTTTGAGGTCTGGGCTTTTCTTGATTACACTTCGCACTCAAATTGTATTATTCATTATTGAGTTGTAATCTTGATTTTTGGTTATCATTCAAACACAAGATATCCTTGTGAGTGTTCTTGTGGTAAGAACATACTTGGATGATCTAGGTGATAGGTGAAGAAGATTGTGGTAATCTTCTCATTGAGGTGTTGAAGAATTTGGTATTCTTCAAGGTTGAAGATTGTGGTAATCTTCACAAGGTGCCGTTGAAGGAAGATTGTGGTAATCTTCAAAGGGAGATTGAGGTAATCTCCAAAGGTGGTGTTGAAGAAGAGTGTGGTGCTCTTCAAGGTGTTGTAAGTTGAATTTGTATTAATTTTGGTAATTAATAAAATTCTTTTTCTTTTCGAAATCCATCCCGATATCTTTGGGGTGGTAGATGATTATTAGGCCCTAGGTGGGTTGAACCTCTTTAAATCGGCGTGTCTTTGTTTATATTCCGCACCTTTATTATTGTATTTGAGCATTCGGTTGTAAAAAGAGGGCAAAATCAAAAAGATGGAGATAATCTATTCACCTCCCCTCTAGATTATCGTAGCCGCTTGGACTTACAAGTGGTATCAAAGCCAAACTCTTTGGCAAGCTCGTTTCATATCGCGAGTGAAGAGAAACGATCGACGACTCTGAACGAAGCTCATCTATCCGCACCTCCACCACCAAGCCACCACTATTTGATTCCAAGAATTTTAATTTTTGGAAAGAAAGAATGGAATGCTATCTACAAGGTTGCGGGTTCGACATTTGGAACACCGTCATTAATGGAGAATCCATTCCGACGAAAGATACACCATACACCTCAAAAGGATTCAAAAAGCTCAATGATGAAGAAAAGAAAATCATCTCCTTAAACGGTAAGGCTTTAAATATTTTGTATTGTTCATTTACTAATTTAGAATATGAACATATTGTAGGAATAAAGTCGGCACATGAAGTATGGAAAAATTAGAAGCCATCTATGGAGTATTTGCAAATGAAAGGAGTCAAACAAAAGCATCTACTTCTCAAGATCATACAAGCTCAAATCTAAGGAATAAGCCTCCTACAACTTCCAATTATGAAGAAGTTGAATATTGTTTTATAGGCATCAATGAAGAAAATGAGGTATGTCTTAAACCCTCTACTTCCTATGATATTGTCATTCAAAATGATTATAGTGATTTACAAAATGATTATGATGAACTTCAAAATGAATTCCAAAGTTTACTTGTTAGATACAAAATTTGAAAAAGGAATTCAATATTTTGAAAAATGATAAGGATAGTTTATTTACTTCTTATGAATCACTATCATGTGCTCACACCACCACACTTGACAAGGTTAGAAACCTTGAAAAAGAAAATAGTACTCTTGTTGAGAATATTGATTGCATGAAAAAGGATTTATTAAAATCCAACTTGAGTACCAATAAAATGTCCAATATTGTTGATATTCATAATTGTGATAAAGGACTTGATCATAAGCCTAATGTTGTTAATCATATGAAAAAGGATCAAGTCACTATGCATATTGGTCATTATGCTCCTAGAATTATTACTTGTTTTTATTGTGGCAAAAAGGGTCATACGGCTAATTCTTGTCGGGCTAGAAATAGCTCTAAATATTGTTGGAGACCTAAAAGTCTCAAAGCTAATCTTAAAGGACCCAAACACATGAGGGTACCACAAAACAATGTGCTATTAGGTACCCGGCAAAGCAAAAATCGGAGAAAATTCATGCCACCAAGAAAACATCAAATGAACGTTTCATTTGATCAAAGAAGGAGAAACTACTCTCAACAAAGCCAATTTCCAAGAAGAGCGTATAATCAAAAATGGGAAGAACACAATCCTTGGAAATGGCAAAGACATCATCAACAAGATGATTTTCAAAGAAGAAGAAACCATCAACCATGGGAAGGTAACCAATCTTGGAAATGGAGAAGTCATCATCAACAAAGTGACTTCTCAATGGGAAGATATCATCAACAATGGGAAAGACACAACCCATGGAAACGGCGTAATTGGTAAACCGTATCTCCCCATTTGTATATGCATTTTATTTTTAAATCTATGCATACTTTTAATTGTGTCTTAATTGCAAAATGAATCTTCAAGTATTTATTTTTAATATAGGTCTCTTATATATTTATGAGTTTCAAAATTTTTAAAAGAGACCTTGCATGATTTTCTAAAACTTTTGAGCATTTTATTAGACTTATATGGCTTATTATCTCTTATGAAATCTTATAGCATAAGCTCTTTTTGATATCTCATATTACTTGCCTACACTTGTATTTTCTATGCAAATGTTGTCTAAGAATTGTGTAGGATACATATTTCATACTCATTGGCTATTACGTCATCAAGTTTCTTAAACCATCGAGGTATGTCTACTCGTATTTTTCTTTAAACTCGATTTTATGCTTATGCACATATCTTTCAAGATATTTCATTTTGATCCCTTAAGTGCCCCTAATTGATCTTGCAAATATTTTCTTTTAAAAGGCACTACGTGTTTAGTCTCGATTTTATCGTTTATATGTTTTCCCAAAACCTATATTTGTTGGATATAGTCCAAACTTATATTTTTGCAAAGTTTTAAAACTTTTGGGGTGAAAAATCGAATTTTGGAAAACTCTGGGAGAAAGAAAAATCACCTGGGGCCAAAGCGAGCGGCGACGGTCGCTTCTGCACATCGACCGGTCGCCCCATACCTCGACCGGTCGCCCAGGCCAATTTTTCAGGTTTTAAACGTTCTGTTCTTCATTTCGAAACAGACGAAGAAAATCCCCCCAAACCCTTGCTGCGCGTAAATCATCCCCTTTTCTCTAGAATCTTCAATTCTTCATCATTTTTCACGATTCTTGTTGCTAATCTTCTTATTTTCACTAGAATCTTACATATATGGCTCCTCCTAGAAATTCCACCGATCAAAATCCCACTTCTAAGAGAAGAAAGGGTGGAGAAGAAATCGGCGAGACGAAGCCGAACAAAGGGATATTCGAGCCGCTCAAAGAAACGTGGCTCAAGAAGGTGATGATGTTCAAAATCCCATTCTCTCTCGGGCCCAAATCACCGAGCTCCGCGGAACTATTTCGCTCGAAAATTGCCGTTGGGCGAAAGGTAAAAAATCTTTTGTTACTCAAGCTCCTAATTCCCGCAATGCTATTAATTTCATCAATAAGTATGCGGAATGGTACTATGAGGATTCGGGGATGGGAGGTAAATCTATTGCTCGGACTAAAATGTGTCGTTTTAGTTCATTTACAAATGAGTATCCTACTATAAGAGGATTTTTTGAGGAGCAAGGTTGGATGTATTTATGGGAGCATGCTTATGTGTTGTATGATGATGATATTATCCAACTCTTTTATGCCAATATGTGGGTCGAATATGATAATGAAAGAAAGCCGATTGCCGTTAATTCGCTTATAAAGGGTCGTCATTTTAGATGGACTCCCAATGATATTTGCCTTTTTACATGTTAGAGAAGGTGGTTGGGATTATTTCTCTTGTGGGACTTGGAATGATGAAATGTTGGGGGTGTCGATGAAAGAAGTTAAGACGTATTTGGGAGTATGACCAAAGTATTCTTTGTTGGCAATGACACTTGAGCATCGTATTTTATCGGTCATTGTCGCATATTGCATTTGTGGTAAGTCGGAAAGATGCCTAGCAATATGAATTATTTTTTGACTTATAAGATTGTTAGGAGGAACCACTTAACTTTGGTGCCATACTTATTCAATGTCTAATCGAGTCCATTACTCAAGGTAATAAGAAGTTGGTTATGGGAAATTGGATTTGTAAACTTCTTATTCAATCGGGACTACCTTCGTCGGAGTGTAACTCGGAGGTATTTCAAAACGACTTTGACATTGATAACATCGCCCAAATGGTCACTATGCGCAAGAACATGGAAATCCGACCAACCAAAATGGCGAGAGGAAGAGGTCAAGAGTCTCCCGATCCTAATGACTTCTTTGATGACATCGAGGCCGCAAGATTGGCGGAAGAGGGCGAACCGAGCAATCCGGAGGGTAATACCGGTGCTCAACCGCCTAGGAGGTATACTCAAGCCGAATTTGATGAGATGAGGGCTTTTCATGAGACGAGGTATGAGGCTTTGGAGCAAAAGACCTCCAAAATGCAAAAGTCTATCGGCAAGTTAAAGAAATTCATCAAGGACTTAATTCCCGGATCTTGCTTCTCCTCGGATGAGGAATGATGTTACCCCACCCCTTTACTTTCTAGCATTTTCATTTAAGTTGCTTTGTACTTTTATGAACTTTTGTAAAACTCATTTGTACTAATGATATTTGCTTGTTTTTCTTAAAAGGGTTAATATTGCAAGTTGATAATGACTTGTGGGTGTTCATGATATTGATAGAGTATTTGATGGTAAAAATACTCTAATTTAAGCATTGTTTGATAATTGGTATGAAGTACTTGATGGTAAAAGTGCTTCTTTTAATTGCTTTGATCATTATGCTTAGTTGCATATGCATTGGGACATTTGATATATCATACATGTATTGTTTAAGGCATGACTTATATTACTTGATGGTTGCTCTAATTTTTGGCATTTGTAATGCCTTGATCCTTCTTAGCTTATCTCAATTGGGTTGAACCCTTGAGAATCTACTTTGAGCTTCTTATTTGATGAACAAATGTTGCGTATGTTGCATATGATCTTATTGAAGCTTTGGAATGAGGTTGATTGTTGATTTGATAATTTTTGGCTTGAACCTTTTACAAGGACTATATACAACCTCTTTTATTTTTTATGCACTCAAGGTGTTCGATGAATTGTCGCAATGAATTGTTCGACTTTTACTCTTATGCTTTCATATGTCTTATATACTCATTGAGATCATGTCTTGACACTTAAACGAGCTTATGGATATCAAATGATACATTTCTCCCATTTTTTTCGGATTATAAGCTTATCTCCTCGAATGGTTGATAAATTGTCCCTTTGGCGTGCTTTGATATTATTGTATGGTGTTTCCACCATCCTAACATTCTTTTTGATGATTCCAAAGGGGGAGAAACAGGAAAATGGCTCGTTAGCTCAAAGAAGCTAATAAAAAGCTCGAAATAAAAGCTATAAGCTATGGCTCATAAAAGCCATAAGTTGTGATTTATTTTTAGTCCAATTGTTGCTTGATGGACTTATATAATGATGTTTTGTGACAGGGGGAGCTTATAAGCTCTTGAACAAATTGTAAAAGCTAAAAGCTTTTAGCTTATGGAAAATTGCTTTTACATTATTCTTGATATGCTTGTTGATAGGGGGAGCTTGTGCTTATTATTGAAAATATTTACTCCCTACTTGGTTCCTTTAATTTTTTTTGGAAATTTTGGTTGCTTCCAAACGGTCAAATGTTTTTACCGGAAAATCATTTCTAAAATTGCTCTCTTAGTTTGTGTAAAAATTGTTTTGGTTTGTAATCATAAAAAAGGGGGAGATTGTTTGATACATGTTTTTATCTTAATTTTGATGATTTTATTTTGTCACCAAAACAATGTTTTTAAAGGTTGTCCAAATACTCCTAAATGATCTAAAATGGTTTCAATATTTTCCGGAGTATTTCCTCAAGTTTATTTTTGATAATAATGGACAACACTTTTAATGATTTTATGTCAATGGGTTTTTACTCCTAAAACTAGATTTCTAAATGTTGTCTAAATACCCCGATTGGTTTAAAATGTTTTTACTAAATTTTCGGAGTATTTCTTGAGTTTTATTTTCGACAAAAATTGGACAATATTTTACTCTCAAGTCGACCGGCCGCCCTATATAGGGCAACCCGTACCAAGATGTTTTTAGAAACAGAAAATGAGACGGAAGCAAAAACAAGCGGTCGTCGCCGTGCATCACGGGCGTCGACGTCGGTCGACCGGCCGTCGCCAGTGCGGACCGGTGCACGCAAGTGTGTTTCAAAAGCAGAACACTTGATCTTTGCAAAATCCATGAGGGGGACCGGTTGGGGTGATGGTCGACGGCCGAGGTATCGTCGACCGGTCGCCTGCGTGTTATTTTGTCTTGTATTCTTCTAACGTCTATTTAAATGCGGCCGTGCCGTCCGCCTGTATCGACAAAAAAAATATGACCGTTTGACAATGAGACACATTTCCTTAAATTGTGGGATTCATTTCTAACAGCTATATTCTTGATTTTAATTGTATTTTTCTGTAGAGATTCTCAATCCCCAAGAGAGCCTATGCTTGATCAATCATCTCCTATAAATAGAGGAAGTTTTGGAGCAACCTATACAAGAATTGAGACACAACACAACAAGATACACTTCAAGCAAACACTTGGTCTTTCATTGTTATTATTCTTGTTGTAAAATTGTCTAGCTTATCACTTTCACATCTTTGAGGTCTAGGCTTTTCTTGATTACACTTCGCACTCAAATTGTATTATTCATTATTGAGTTGTAATCTTGATTTTTGGTTATCATTCAAACACAAGATATCCTTGTGAGTGTTCTTGTGGTAAGAACATACTTGGATGATCTAGGTGATAGGTGAAGAAGATTGTGGTAATCTTCTCATTGAGGTGTTGAAGAATTTGGTATTCTTCAAGGTTGAAGATTGTGGTAATCTTCACAAGGTGCCGCTGAAGGAAGATTGTGGTAATCTTCAAAGGGAGATTGAGGTAATCTCCAAAGGTGGTGTTGAAGAAGAGTGTGGTGCTCTTCAAGGTGTTGTAAGTTGAATTTGTATTAATTTTGGTAATTAATAAAATTCTTTTTCTTTTCGAAATCCATCCCGGATATACTGGGGTGGTAGAGGATTAGGCCCTAGGTGGGTTGAACCTCTTTAAATCGACGTGTGCTGTTTATATTCCGCACCTTTATTATTGTATTTGAGCATTCGGTTGTAAAAAGAGGGCGAAATCAAAAAGATGGAGATAATCTATTCACCCCCCTCTAGATTATCGTAGCCGCTTGGACTTACATTGACAATTTTTTATTTTAGTTTCACAAAGAAATAAGAAGAGTGGGTGGTGGGATCGACAAATCTCCTGGATTTGAGGAATTGTAGAGGGTCTTCCCAAACCTCTACAGTTCCAAGAGCATATCATTGGGGTTTTTGGGACCAGTTAAGGCTAGTCTCCACCACCGTAGGAGTAGAATTTTCGGAATTATTCACGGATTTGATTCTTTTGGGCTCATGGTTTTCTTCACAGTTTGGGTCACTGTTTTCATCAATAAGGTTTCTGTTTCTTTTAATCCCATATTCCTTAACATTAGGGGGGCTTAGGTTTCTCGGGCTTAAAGATTTCCTGTCAAGGATCCTCTAGTTCTAAGGGAGGATTTGGCAGTTAAGACCTTTTTCCCTTTGGAGGATATGGTCGCAGGGGAGTTTTGGATATCAAGGAGGGGGGTTCTGAGATTACTATGCTCGACGTTAATATCAATGAGGTTGGATAGATCCATCGGGTCAAGGGTTGGGGTGCAGAGGGCCGGGGGTTTTGGATATGTAGGAGGGGTGGAAACATAGATAGAAGAAGAGGGTTTGGAGATGATTGTTTTATTGGCTTCAAAAATCTGGAGGGGTTTATTTCTAGGAGGGATAATAGGCTGAGCTTTTTCAGAGTTGACTGGGAGGACTTTATCAATCACAAGATTTTTTCCTTTCTCATTTTCACTAGAGGGAGTATTATCAATGGGTGAGACTTGGCTGGGGGAAGGCGTAGGATTGGACTTGACTCTGGTTTGAGGATAAATGACTTCCTCTGCACGCAACCAATAGCCATATTGACCCACTGAGAGAATATTCTTGGATAGATCTCTCTTCTTTCCGTCGCATAGTCTATCGGAATGACCAACACGACCACAATAATAACAGAACGCAGCAAGTTTTTCAAACTTGAAATCCACCCAGCATGATTGAAGACCCAGCTTAATGACTGTTCCTCTCAGGAGAGGCTTCTCCAAATCGATAGAAACCAAGAGTTTGATATATCTACCCCGACTGCTACCCGTTTATGGGATATGAACATCTAGAACTGAGGGGAAGATCTTACCAATCCCGATACCTGTTTCGGAGGAGATCCAATGAATAGGCAGGTTCCAAACTTGCACCCACACATCTGCAATATTGAAGCTTTCTTAGAGGATATCGATGCCATTTGTCCATTATTTAAGGACAAGAAACTGACTATCAAAGGTCCAAGATCTACTCTGGAAAACTTTTTTTTTGTCGTCTAGGGACCTGAAGACGAACTGGAAGGTGTTAGAGTCGAGTTCACGGATTGTAAAAGGCTCTTTATTTGGCCAAATGAGCGCCATTGTGTTCTTTAAACCTGTAAAGTTGGCCTTTTTCTCCCCGAAATTTTTTTCCAAATAAGCTTTGTTTGCATTCTTCAGTGCTTCTAAGAACATCATTTTCCTGTAAATCAATGCCACCGGTTTCAGCTTCTGTGAGTGAGAAGTTTTTCAAGCTATCAGCCAAATCCCCTTCCATTGAGAGCACCCCTAGATCCAGGCAAGCACCTAGCAACGAACAAGACTCGAGAGTGGCTGACAAAGAAGCAAAAAGGCGTTAGCAAAGAGGAGCAAGAGATAATGAAAAACAGAGGAACAAAACAAAAGAAACAAAAGGCAACCTACAAGAAGTCAAATAAATTAACTGATGATAAGAAGTAAGACAAAGATACGCATTAAACAAGGGGGGAGGGTATTAAATGCAGGTAAAACAGGAGAAAATATAACAATGGGACCCTAGCCCAGCCTCCATAAGGGGGACAAGAGTCTCTAGAGAGAGAATTTTTGCACTCCACAAAGGAAGACATAACCCCATGGTATTTTCGTTTTCTGGATTGGCCCATGTTAACTAAACTAAACCCTTGTTTTAATTGTGGGACTTTAGACATCATATGCCATATATGGCCAGTCATTTTAAACTTCTTCCCAGATTACAATCCCAAACATAAGGTGTGATTCAATAATCTAATCTAGTTGGCCCAACTATTTTTAAATCCCTTATAGGAAATGTCTATTTTGTCCTTAACATCATAACATGAAATTACGAATGCTTCCCAACAAATAATGGTAAGAATTAGGCCTATATGGTGCATATATACAACCCATAACACCGAATAATAATTTTAACCCAGAATACTATAAATACCCAATCAAACCTCATTTTCAAGGGAGAAATTTCGTTCAATATCTAGCCTTGTGAATTCTTAATTCTTTCGCTCTTTCATCTGAGCGTTAGAGTATTTTCGTGGGGATAAACCCGACTTTCTAACGATTTATTGTGTTGCAGACAGTTGCCCAATTTAAAAGTAGACTTTCAACTCGGAGATTTGAAGAATAAAGTGATACCACATCAATGTGTGAATGGTTTTGATTTTCTGAAAAACGAGAAAGGGTTAGAATATTTCCGGTGAAATTTGCATATATATTTTTTGTGTTCTGAATAGTAAAAAACTTTAATGATACTTTCGAAAATCATATCACACTATAAGAAAAATCCATTTAACCTATAAAAATATAAAAAGATAAGTATTAAGATAACTCTAAAGTGTAGATAAAATTGTTATATAGTTCAATATTTATCAACAAAATCTAAAATTATTGTTATTTTTGGAAAATATCTATAATATTTCTATCAGCAAATTTGAAAAGTGTGTTGATAATTTGTCGTTGATTAGTCGGTATTATTTGGAGAAAAATAATATATTTTATTCTGTCGATATTCTATAGGTAATTGTAAAATTTAGTCATAAATTTATTTTTCTCGTTAAATTCTATCTGTAAACTGAGTTTTTTTGCCAAACATTGCCTATTTCTTTATATATTAGTTTCAAGATTAAAAAAGCCCTCCACAACTCGTAAAAGATCAATCATGATTGGTTGAAAATCTTATCCTCTACTCATATCTTTGCTGAAATCAAACTACATAATTTTAGGGAAAAATCAAGCTATATTTGCCAACCAACAACGTAGACTACAACAAGCGTGTTCTTGTTGACAACTTAATTTCAATTTGTGGTTAGGTAGAATATATATGCTCAGCTAAAAGCAAATTTAATCCAGGGGAGGTGGACTTCCTGTAACGTATTTCTCGGTGGAATAGAATACATAGTCAAATTTCGAATCTTACATAAATTAATTTTCGACATCAAAGAACTTGGTCAGTGAGATAACTCGTAAGATTCGTATAATCTCATTCTTTGTTGTTGGATGACGTTATTGTTTGCATCATATATATTAGTAAGCCTTAATTTAATAATTTGTGTGTACTTTCAGACACATTTAAAATTTCTATGATTTCAGAATTGAATATTTTTCTTTCGATTTTTATGTAAACAAAAAGAAGTTTGGATTAGTTATGTGGAAATGTTGACTATATATGATAAAGATTGAACTAGACTGAGTTGGTCAGTCACGAAAATGTCGAATATTTGTTCCCTCTTCTCAAGATGATTGATCCCGACCTGAAGGTTAAGAAGATAATTAATCTAAGTCATTTCCCAGACATCGTGATGGATAAAGAGGTCGGGATTGGCATAGTCATAAGAGTTTGGTGAAGAGGCTATCCCAAGGTCAGGTTTGACATAGGCAATGCCAAAGCAAACTAGTGTTGCTACATCGAGGAAGTGTTTGGTATTATTTAAGTTCGAGACTCAAATAGGAAACCATAACTCGAACTCAAGCTTAGATGGATAAGGCTGGCTTATTAATTATGTTATGGAAACTCTAGATTCCGCTAACAAACCACAAATTTCTTGAAAATCCTAATTTAGAACACTTATAAATAGCTCATTCCAAGGTATGTTTAAGGTCAGACTTTTAATACTTGTTGCTATGGATGACAATGTGTGGGGACGGGACTGGTATGGGACATATCATCCCCATCCTCAAATCCCATTTCAAATACCATCTCCGTACCGTTCCTCGTTTTGGGCATTTGGTACATGGACGAGGAATCCCCATTCGAGGAACGGGGTCTCGCGGGGAATCAGGATCCCTGTTTTGTATTTATTAATTAAAAAAATTTAATGTTTTTTTACTAAAAACAGTAAATAATTAAAAATAGATAAATATATCATGAATCACTAATCTTATAATAACTCAACAATATAAAATACTTTAGCAATTGAGTCATATACAATAATCTTCGTCACTTCGAAATACAAAGTCATGTAATTTAAAAAAATAAAAAGTCATTACAATATAAAACACACAATTTTTACGGTTTAATTTTAAGATTTAATATAATAAAAAATATAAACATAAATAGTATTAATAATATATAAATAATATATATGCACATATAAATACATATGTATATATATTTATATATTTCGGTGAACGAGGATGAGGATGGGGAATTTCCGTTTCATCAAATCGGGGATGGGGATAGGGATGGGGATATAAATATCATCCATGTCCCATTCCCATTTTTTAAAAAAAGCGTGGAATCCCCATCCCCGCTCCCATTTCCCAATTAATTGGGGATTCTCTATCCCAATTTATTCGGATACCAACGGGGATGGTTCCCCACGGAGATTTTGCCATCCCTAATTGTTGCATGCAATATACTATTCACGTACATTTTCTTCCTTCAAATTGGTCATTATTTTTTAACAATGTACTTGATTACGATATTTTTTTAACAAAAAATTGTGATATTAATATTTAAATATAAAAAATGTCAATTACGGGTTTCATTATTATATTTTTATGTCCTATAAATCAAATTATAGTGCGGGAGTTAAATTTGGCGTGGGCCAGATTATTTTCTTATTTAGGTGGATAGGAGCGAAAATATTATTTAATTTATTAGTTGGTTTGAATTTGAATTGGTAGAACATCACATTAAGCATTAATGACTTGACTTATGTAAAACCTTATAAACTAAAACAAGTGAGATTTCGTGTCAAAAATTGAGCAAAACAAATTATATATTTTTGTGTTTTTAAATAATAAGAAGAATAATGATTCCCTTTGAGAATATAAGTAAATGGCCTATTAATTAAAGCCCCATGTTTAAAGAATTAGCAAAACTAAAAAGATATTATATATATATATATATATATACAAGATTTAGATCAGGTGAGTCCACATAACTTAGGTGAGTACACGAGACCAAATCTGAGTCATTGATTTAATTTTTAAACGGTTGAGATTCATCAGATTTTACCATTTTTAATATGTAACTTATTAAAAAATGGACATCTTGGTAATTTTAATTAAAATCAATTTTTGGGAGGGAAATTATTTTTGGTAGTGGGCTAAAAACTAGGAACCGTTTAGGGAAGTGTGTAATCTATGATACTGCATATCTTCTATTCTTTGTTAAACGAAGAGTCACATTATTTGCAATCCCTTCTTCCCTACAAAACCCGTCTTCTTCCTTTCTTCCCTACGAAACCGTCTTCTTTCTTTCTTCTATGCAAACCGTCTCCTCTGCAAACCACCGAAACTACTGTTAACCAATGTTTTTAAACCTGGACCGGACATCGAACTGGATTAATAACTGGGTCATTGGGTCACTGGTTCAACCAGTTAGACCGTTCTAAAAAACTGGTTGACCCATATACGTACACACACACACACACATATATATATATATATATGTACAAATATAAAAGATAAATACAAATACAAATATAAAAAAATAACAAATAAAAATAAAAAATAAAAAATATAATAAATTATAATATCCAAATATATGTATAAATCGAATATAAGGAAAAATTTTATGTAAATTTACCACATATCCGTTCACTTTTTGTAATAAAACAAAGAAAATATTGCTTAAAAAATTTGAACCGGGTTAACCGGGTCGCCGATTTCCGGGTTTTTTGCCGGGTTTGACCGGGTGACAATGGTTTTTAACCACCCAATCTTAATATAGAACTGGGTCGGACATATGAACGGTTCCCGATTAAACCGATCGAACCGGTCGGTCCGGTCCGATTTTCAAAATATTGCTTTGTTAACGTGAGAAATAACCATCTCAAGTTTCATCCTTCAAGTGGTATTCTCGATTCTAGCCATCTCCAACTTAACCCTTTGTGAAAAACCCCAAACCTTCGGTCGAAAATCAAACTCCCGCGTTGGCCGAAAAATCAGACATTGTGGGTTTTCCCAGAAGAAGCGATTTTGGAAACCCTCATTTTCGCTGAAGAATACACCCAATTTTGTGAAGTATTATTTCGACGCGGCAACAATGCATTAACCCACATTTTAGGTAGGGCAATATTTTTTCTCTTTTTATTTCTTTTTTTTTATATTTTTATTGCATTTTTTATGTAGAATTTTTTTGTTATTGTTGGATTTGTTTTTAACATTGCATATTTTTGTTGTTAAATATGCTTTTGATTGTTATGAATTATGCTTAGAAGGGGGAAAGGGGAATTAGTAGTTCCTAGTTTTTCAGAACTATGGGGAGATTGTTTTATTGAGGCAAAAATTGCTTATTGTTTTGTTAATAACCATGGTCACATATGTGTTTTTCACAAGTGTTGGTTGACTGCTTTAATGAGGCAACCATATCGCTTATGTATGTTTTGTAGTATGCTTATATATATCCAAGTATGTACGAAATGGTTAGGATTTTGCTGTGTTTTTGTTTTAAATTGTCTTTATTATCTGGAAAAAACGAAGTCTGGTAGAGGTGGCTCTTATGGGATTTTAATACATTTTTGTGGATGATCATTCTGCTTGTTTATTTTAAAATACATGTTTGTTGCTGTTAATTTTGCTTGTTTATGTTTTATGTATGCTTATATCTGGGGGTGTTTGCATGTTGATGATGTGTACTGCTTATTGGTGTTGACAATTATGCTTACTCACATTCTATATCACGCTTACTTATTTCATATAGTATGCTTAAGGTTTTTTTCTTTAATATGACTCAGTTAAATGACTATTTGCCACCTTATTTTTGTTAGTGTTTCTTTTGGAAATGGTTAAAGAGAGCAAGAAGAGTAAGGCAACATTGGATAAAGTGAGCAAGAAGAGGAAAGGCGGCAGATATTGATGTTGTTGTAGAGCCGAGTAAGGAAAAGGGGGGAAGGACAAAGGTAACAAAGTGGTAGACGGTAGCCAGGGTGATGAAGAATCCAAATATCCTAGGCTGAGTACGAGATCAACGCTGAGGAGATTCGCCAAAGTTATTAAGAAATTGAACACTGCACAGACGGCTGTGGTTATTGAGATTGGGTTCGGCGACCTGTTGCACATGAAGATTGTGGAAATACTGGCTCAGTTAACTTACTGGCTGGTTAAAAATTTCAATCCAATTAGCTGTGAATTTATGATATCGAAGGGGAAAACGATTCACATAGACGCCACGGATGTGGAACGGGTCCTGGGAATCCCAAATGGTAGTGTGAATATTGAACGAAAGAACAAAGCGGGGGGATGTGAATGGCTAGAGATTTTTAACAAGTCTAACAACCACATGGCAGCAAAACACGTAGCCATGGAGATGTTAAAATTTGAGGACGGAGGTGATTGGTTTAAGAGGCACTTTGTTTCCCTGGTGGACTGCTTGATTATCAGGAATAACCCTATTGGTTATATTAACCCCCTCATGATGGATAAACTGGAGAATGTTCAGAATATTCGCAACCTTGGCTGGTGCGAGTACACGATTAACATGCTGGTGACAAACCGGGCACGTTGGGGAGAAGACAAGAAAATTATGTTCAATGGGCGTTTTTACCAGTAAGTGGTAAATTATTATTGTTTTACATTTTTTGTATTACTACCTTGCACAATTTCTAATTTTTTTTTTTGTGTGTTTTTTATTTGGATAGGGTTGTTTTCTATACTAGGGACGTGGTTAGAACACTCCCCAGTATTATAGGTTGGACTGCTGAGATCATTCGGAAAAGGGTACGCAAGGAGATGAAATAAGGTGGTTTTGGATAGGGTCATTTGGCGGAAGCGCTCCATACAGCTGTTTTGAACGAAGGGTCGGTTGCAGTGGACATCGGGCTGTTAGGAAGTCAGTCAGCGAAGGTTGGCACGTCGTCCGAGATCGAGAGCCACGGGGTATAAATGTTGCTTGTGACACGTGAAAATTATGCTTATATGTGTAGTTAATATTGCTTATATTAGAAAATGATGGAGTCTTTGATTATTGTAATCCTTGCATACATGTCTAGTTAATTATGCTTATTATGTTTGCCAAATGTGCTTATCTATGTAGTTGAAATGCTTACAAATGTGTATATTATTGTAATTTTTGGATTTTCTCTCAAATATACTGAAATATTGTTTATGATATATGTCAGTTCTTCCTAATAATGCTTACAGAATGATGAAGTATTAATTATTGCATTTTTTGTATATTATGTCCAATGTTTTTGGATTGCTTATGATTTGTGCCAATTCTGCTTATATGTGTTGCGAATAATGCTTACAGAATGATGAAGTATTAATTATTCGCATTTTTTGTATATTTTTGTCTAATGTTTTTGGATTGCTTATGATATTTGCCAATTCTGCTTATCTATGTTGCTAATAATGCTTACTGAATGATGAAGTATTAATTATTTGCATTTTTTGTATATTTTGTCTAATGTTTTTTGGATTGCTTATGATATTTGCCAATTCTGCTTATCTGTGTTGCCAATAATGCTTACAAATATGATGAAGTATTAATTATTGCATTTTTTCTCTAGACAACTGTTTTGTATGCATGTGTTGTAAATCATGTTATGGAGTGTTATAAATATTGCTTATGTAACTGACATTTGGGCTGATAACTTTTGAAAAGGAGTATAAATCGAGAGTGTTGCAGAAGTTGTCAAGCCTTGCTACATATGTGGTTGACATAATCTCGTTGTTTCAGAATGCTCCAAAAGAGATGACAGGCAACGCAGACTTTTGCAAATTACAAGATTCAGCGAGGATGCTTATATGCTCAGCTAGTAAGCATACATTGGATGCGGGTGGGCCCCCAAGCTGATGATATGAGCGAAATGCAGCTAAACGAAGCTTTTTGGAATAACCCCGAGACCATAGCCGCAATCGAAAAAGTTGAGCTTGCGCTTGGTCGTAGGGACGAGTACAAAAAGGGCGTGGAAGATTTGCCAAGTTTTAGCTTGGGTGTTACCCAAGAGACTGATACAACTGTAGGCAAGGATGTAAGATTTCTTAGCTTTATTTTCTGTTATTACTTTAACATCCGATATACCCCGCTTACAGCATCACAAAATGCTTTACTATAAACAGAATATTGCTTATTTATGTTGTACTGATGTGTGTTGTTGTTTTTTTTTTGTTTTATTAACAGGGTTGGGTTAGCGGGGCATGTGATGTTGGTGGAGATGGTGTGACTGGGGACAGTGACGGCGAGGATGACGATGAGGATGACAACTAGGGGGAGGATGAGGGGGATGCGGGTAAGAGTGACGGCGATGAGGATGGTAGTAGCGACAATGATGAGGGGGATACTGGTGATGGCGAGTTGGAACAAGAAAGCGGTGACAGTGGCAACGTAGAAGATAAGGTCAACAGTGCCGATGAAATAGAGGGAGGGCAAAATGAGAATGCAATACGGATTGACGTGTTATCTGAGTGTATAAAAATGGAAATGATGGTATCAAACTGGATTTTTGAAAATCCGGCCGGTGAAAGGTAAGTTTATTTATTTTTTGGTTTAGTTCAATTTTTTTTTCGATGAAATTTTTTGTTTGAGCAATTGTATGAACACACAGGGAAGAAGTCATTTTTGGTAGTGGCGAATTTAATATAATAAGACAAGATATGGAGACGTTGAAGGGTGGGCAGTACGTCAGCGAGTCTACTGTGGATATGTGGTCGTTTATCCTGAACCGCAAAGAATTGTTGAGACTGATAGTTCTCCGCGCAGATTCTTTGCCACGATATATCCTATTGTATGTTTTCACGCGTAATTTTTTGTAGATAATTTTTTGATGTGTGAGGTTTGATTGGTTTATATGCCTTTGTAAGTAGTATCCATGCTAATGCTCTGTTTTTGTGGATTATGCTTATGGATGTATCACAATATGCTTACGAATGCTTTGCCTTATGCTAATGTATGAGTGGATTTATGCTTATGTAAGATGAATATGCTTATGTAAGGTATGTTAGGCTTATGAATGTTTTGTATTACGCTTATGCTTGGTTTGCGTTATGCTTATTTTTATGGTAGCTTTTTTTTTTCATGTATAATAATCATGCTTATGTATGGTTTGAATTATGCGTCTTCATGTTATGCATTATGCTTATTGCTATTCGTTCCATTATATCTTTATGTATGATAGGTTGCTTGGGTCTGATATGAACAATGATTATGTCTGCAATAAATATTGTTTTCCCATGGTTTAATTACTGCTTATGTTGTGCTATTTTATTGCAGACATTCACAATTGTAATGCCCAGAAAGGCGTCGGATTCGAGTGACTTTCTTAAGAGATTCAACGAAAGCTTCGACATCGAGTTTAGTGATTCCAGTGTGTGAGCAGGATGGAGGAGATCCAGTTGGTATGTATGATATGGTGAGGTTTAAATTTTTTTTTTATTAGTGACCCTAACATTGTTTTACCCATTGTGTAGTTCTTCTTCCCGATATTCAAGAGCGAACATTTTTTTGTGGTATGCTTCGACGTTAAAAGAAGGTCTGCCACGTATTAGACAACTCCTCGGTTGGTGGCAACAAAACCCTCAAATACGACGGCGTACCTGATAAATTGGTCAGTTCTGCTCTATAGATGATTGAATATATATTTTCAATCTTTATTTTTGAGTGATTCAAATATTTTTTTTTGGACAACGACAAGTATTTTCGCAATACCTATTGACGAAGGGTTTTGCGTCAATTGCTCGTGTGATCTAGCAATCGGCTGCCTCCCATTTGTGCATGCCTTGGAGGGACAAGGATAACAAAGTTGATTGCGGTATTTTCGCAATGCACCATATGGAGACCTATATGGGAGGTGGGATCAAAAACTGGGATAGCGGGCTCCGAAAAAATGACAAGGCGCAACTATTGATAATGCGTAGAAAGTACGCAGTAGCAATATGCCTGGACTCAATGAATGAGATGAGGGAGGCTGTATTGGGACAAGTGAAAGAGTTTGCCAAAATGAAATAAGATCAATCCGAAACGTTTTGTTGTTTTGTACTTTTTTGATAAAAGTATTGGTTATTGTAATGTTTTTCAGACACAGTAAATTTGCTTGGTCTTTGAAGTACTTTTTAGTGATGTTTGAATGTTTTTTGATTACTGCTTATGTAAGCAGAATTCAATTAGTCTGTATGCAGAATGTTACTCTACTGTAAGCAATCATTTTCATGGTATGTTATAATGTTTCTAGCATTACTTCAAATATTTTTTAAGCAGTGTTCTTGTTCTTTGTAAGCAAAAATCAACTGCATTGTAAGCAATATTCGAATGTTTTATCTTTTCAAGCATCTTTATACCCTTTTTAGCAGTATACAAATGTTTCGTAAGCAGATTTCAAACGTTGCGTAAGCAGAAGTCATTTGACTTGTTAGCACCATTTCAAATATTATAACTTATCAAGTATCGTATACTTATAACAGTATCCAGATGTTTTTAAGCATGATTCAAATGATTTGCAAGCGGAATTTAATGTATTTGTAAGCATGTATCTCATGGTATTTTATACTGTTAGCAAATAAGCAAAGTGCAAGGTAATAAAAATTAAACAGGCAGTCACAATATTTATTATCGAGAAAATGCATTTTTTTTATTTTTAAGGAACAAATTTTAGGACTATGAAACAAATAATTATAGAATCTAAAACAAACCTAAAAATCAAGCGATAAAATATGCATAAATAAGCATTATCAAATGCTTTAATAAGCAGTCTCAAACATGCACTCCAAAAAAAAATATCAATAAGAGTGAATTCTACTTGTCGCATGTTCTGTTATTGTGCGAACCTATTTCTCCGCATTTCCCACAATGTCTCTTCATTTTCTGCCCAGCCTTTATTGCTTTCTCCTTCTGACTCTGAAGTCGGCTCTTGACTCGACTGTCGTTCCTATTATTTTTGGCATGTATTGGCGGCAACACTACAACGCCTAGCTGGATTTTGTCCCAAACGAATCCTTCGATCAATGATTGTTTGTTCACCGAACGGGAATCAGTTTGTTGATCCATCAGCATTTTTCTTTATGGTCTTTTATGATCCTTGACAGGGCTTCAATCTTGGACTTGTCGTCATTTGATAGAACCAAACAACAGTGAATGTCAGACCAAATCTGTTGGATCGTTGTATCACAATGCATATCTGATCCGAATTCGTTCAACGAATCATTGTTTTGACACCGTAGCATGGATGCATTTTTTTATCCATCTTTTGTGAATATATTTTGCTGGAATTTTATCGGCCTCTTTTAGTAGCGAGAAAATGTGACGACATAGAAGCCCGATACGCTAAAACATTTTGCAACTGCATTCCACCATATCGTCATTTATATACGAAACCACGGTAAAGACTCCTATTTCCACACCCTTGATTTTATAAGTGCAGGTGTCAGCCCCGTTGTTGATTTCCATTGTCACGCACTTGTAACAAGATGATTCGATCTCGGCGCTCACAGCAGAAAATACTGTTCTAGTATACACAACTGATGCATGTTTCTCAATTTCTAACTGTGTTTTGCATACGGGCAAGCTGCATTCTATCTCGTTGTTCAGTTTGTCTACGACATGTCTCTGAGCTTCTATAGCACTATCGTAGTGCATGAAAAATTCCACTAGACTAACTTGTGGGTTGGTGAAACTCCCGAACCAGCTATTAGCACTTTCTGATCTTGACGTGGTTCTGAGTAATCTGCTCAACTGCACATTTTTAAAATAAGCAGGGATCCACAATTTTCTGATTTCAAACATATGTGCGAACCATGAATGCGAAGTCAGTTGGTAATCATTCATCAATTGTGCCCATCTCTCCTCAAATTCTGGAGGTTCTATGTAGTTACTCCAAACAATGCGATTCAATCTTTCCATGAATTCCTCGTCCTTAAGCAGAGTATGCCCCATCTTCACGCCAAACTTTTCCATGATGTGCCACATACATAGTTGGTGAATACTGTTTTTGAAAATCTTTTTAATAGCATTTTTCATTGCAGGATCTTGATCTGTAACTATGTATGTTGGCTCATGCCCTATTGCCTTTAAGAAATTTTCAAATATCCAGACATACGATTCTTCATCTTCCTTCAGAAGTAACTCAGACGCGAACGTAACACATCTTCTATGGTTGTCTACACCAGTGAACGGTGCGAACACCATTTTGTACCTATGGTTGTTGTGACAAGTTAGTCTCTTTTTTTGCCAAAATAAGAAACTTCTTCAAGTTCAGAAGCATGCAATTTTCTTATAATACATAAGCAACATTCTATTAATATATAAGCAGTTTATGTTCAATTCGTATGCACATCCACACATCAATAAATGTTGTAAGAAAATGGTCATTTTCTTCATAAAATTATATATTCTCTTATGCAGTATGAAAGCAACTCGTAAGCAGTTTTTGTTATTTTGATATGCATTATTGTGCACGCATTAAAAAAAAGGGAAGGAGCATGGATTTTGCTGGGATTTGCACCCGTACCTGTTAGTGTTGTATGTTGCATCAAAAGATATAACATCCCCGAACATTCGTAGTTTTGCTTACACATTGGATCATCCCAAAATAATCGTGTAAGTTGGTCGTTTTCATCAACGTCATAGTTGAATGTTGTATTTGGACAAACTTCAATCTTTTTCAAAAACTTATCTATAATAAGATGTGCATCGGCTCCACAGACGTAAGCTTTCAGTTCTCTCTTGAAATTTTTAAAGTCAATTGGCAGTGCGTCTACATTCAAATACCCTCCAACCATCTCCTTATACAGTCGATAAGTTTTCGCTGGCCCAATGTTTGCTTTTATACTGCTTAGGATGAATTTTTGGTGAGCCAAATTTAAATTCCTATTGGCCTTTGGAAAGTGTTTGTACACCCCGAGCATCAAGGAATGCGTGTGCCGGATTTCAAAACTTTTTACTGTGTAAGAACCAGATTCAGTGGCTTGGAACACGCATCGCGCCCTGCATCCCACCCTTGTCGATTTTTTGTGTCTCACTAGTGAGACTTCGTCATCATTTAACACCGCTTCTTCATGAGATGCAGATGAGTTGTTAACATTTTTGAACCCTTCGCGGCACACACTACGTATTGCATGCGTATTATACCACTGTGGAAGCGCTTGGTTGTACTAATTCTCACATCAAATCCACTAGCACGACCATAATTCTTGTAGAATTGTATTCCGCTGTTGACACTATCAAAACTCATCCCTTCTTTTGGAGTCAGATGTTCATCACATTCTGGTATTCAATTTGGAGATGAATCCGTTGTTATTTCAATTCGTTGCTGCGGAACACTTCAATTACAACTGTCTCAACAAAAGAAATGATTAAGCAAGGTTTTGAAAACACATTAGCATAATGGTCAATCATTATAAGTAATTGTATACTCATCTATAAGCAAAGTATAGGTTCAGAACAAACGGCGTCGTAATCAAATAATTTCAGTTCATACAACCTAAATACGACGAAAAAATAATGATCAATTAACCTGATCGTTTATAACACCGGAAAAATGTAAGCAACATGTTTTATTCATGACAGCAAGTATTTTAGCACATAAAAAATGCATTTTCGATCATAGCATATATGTTTTTTAAAGGAAAAATTGGGGACGAAGAATTGAATTTCATGCTTCAGCAATATGTTCATAATTATAAGCATATTCGTATTCACCCATAAGCAGTATTATTGATACGAATAAGTAACTTTCTGGGTAAATACGAAAAAAAAAACGTGGATGAGGAAAGCACATTCGTGGGCAAGCGAAAGCATATTTATTATCACGAATAAGCAACTCACTGGGTAAACATACTTACAAAAAAAATAGGATGAAGATAAAACTTTTTTCTGGACTACCAAGTAAGTTCATATTTGTAAGCATGTTATTTGCCACACATAAGCAATATTACATACATGCATAAGCATATTGTTGGGTAACAATTACAAAAAAAAAAAATGAAATGATTGATCGAATGATTGATTTAGAAAAAAAATCAAATTTTAAATGGATTCAGTAAAAAAATGGACAATGTAAACAATTTGGAAGGCAAGAAAAAGTGTTACCTTGTTCTTCATTAGTGTTGAAGCATTCTTCATATGTGTCATCCATTTTTTTTGCTTGATTCAACTCTGCAAATGTCGAGTTTTGTGTACTATGGGGGAAATTTTCAGTTGCAGAACACGGTGGAGAAGGTGATATGGCCTGGACGATTTATTTCAATAACAGATTTGGTGGATTTTGATTGTAACTCATCATATTTTAGTGGGATTTACTAGATTTAGCTAAAACGACTTATTATTATATGGACTAATTTACCCTCACATTGACTTTTTCACATAATTTATCATCATTAAGCAGGATTAATCTTAGCTATTGAAATCAATATATTTATGGCTTGGATCTGGTCCTACATACTCATATAATAGGGGGGTCATATATAACCCTCCTATATATGTGCTCTCTGGGACAAACCCAAAACCCTTTCAACCTTGTATGTTCATATATATATATATATATATATATATATATATATATATATATATATATGATGCTACTAAAATTCGTAGATCACTCCTTTTGGAGAGAGCTGGCCTGCAACACGAACATACAAGGTTGAAAGGGTTTTGGGTTTGTCCCTAGAAAGCACATCTCGATGATTAAGTCAGTGAATGATCGAAACATAATCTACAACATAAAGGAACTTAAGCAGTAAAATTGTTCTTAACTTATAAATGAACATATATGAACTATTTATACCTGAAACTTTAGGCCTCATGGGCTTCGTTGGTTATAATTGGGCCCCACGGGCTAGTTAGTAATAACTCGACCCAATAATTAATAATCATGTGCCAATAAATAAATAATTATGTAATTAAATAATTTAAACAAATAAAATATAATGTAAAATCGATTTTATCCCATCAATATACAAATATTGTTGGATATTATTCGGCCCCGGATCTAATCCGGGCCAAATAAGATCCGGCTTTTCGATCTAATCGAACGGAAGCGGAAGCGAGGGATTTCAAAAATCGAGTTTTAGATATAAGAACATAAGATCATGCTTATTAAATTTATTCAAACTAAAGAAAGAAAAGGAAATTTACCTTTTTCGACGACGATTTTCTTGTTCTTCGCCCTTTTTCCGTCAATCCTTCGAATCCCCAAAGCTCATAGACACTATGATCTTCCAATTCGATCCTCCCTATCAACGGTAGTGTGTGAGCACCCAAATAATAATTCTAAGTTCCTAACTTTTATTTTCCTACGATGTACTCAACTCATGAGATCGTAGGATTGGGCTAACTGAATAGGAGGGGGATTGAACTAGGTAAGAGTTAAACCACAAAACCACCAAATTTAATCACAAAAATCGGCAGCGTATTTGAATGGATATGGCCAATTGCAATTCAATAGGTGGACCAAAAACAAACTACTTTTCAATTGCAAAACTTGCAAAACTAAGAATCTTTTGTTTGTCTTCTCAAAAAAAAAAAGAATCTTTTGTTTGTAATGCACGAAAATCTAAGAATTTAATTTGACAAAAATTCCTTTCAAAAGCTGGTGGTGCGACTGAATTTTTGTTTTTCAATTGCAGAAACAACGGCTGAATTGTTTGTTGTAATTGAGAGATATGGTCCCCTTTTATAGGCCTAGTTCAATCAGTTCCCACTCCAACTTGGTTTCCTATCTATTCTAGAATTAATAATTCTAGTTAGATTTAAACTCTAATTGATAATTATCCAATATAATCATCAAATTAATAATTATATTAATATTATAAATATCTTATATTTATTTAATTCCAAATACAGTCAAACTGTAGAATATCATATATTCCCGGAATTAACCAATATTAATATATTAGCCCAAATATTTTGGAAAACTCTTTTCCATAAACCCTTAGGAACTGAAAATATTATTTCTAACCCATTTACTCTAGGAAGGCGAACCGGGGATCATGGACCTATAATTATAAGCTCTAATAAATCGAACAAATAATTAAATCTTTAATTAATTTATTCGACTTATTAATTCCGATATTACTCCACTATAAATTCGGAATTGCACTCTTATAATTATAGAATATCTTACTCTACGAATTGAGCAGTCCACTGATATAATCATTACATATAGATTAATCCTCCAAAGCCAATTCGTAATTGAAGCTAGGTAGTATCCGTTAAACCTCTTCAATTACCTCTTATCCTCATTTACCATTAATTCACTAGCGAATGGTTAATTTACAATCAGATTATAAATTAGAGATCTCAAACCATTCAGTTCCAGAATTAACAAATGAGGGAATCGTCTTTCTACTTTCCCCAAGAAGGAATGGATTCCATATCTGTGAATTTATATTCCCAACTATTTAATTCAAATGTGAATCTAAAATGCAAGTGTTGGGAATGTCGTAGGACAAACTTAAACGAGCAAATTAAGAATCACATAGAAATAAACAGGAGTCTATAATCACTCAGGATTAAGATTTATCCATATATGATCATCTAGTGGTTTAATTTGATTTTCCATTTCTACAATGGAATTTGTATGGAAAATTCAAATTAAATCGGTCCAAGTCCTATATAATCAAATCATATATAAATGCCCCCACTAAGATGTCTCCACATCGACGGTCCGGATAAGACAGTCACATTCAAAATGTTTTGGGCCGCATTAATGATGTTTTAATTAAAGATCCCATACTTTAACTAATTTCATCACGGACTTAATTTTTAGTTTATTATCCATAATCTTAATCCTCTTGTATATAACTCTTATATACTAAGATTATGGTTACAATAAATAAACTAGGGATTTTCATGATGTTCAAGAAAATACATACAATATGCAAAAGAGTTCGAAAATAAATGTCGTCTTTATTAATAATCAAAAACAATTCACAATTGCTTTAAGGGCACTATCCCTAACAATCTCCCACTTGCCCTAAAGCATATGGGACATGTCTTCCAGTCCTATGTTTTTGTGCCTCTAAAAACACTTTTCAGTGGGTCTTATTGACAGGATCAACAAGAATGTACACTGACCTAGATATCGACTTTCGAGTATCCTTGTCTGACTAGAAGTCAGAATCAGTTCAGTCGTCTATTTTACGGTCAACCACCTAAATAGACAAACATCTTGATCTCAAGCATATTTGAGAAGGTTCTTGACTATTATCTAATGAAACATTTCTCGGATTAGATTGAAATCGGCTGTTATCCCTATCGCGTATCAAATACCGAGCCTAGTACACAATATTGTATACTTGTAGAGGCATAGGGAATGCGTCTCATGTTATTTCCTCCTGAGGTGCCTTTAAACAATCCTCTTTGGAAAGAACGACTCCATATCAAGTTGGTAGGTAACCTTTCTTGGAATCTTGCATTCTTTAATGCAACTGCATCTTATCGATATAAGAAGCTTGAGACAATGCCAATAATTTGTTCTTGTGATTTTGAACCATTCAAATTCCAAGAACATAATTCGCTTATCCAAATCTTTCATTTGGAATTGCTTGGCAAACCAACCTTTAACCGCAGCTAACATTTCTACTTCATTCTCAATTAGTAGAATGTCATCTACGTAAATCACTAAAATTGCCACTTTACCATCATTGATCTGCTTGTATACACAAGGCTCATCAACACTTTGGTCAAAACCAAGACTTGATCATCTCATCAAATCTATGGTTCCATGACCTTGAGGCTTGCTTTAACCCATAAATGGATCTAAACAATTTGCAGACTTTCTGCTCTTGACCTTCGGCTACAAAACCCTATGGTTCGAATCCATTTCTTGGTTTATAGCTTCAAGCCACCTCTCTTTATCAGAATCCTCCATCGCTTGTCGAAAAGACAATGGATCATCGTCTACCCCATCGGAGACTACAACATTTGCCTCTTCGATTTGACGATAGCGGATTGGTGGTCTAATCACCCTTCCACTGCGTCGAGGTGTCATGACATTCTGATCAGGTATAGTGGTATTTTTAGTGATTTCCCCAACAACTCTTGTTGGTTGTGGTCTGATCTCATCATAAAGTAACTACTCGAGTACAACTTTACTTCGAGGTCGGAAGTTTTCTATATAATCGTTCTCAAGAAAGACAAAGATTAGTCGAAACTATTACTTTCTTTTCTTGCAGATCATAAAGCAAACCTCCTCTCGTTCCTTTGGGATATCCAACGAATGATACACTTCAACGTGGATGCAACTTTCCGATCTTTCCTTTTCAAGATGTGTCTTTGGCACCCCCATATGCGAAAGTGGCGTAAACTAACTTTACTCCCATTCCACAACTCTAGTGGTATCTTTTGGATTGACTTAGACGCGAACTACATTCAAAATGTAAACCGCCGTTTGCAATGCATACCCCCAAAACGAATCGAAAATGTCGCGTAGCTCATCATCGACCTAACCATATCAAGCAATGTTCGGTTTCTCCTTTCAAAGAACACCATTTTGCTTTGAGGGTGCCAGTCTTTGTGAGTTGGTACAAAATACCATGCTCTAGCAAATAATCTTTGAACTCGATCGACATACTCGCCCCCTCGATCAGATCGAAGGCACTTCAAAGATTTTCCTAGCTACTTTTCAGCTTCCGCATGAAATTCCTTGAACTTTTCAAAAGTCTCGGATTTTCTATGCATGAGATAAATATATCCAAACCTCGAGTAATCATCAATAAAAGTGACGAAGTACTCAAAGCCACCTCTAGCTTGTGTGGTCATGGGACCACAAACATCACTATGCACAAGCTATAGTGGTTCTTTGGCTCTATTTCCCTTTACAGATAAAGGTCTCTTAGTCATTTTTCCTTCTAGACAGGATTCACAAACACGAAGAGTGCCAACTTTTAGCTCTCTCAAAGGACCATCCTTTGCAAGCCTATTTATCCTTTCTAGTGAAATATGCCCTAACCTTAGATGCCAAAGATATGTTTCATCATCTTGAGAAACCTTTTGCCTTTTTGGTTTAGGATGTTCTACTTTAAACATTTCGGCATTTAGCAGTGGTTGTTCATTAGGCTTAATTAAATAGAGTCCATTTTCCAATATTGCAAAAGTACAAATATCACGCCCATTTTTAGAAATAATAATCGAATTATCATTAAAAGATAGTGAAAATAAATGTTCATGCAATTTTGAAACAATCAAATTTCTACGGAAAAACCAGGAATATAATAAACATCGTTTAAAATCAATATTTTATCTCTAATATTAAGCTTAATTACTCCCACTGCTTTTGCCGAAACCACTGCACCATTGCCAACTCGCATTGTGAAAGACCCATCGGCAAGCTCTTCATAAGAACTAAGCATTTGTAAGGAAGAACAAACATGATTAGTAGCTCCACAGTCAACTACCCAAGTAGAAGAATCTTTAGCTACCAAACAACTTTCAAGAACAAGTAAATCATATTTACGTTTCTTGTTTTCCTTTACTTTAGAGGGAAACTTGGGGCAGTCTCTCTTCCAATGTCCCTCTTCACCGCAGTGGAAACAATTTCCCTTTGGTTTAGAGGAACTTTGCTTCTTGCCTTTGAGATTTTCACATATGAGTGCAATATTCATGTTACTATTCCACTTGTTACAATTTTCTCCAGTTAATAAATCATTCAACAGTTCAAGCATAGGACAAGACATCATTGCTGAAAATTAAATAAAGCGACATAAATAAGCGAACGAACATCATAGAGCATTCAATTTAGGAATCATAAACATGATGCATGAAAGCAATAAAGTTTATCCTACCAATTCCAAGGTAATTTAATCTCACATTTGAAAAGCCGCCGTAGGGTAGGTCAAATCAAATGACGATTAAATCGAGACCATCTCGATTAATAAATAAATAATCAAGACATCTCATATCTTCATTTATTGATAAATCACCTTTTAGTTTAACCTAGATACATCCAAACTATTTGATTGTGTAACACCCCATAATTTTCTATTTAGATTAATTTTGTATGGACTTAGAGATTTTTAATTTTGGCCCGATATAATAGAATATTCTGGTTTATTTAGTCAACTGGCCCAATGTTTTATTTTAAAAGTTCATTTGATAAAGCCCATATGAGTATTTTTTAGATTTTAAAATTCTGCAATACTTTTGTCAGATTAGTCTTTTTTTTGTTGAGATATTCATCATCAGATATGTGCATATCCATCAGATTTCATAAGATTTAACCTAATATATGGCTATTGAAACTCTCAAGTCCATATTTAAATCCGCATTTACAAATATCAAAAACTCTCAATTACACATTGAGTTTCCCCGTGAAATCTCTAAATTCGGTTCTCCACAAAAACCACGTTCTCACGATCTCATTCTCACGCCAAAATAAACCTCCAATAACTCCCTTTTCAGTTGTTGTAAATCGAATTACCAATCTCAATTATTCAACATCAAAAATCAACTCCCAACCACAAACCACTGCCAATTCAGTCCAAACACCCAACACATCACCACTACCGTGAGGTTTCACGCTGTAAATACAATTTCATCCTGACCATCGCCGGCGAACTCCGTAAAACTAATAAGCCCATCCCCAAATAACCAAATTTCAATCCCAAAAAAAACAAAAAACCCGATCGAGTTCCACACGCCACAGCATCACCCGCCGCTGCCGCCATGTGTGGAGGTGTGTGACGGTGTGTGTGCGGCAAAAAAAGAGAGAGGAAGGAGATAGAAAGTAAGAGAACGAGAGTGAGAGACGAGAGGGAGAAATATGGGGAATAAGAAGGAAATTTGGGGAAATTGCAATTTGTTCTATTTGAGGAGGAGGATACAATTGGCGTGAAGAAGGAAATGGGTGAGATGTGACTGACGAGATTCTTGTTTTGGGAGAGGATAACAAGCTGCAAGTTTGGTTTGAGAAATTGAAGGCCTAATTTCCAGTAAATTATAATTTATCCCTCCAGATTTTTCTCAATATTACAAATTAGCCCATACACCCTAATATTGACCAGGTTAGGGGTTAAATTCCCATTTTGATAGAAATTACAAACTCACTCTTCCAATTTTCTAAACTTTTCAAGACAATCCTTGACTCAAGCCTTAAAAGTTTTGACCACAAACTTATTCATTCCCCTTTATTTCCTTCTTCTATTTAAATCCTAATTGTTCTAAAGCCATATATTAAGTTAAATTATTTTCACATGTAGGTAACGTAGATTTCAAGGTCTAGGATTTCAAGCCCAATCATTTGCATATTTCAAGTTCGCAAACTATATATTAAGGTGGGGATATTCTATTCACTTATTGTTTGTCTCTATTAAATGCTTCGTATATGTGTAATTGTTTATGTGCAAGTGTGAAAATAAATTATGTTAGCCTGGGGCTGTAAGAAGGTCCGGGATCAAAAGTATCCTCGGGGTGAACCCGCAGTGTTATAATTAGTCTGGGGCTGTAAGAAGGTCCGGGATCAAAAACATCCTCGGGGTGAACCCGCAGATTTCTTAGTCGGGTAAGAAAGGTCCGGATCAAAAGTATCCTCGGGGTGAACCCGCAGTACTATAAAGTAACTGACTAGTCAAAGTAAAAGTTAAATTATATGTTGAATGTTTAGGATTATGCCTATTGATGTATTTAATTTTGACAAACGTGTCCCCATTGAGCGAGTTGAAAGCTCATCCCATATTCATTAACATTTTTCAGGTTAAGGAGTCCAGGCGAGGATTGGAGGCGGTGGATACGAAATCAATGTTTTTATTTATTTTACAAAATTTAGGAATATTTTATTTTGTTAACAAAATTTTAGTTACCAATTTATTTTTGAATGACTGTCTTGTGGGTTCGAATTAAAAGTACTATTGTTTATTTGGATGCAAGTTTTTAATCATATGCTATTTTCTTAAAATTGTGTTCTTTTATTTAAGCTTATTGCAGCACTTGTTAAAAATTTTGTACTGTTAGAGAATTTGGGTCGTTACAAGTGGTATCAGAGCAGGTCTACGGTTCTGTAGACTTGAAAAATATACATATTCGAGATTTTTAAAATAAAATAGTCTATTGACATCCACCTCCGCCATATCTCGTCGGATTCCTCAAAGTATGCAATTTATTATGTCAAGCTATTCCATTTATTCATAAACTGTCATGTTATATTATCATGTTTTAGATGTACACTTTACGAATTATTGTTATCATTCTTTTTCAAATAATATCATTATTGTATTAAAATAAATTTATGACACACCTCCAATGTTTGTCATGTTTTATATTAAAGAAATTTTATGATAAAACCATATGGGCCTAATTACATGAACCTAGATTTGACTCAGATTGCTAGGAAGATGATTGGTTTGAAACTTTATGTTAACGGAAATGTGCTATGGAGGTTTATAGAAATACCAACGGCTTTGATGTGATAGTGTTGGTGCTCATGCCACTATTTTGATGATATTGACGGGAAACAAAAAAAAGAAAATAGGAAGACGAACTTGAGGAAGATCCGGAGTATTAGAAGACTTAGTGTCTTGTGAACTTGATTGATTAATAGACTCGTTATTATTGATAGAGATGAGGAGTAAGATAGATTATTTATAGTGAGAGATGATCGGCTAATCACCAGCAGTCTTATGTTAGTTTTCTAATTATTATTTTTTAGTTAAATTTTGAGTCGCTGACTTTTATTTTTAAGCAGGAACGCTGATTATCCGAGAATTATAGTTATAAATAATATTTTGATTTTCTTTAGGATTACACGCTTTGATTTTGATTATGAGAAACTTTCGAGAACTATTGAGTTGATAAATGCAAAATGACAATCCATTTATTTGAGTTCCATGTTGAATTTGATTAAGGTTTTACTAACCCTTCAATACAAGACTCCAGTATAAGTTTGAATTGATAGAGGCCAACCTAAGTTGAACAGACAAGTGATATAACTAGTGTCATATAGAATTTTGGATAAGTTATTGCTATTGATTTTCATGGTTGACTACAAGGCTTGTCGCCTGAGACTTATAATGATTTATGTTTTGGTGATACATTAGACTTGTTACCGATCGGTTGGTTAATTACTGTGTTATATAGGCTTATTCTCCAATGAAGGTGATAAGGTTTCTCAAGTTATGGTTGAACCATTGATTGTAGCTTTCCTCCCGATTAATATTTGGGCATAATTAAAGTTTGAGAATAAGGTTTTACTCTATAAGGTTTGAGTTATTAGTGTAACCTTTTCCTGTGGGGTTTGATATATTGAACGTTAAGATTTTGCTTAAAGATTTAAGTTATTATTTTTCATAGGTTTGTGAAGTTGAACATGAGATTTTGGCCTATAAGATTTGAGTCATTAAATATAAGATTTTACCAAAAAGGGTTTGAGATTAAAAATAGGGTTCTCCCGCATAAATGATTCGAGAGTTTTTCCTGACTATGGTATGAGTGTTTGGGCATATGGAAATATAAGGTTTTTTTCAATAATATGTGATTATTGTAGTTGTGGGTTGTCAACCAATAAGATTAATTTTTTTTAATGAAAGGTTTTCTCTAATAAGTGTTAGCTATTGAATGCAGATAATTAAGGTAAACATGTTTTTGGTTTCTGGATTTAATCGTACATGAATGTGGACTTTCCTCAATAAGATTTGAAGGTAGAGTTTCTCTCAATTAAGTTTTGAGTTGTAAACATAGAGTTTTCCCCAATTGAGGGTTGATCATATTTGAATGTTGGCTTTTCCTATTTTAGGGTTTAATCATATTTGAATATAAGGTTTGTCCGAACTAAGGTTTAAGCCATCAGACGAAGAGTGAATGACTTGTTTTCTCACGGAGCAAGAGCAACCGATAAGAGAGTTTCCAAGTTGAAAATTGAAGTCGTTAGGCCACTAGATTTTATGGAGGTAATTTTACAATCATTAGTAGTACGACACACTTTGAGAGATAAGATTAAAGAGGCTCAACCATGTGATAAATCCTTGTACAAGATGGAAGAACAAGCACAAATTGGAGACGTCAAGGAATTTAAGATAACCAGTAATGGTGATTTGACTTAGAAGAAAAAAAGGGGGGGTTATGTTACTAAGAATGAGGTCCCTACGAAGGAAATTTTGAGGAGGCACGACTTATCTAGTGGTACGAAAACATATCATGATCCAAGGGAGTTATTTAGTGGAGATGTATGAAGAATGATATTGGATTATAGTAGATCGTTTGACGAAGACAACACATTTTGTACCAGTGAGAATGACAATTAGTATAAATTGTTATGTTAGAATCTACATTAAGGAGATCGAAAGACTATACGGGGTATCAGTACTTATAAAGATCCACGCTTTACGTCGAAGTTTTGAATGAGCCTATAAGATGCTTTGGGGACAAAATTGAAAGTTAGTACAACTTATCATCCGCAGACTGATGGACAGTTAGAGAGAACTATTAAAACATTAGAGGATTTACTGAGAGCGTGTGTATTTTTCACATGGAAGTAATTAGGAAATGATTTTGTCATTAATTGTTTTGCGACTATTAAGGTGACTCTGTATGATGCATTGTATGAGAAAAGTATAATGATCTTTGTCTTTGAATGAATTTGGTGGAAAAGAAAGGGGGACATGAATTGATTGAACGAACATTGAGAGGATTTGAGAGATCTGAGATAGATTCAAGACGTGTCTTTTATTAAGATACATAACTGAATTTTGAGGACGAAATTCGTTTGAGGGGGGTGGATTGTAACACCCCATAATTTTCTATTTAGATTAATTTTGTATGGACTTAGAGATTTTTAATTTTGGCCCGATATAATAGAATATTCTGGTTTATTTAGTCAACTGGCCCAATGTTTTATTTTAAAAGTTCATTTGATAAAGCCCATATAAGTATTTTTAGATTTTAAAATTCTGCAATACTTTTGTCAGATTAGTCTTTTTTTTGTTGAGATATTCATCATCAGATACGTGCATATCCATCAGATTTCATAAGATTTAACCTAATATATGGCTATTGAAACTCTCAAGTCCATATTTAAATCCGCATTTACAAATATCAAAAACTCTCAATTACACATTGAGTTTCCCCGTGAAATCTCTCAATTCGGTTCTCCACAAAAACCACGTTCTCACGATCTCATTCTCACGCCAAAATAAACCTCCAATAACTCCCTTTTCAGTTGTTGTAAATCGAATTACCAATCTCAATTATTCAACATCAAAAATCAACTCCCAACCACAAACCACTGCCAATTCAGTCCAAACACCCAACACATCACCACTACCGTGAGGTTTCACGCCGTAAATACAATTTCATCCTGACCATCGCCGGCGAACTCCGTAAAACTAATAAGCCCATCCCCAAATAACCAAATTTCAGTCCAAAAAAAACAAAAATCCGGTCGAGTTCCACACGCCACAGCATCACCCACCGCTGCCGCCATGTGTGGAGGTGTGTGACGGTGTGTGTGCGGCAGAAACAAAGAGAGGAAGGAGATAGGAAGTAAGAGAACGAGAGTGAGAGACGAGAGGGAGAAATATGGGGAATAAGAAGGAAATTTGGGGAAATTGCAATTTGGTTCTATTTGAGGAGGAGGATACAATTGGCGTGAAGAAGGAAATGGGTGAGATGTGACTGACGAGATTCTTGTTTTGGGAGAGGATAACAAGTTGCAAGTTTGGTTTGAGAAATTGAAGGCCTAATTTCCAGTAAATTACAATTTGTCCCTCCAGATTTTTCTCAATATTACAAATTAGCCCATACACCCTAATATTGACCAGGTTAGGGGTTAAATTCCCATTTTAATAGAAATTACAAACTCACTCTTCCAATTTTCTAAACTTTTCAAGACAATCCTTGACTCAAGCCTTAAAAGTTTTGACCACAAACTTATTCATTCCCCTTTATTTCCTTCTTCTAATTAAATCCTAATTGTTCTAAAGCCATATATTAAGTTAAATTATTTTCACATGTAGGTAACGTGGATTTCAAGGTCTAGGATTTCAAGCCCAATCATTTGCATATTTCAAGTTCGCAAACTATATATTAAGGTGGGGATATTCTATTCACTTATTGTTTGTCTCTATTAAATGCTTCGTATATGTGTAATTGTTTATGTGCAAGTGTGAAAATAAATTATGTTAGCCTGGGGCTGTAAGAAGGTTCGGGATCAAAAGTATCCTCGGGGTGAACCCGCAGTGTTATAATTAGTCTGGGGCTGTAAGAAGGTCCGTGATCAAAAGCATCCTCGGTGTGAACCCGCAGTACTTAGTCAGGGGCTGTAAGAAGGTCCGGGATCAAAAATATCCTCGGGGTGAACCCGCAGTACTATAAAGTAACTGTCCAGTCAAAGTAAAAATTAAATTATATGTTGAATGTTTAGGATTATGCCTATTGATATATTTAATTTTGACAAATGTGTCCCCATTGAGCGAGTTGAAAGCTCATCCCATATTCATTAACATTTTTCAGGTTAAGGAGTCCATGCGAGGATTGGAGGCGGTGGATGCGAAATCAATGTTTTTATTTATTTTACAAAATTTAGGAATATTTTATTTTGTTAACAAAATTTTAGTTACCAATTTATTTTTGAATGACTGTCTTGTGGGTTCGAATTAAAAGTACTATTGTTTATTTGGATGCAAGTTTTTAATCATATGCTATTTTCTTAAAATTGTGTTCTTTTATTTAAGCTTATTGCAGCACTTGTTAAAAATTTTGTACTGTTAGAGAATTTGGGTCGTTACAGATTGTATCCTTATGAGTGTTACCCATTATTTTGGATTTTAAAAATTAACTCAAAATCGCCGCCGTAGGGTAGGAAAATTAATAGTTAAATTTTAAATTCCTATCCTTTCGGAGATTAAGCCTTGATTATTGATTTAAGTGAAAACCATCTGTAGGGGGACGAATCTAAGCGTCGCGATGCGTCACTTAAATCTCACGGTGCTTTGATCAATAATGGAGGTCATAGGATTTATTGTCATGAATCCTTCTCCCACTCACTATTTTATAATAAATGTTTCCTAAACATTTAAGTTATAAAACATCTTATGTTTTAATAAGTCAAGTCCAATCCTATTGGTCTTATTGATTAAAATTCTCTAATTTAAAAATCTAACTTTTAGAAATTAAATCATAATTTTAATCAACTTTAAAAACCCCTAAATTATCAAAATAATTAAGGGAATGGGGATAAGACGGAAAAATTCCATGAAAGAACAAAGGAAACAACGCGTCAACTGAAAAGGGGACCTTCCCAAGCCCTGCCCGGGACCTGCCCGAACTGCCCGGGTCGCTGCCCAAACTGCCCGAGGCTGCCCGGGCCCAGCCTGGACTGTCCAAGGCTGCCCGGCGACTGCTCGATCTGCCCAAACGCGAATCCGAATAATTTTTGTTTCTAAAACATGTAATTCGGAGATTTTTCACAAAAAAACGGATCCAATTTTCACAAAATTAATTCCAAACAATTATCCCAATTTTTAAAATCATATAAACACTTTTATACAAAATTTTAAAATTATATAAAACACTTTTATACAAATTTTAAAAAATTATATAAAACACTTTTATATCAATTTTTTAAAAAAAAAACCATATAAAACACTTTTATATTAATTTCAATTCATCTCATAGATCTATCATAATAATTAAACGATTCAATTATCATGATGCATGACATACTTGGGAGTGGTTCCATGAATGACATATCAATATGCATGGCATATATATCACATATACATCACATAAATATTAATCCGCGAAATAATAAATATGACAATTGATGCCTTAAATTCAAAAACGCCCATGCATCCATATATCAAAACATGCAAGATCAAATCCTAAACCCACTCCAAAATAAATTTAATAAAGTAGATCTAGTTCTTATATCAAAAACCAAATGGCTCTGATACCATTTGTTGGATATTATTCGGGCCCCGGATCTAATCCGGGCCAAATAAGATCCGGCTTTTCGATCTAATCAAACGGAAGCGGAAGCGAGGGATTTCAAAAATCGAGTTTTAGATATAAGAACACAAGATCATGCTTATTAAATTTATTCAAACTAAAGGAAGAAAAGAAAATTTACCTTTTCGACGACGATTTTCTTGTTCTTCGCCCTTTTTCCATCAATCATTCGAATCCCCAAAGTTCGTAGACACCACGATCTTCCAATTCGATCCTCCCTATCAACGGTAGTGTGTGGGCACCCAAATAATAATTCTAAGTTCCTAACTTTTATTTTCCTACGATGTACTCAACTCATGAGATCATAGGATTGGGCTAACTGAATAGGAGGGGGATTGAACTAGGTAAGAGTTAAACCACAAAACCACCAAATTTAATCACAAAAATCGGCAGCGTATTTGAATGGATATGGCCAATTGCAATTCAATAGGTGGACCAAAAACAAACTACTTTTCAATTGCAAAACTTGCAAAACTAAGAATCTTTTGTTTGTAATGCACGAAAATCTAAGAATTTAATTTGACAAAAATTCCTTTCAAAAGCTGGGTGGTGCGGCTGAATTTTTGTTTTTCAATTGAAAAAACAACGGCTGAATTGTTTGTTGTAATTGAGAGGTGTGGTCCTGATAGGTGTGAGTTTTGCATGTATTTTGGGGCGTATTTATGGCTAAAATGGTGACTATACGTGCATAAACTCATACGAATTTGCTCATATTCACGTTTTGTGGGAAAGATATTATGCGTTGTTCGTTTTGTAGGAATTTAGTGATATTTGAAGGAACTTAGATACAAATAAGAGCATTGCGAAGAAGAAATACCACAAATGATGGAAAATACATGACGCACGGGTAGGGCGCGCGCCTAAGCACCACCCGTGCGCCCCTGGGAAAGCAGAAATGAAGGTACAACAATGCGCACGGGTAGCCCGTGCGTTGCACGCACCACCCGTGCGCTACTGAAGGTCAGAACACATCCTACGGACATGCACATGGGTCACCCGTGCGCTGATTGGTGAACAGAAGAATTGCCTACGGACTTGCGCACGGGTAACCCGTGCGTCCCTGCTGGACTGCATTACTTTGACAGCAACATGACCTAGAATTGGAGGGGGTATTTAAGCACTTTTGGGGGCGCACACCAAGGACATTCTGACATTTTTGGGATCTACAACACAAGACAAGGGTATATTCTTGAAAGAGGACATCAAAGAGATAATCGGGTTGCATCGGAGCTCAAGGAACGGAGATACATCGAGAGATTGTCGACTTTCCTAAGTTTTTCTTGCTTCTCTTGTAGTTTTCATCTTTCATTTTTAGTTGTCATGGCTATGAACAATTTGTCTATGGATTGTTTAGAAATCATGTGTAGCTAAACTCTTTAGATTTCCGGGTTTTGGAAGTAGATTAATGAACTCTTGTTGGATGTTTTAATCTTAGTTGAAGTTATTATCTTGAAGCCTATTTGAGTACTTTGAGCTTATTCTTGTTTTATCACTTGATCAATGATTTAACTTGTTTGATATATTGATTCATAATTCGAGAGATGAGTTTCAATATTAGATCTTGAGTACTCGACACAAATAGTTGCATGAATCGAGAGGTTTGTAAATATATGTGAAGACATTTGATCTTTTGAACTCTTGGGAGTTGAGTACTTCATGTTGAGTAGAGATGCTAGCATAAGTATTTCAATCTACGTTTTATATGCATCTCGAGAGGGAGGATAAAATATCTTTGTGATCGTCTTATAGGAATATTGATAATAACTTGGCTTGGATTAAATCGGACAACAAGAGTGATATTAATCGAAACCTTAACTCGGGAATCCATTTTATCATTTTGATACTCCTATCAATTGTGTTATCTTAATCTTGTGTTTTAGGATTCTAGCTTGTCTTAATCTCATAACAACAATCATCAAATTGCGATTGTCTAAATAAAAATAAGCTATCTTGGTTAATACTTAGTACATAAATTTATTAGTCTCCGTGGATACGACCTTGCTACCCTTTTTCTATAACGTACACCGTACACTTGCGGTGAAGCTAAAAATAAAGGCGAATTGTTGTAATAGAGAGATGTGGTCCCCTTTTTATAGGCCTAGTTCAATCAGTTTCCCACTCCAACTTGGTTTCCTATCTATTTTAGAATTAATAATTCTAGTTAGATTTAAACTCTAATTGATAATTATCCAATATAATTATCAAATTAATAATTATATTAATATTATAAATATCTTATATTTATTTAATTCCAAATACAGTCAAACTGTAGAATATCAGATATTCCCGGAATTAACCAATATTAATATATTAGCCCAAATATTTTGGAAAACTCTTTTCCATAAACCCTTAGGAACTGAAAATATTATTTCTAACCCGTTTACTCTAGGAAGGCGAACCGGGGACCATGGACCTATAATTATAAGCTCCAATAAATCGAACAAATAATTAACTCTTTAATTAATTTATTCGACTTATTAATTCTGATATTACTCCACTATAAATTCGGAATTGCACTCTTATAATTATAGAATATCTTACTCTCTAATTGAGCGAGTCAAATTTGATATAATCATTACATATAGACTAATCCTCCATAGACAATTCGGTAATTGAAGCTAGGTAGTATCCGTTAAACCTCTTCAATTACCTCTTATCCTCATTTACCATTAATTCACTAGCGAATGGTTAATTTACAATCAGATTATAAATTAGAGATCTCAAACCATTCAGTTCCAGAATTAACAAATGAGGGAATGTCGTAGGACAAATTAGAGATCTCAAACCATTCGATTCAGTTATAAATTAGAGATCTCAAACCATTCATTCCCAGCTATTTAATTCAAATGTGAATCTAAAATGCAAGTGTTGGGAATGTCGTAGGACAAACTTAAACGAGCAAATTAAAAATCACATAGAAATAAACAGGAGTCTATAATCACTCAGGATTAATATTTATCCATATATGATCATCTAGTGATTTAATTTGATTTTTCATTTCTACAACGGAATTTATATGGAAAATTCAAATTAAATCGGTCCAAGTCCTATATATTCAAATCATATATATAAATGCCCCCACTAAGATGTCTCCACATCGACGGTCCGGATAAGACAATCACATTCAAAATGTTTTGGGCCGCATTAATGATGTTTTAATTAAAGATCCCATACTTTAATTAATTTCATCACGGACTTAATTTTTAGTTTATTATCCATAATTAATCCTCTTGTATATAACTCATATATACTAAGATTATGGTTACCATAAATAAACTAGGGATTTTCATGATGTTCAAGAAAATACATACAATATGCAAAAGAGTTCGAAAATAAATGTCGTCTTTATTAATAATCAAAAACAATTCACAATTGCTTTAAGGGCACTATCCCTAACAAATACTTTGTATAAAATTACTTCCATAAATCGACTTCAACTTTTAAAGCAAGTGGAGTAATTATCTATGCTCAATTTCTTGTCATTTCTCTAGTAATTGACTTGCAATTTGCAAACTTGGTAACCAAAATTTCTCCTCCCTTCGTACCAAGTCCATGTATTCCACTACCATATGTATAATTTCTTTAGAAAGTGTCAAAATCATATACTTATTTTTTTTCCCTTCTATCCCTTTCTTTGATTTTAATGTACCAACTTCCATCAATTAACAAATGATTATCTTCTCCATGGTTCCCTAACTATTATACCCTTAGTCCTCTGCACTATCCACCAACTACATTATTTTCTTCACATGAACTCCCAAATCATTTCCAGGTTTTCTCTCCTCCATCTACTCACCATAAACTTCTTGGTTATTCTTTTCCAGGCTCAAAATGGATCAAGCGAACCCGGCGAATTATACCAAACTTGTGGCAATCCATTCACATGTGGTAATCAAATCTCCGGAATCGGATACCCATTCCGGGGATTTAACAATCCTCAGTATTGTGGCCATCCCAATTTCGTCCTGGAATGTGACAACCAGGAAAACGTAACCAGAATGGGAATCATGGGCACAATATATCGCGTCCTGGAAATCGATCAAAAGACACAAACAATGAGAATTTCCAGGGAGGATGTGATGGGTAGGACATGTCCTGGAGAAAAAGTGAACACGACTTTGGACTACTCGATTTTCGACTACGCCCCAGGATTCACGAATGTTACGTTTTTGTACGGGTGTCCCGATTGGAATAAGTTTGAATTTAGCTATATTTCGTGTGGGAATATTGGTGGGCACGATGACGGGGCATATGTTGTGCCTGGAAATCAGGGCCCCGGAAAATGTAAGGAAAGTGTTATAGTTCCAGTAGCTTTAAGTGCGATAGGAAATGGATTTGTGAATACTAAGGAAATGGATCGAATTCTCAGACAGGGATTCCAGATCAGGTGGAAGATTGATGGGAAAACGTGTAGTGATTGTGTTGGTTCGAACGGACGGTGTGGATACGATTTTGAGGTTAATCGGACGGCCTGCTATTGCCCTGATCCGCCTTATTTTTCTGCTACAACTTGTCCCATGGCTAGTGGAATCTCACCACCCAACACACCACCCCGCCCGGGTACGTATAGTTGAATTTTTTCTCTTTCTTTGGGATAATTACAAAATGACCCCTCAGGTTTAGGCTAATTACAAAAGACTCAGAGATTTTCGAAAATTACGAAAAAATCATTGGATTTTGATTTTGTCTTAAATTAATGGGGTATATGTAGTATTTCTATAAATGTCAGGGGGGTTTCTGAAATATTTTTATTTATGAAGGGGAACATATAAGACGATAATAAACCTCAAGGGGGATTTTGTAATTTTCAAAAACCTCTGAGTTTTTTGTAATTAGCTCAAACCCCATGAGTCTTTTTGTAATTATCCCTTTTTCTTTTAGTTACTTTCTTAACAGGCTGAGTTATTTGGCAATTTGGATTTTCAATTGCGTGTCATATATTTGCATTAGGTGTATAAAGTATTGCCTTAATTTATAGTTTGGGTAAATTACAAGACCTACTCTGCTACTCATAACTTAGTCTAATTATAAAAAAAAAATCAATTACCTTTTTAAATTACATATATGTATACCTCTCTTAAGGTGTTACGAACGTCTGTTTGAGGTTTGTATTTGTCTAACAAATATCGTTCTAAATAGTTGCAGTTTGTAAAATAAATACAAATATCAATTAGGTTAATTAAAGTAATTTTGAAAGAGAAATTGATTATTTTTATGTTAAACGGGATTTTAAGGATATTTTTTTTTGTAATTAATCTATGTATTTGAAAGTAGTGATATGCATGTCTAACGTGTGTGTATTTTGCCCCACTAGATAAAACTCTATCAATATCATTCCTTCCTTTTCAAAAACTGGAGTAGTTGTGGTCCTGAAATGTTCCACGTTTTTAGTAGCCACTTTGGTTAAGGATAACAGCCAGTGCCAAGATCGCTACTTGCAAGTAGAAGTGTTAAATGGGTCAGATCGGACCGGTGTCGGTCCACCGGGCCAAATTCCATCGGACCTCCATTTTTGGAGCTCAAACCCTAGTCATGCTTTAAAAATACATGTAAAATACACCGGGCCGGCATTTTGGGCTGTTCGGGCCAAGCCAAATACGCCCGACTCTTTTTGGGCCTACGAAATCACAGCTCGGCCCTAACACTGGACCGGTCCATCGGGCCGGACTGGTTTTGACAGCTCTACTTGCAAGTAAAGATCTTGGTAAAATATCAGTATGCAGTCTGGTGTATTGTGATCACGAGATTCAACACTTTTATAAATTGAATCTTGGTGAAGCATGATGATGTTGAATCACTCTAATTGTAGTAGTCCCAATGAATTCAACTTTTGAGTGAGTTATTGCATGCATTACAAAAAATCGCTAGGGGTGCCAATGGTTAACCCGAAGAAGACTCTTCAAAGGCTCAAGTCAGTTCCAAAGTAAGACAAGTCAAAGAATTTGAGAGGAGGTAAGTGCGTAGTCAATTGTGAATCTTTAACGAGGATATGATGGTATTTATAAGTATGTTAGCGTATTTTCGTGGGTCTTTTGGCCTTAGAGCTTTCATGGCTTAACTTAGGTATAGTACCTAAATTAATAAAATAATAGTTAATCCCATAGAATTACTATTAGTAGGTTTTCATTTAATTGCTGGTTCATAATCTAAATATTCCCATTGGACTTAATTATCTCTTAGGATTATCTGAACTATAGTGAGAGTGGAATTGAGCTGAGATTATGAGGCAAGAACTGATTTGTATTGCAAAAGTATATTGCGGTTTTTTCAGTAATTTATTATTGATCGACTATACAGAGATTGCAACACACAAATAATCAATTGGTTTTTTCAACTATTCTTCCACACACATACTCACTATTAGAGTTGGCAATGGATTGAGTATGGCCCGAAATCTCAATGGTCCACCATTTCTTGTGAGCTCAACAACACATTTTACGTGTATTTTTGGTCCGACCCATCGAGCTCCAGGCAATTTGGGCAGGACCAAAATAGATCCGGTCCTTTTCGAACCACTTAAATGAAGCACAATCCAATCCTATGCTGGCCGGACCAATTTTGTCAGCTCTACTCGTTGTACTTGATTTTCTTTTGATAAGTTAAGAGGAGTGGTTGAAGGGAATGAGATAAATTAAAAAAAAAAACTGAAAGACTGAGGATTTGAACCTGACCAACACCCTTACAAAGGGTAAGCGATACCGTCTTAGTTACAAGCTTGTGGTATACTTGATGAAAGTACATTAAGTGTGTGCATATATTTGTGTGTTAAAGAAATCCATTCTGATCTCCTAACTCAGCCTAACAAAATAGGAGAGTTGGTCAGAAAATTCATGTTTCATTCATATAGATAACAAGACCATCTCCAATCCAAAATTCTATCTTAGTGCAATTTTTGCACTAAAGTAATAGAATTCTGCACAAAACTTAAAATTCATCTCCAATCTTTCTACTTCAAATCTTGCACTAAAAAGAATATTCCTCGAATATTCTATATTATTTCAATACAAAAGTATTTTATTAAAACCAATTATTTTTTAATGTAGTATTATAAATTCAAATATAGTAAATTAAAGAATATCGTAGTATTATATCAATCTATATTATATTAAATAATATCCATTAAAAAGTTAAACAATTTATAACAGGATTTAAGCGGAAAAAATAAATGTGGCATTCGTGTAGATAAAATTAAAAATACTCAATTTTTTTAAATTTTTTTCAATTTACTATTAAAATTTAAATTTAGTAATATTAATATTCATTTTAAAATCATAAATACAAATTATTATTTTTAATTAAATGTTTTTATTAAAATTAAATATGTAGTTAGAATAATAATAGAAACATTATTAACATATTTAAATATAACAAAATCAAAAAAAAAAATCGAAAAAGAAAAAGAAAAAGAAGAATAGGGTAGTGTTGCTACAAGATATGGCACAACACTGTTCACATCACCAATTTAGCGCAAGGATGAGCGTTTGGTTGGAGAAGAGATTTTGCACTATTTTAGCATTTGGTGCTGAAGTCTCTCGGTTGGAGATGGCCTAAGCTCAAATATGACAACCATGAACTTAAATATGACATCAACAATTAGGATATTAGAGCATTCTGGCCTAACTTTAGTTTTCAATCAAAATATGGCATGATACCCAAAAAATCCATTCTCTTGTCTAAGTTTATGTGCTGATCAGGTCAACCCATAAAAAATAAATAAATAAATTACAACACAGTGGTCCCTGAAAATAAATAAATAAATTATTTTACATATATCTCACCAAATTATCTTCTTAATCATCATAGAATCTCTCATACTTCAATGTGATTAGATTAGTTATATATATAATCAACCTTTGTACAACACTCTTTTAGTTAAATACGGGATGAGAAAAGTTCGTTATTTAGTACGTATGAGTATATTATGAATATTTTCTGAAAGTTACGGCGAAAAAATGGGCAAAAAATACGGAAATATTTAATATACGGATCCGTAGACGTACGAGTTTAATACGAATATAATATAATTGTTCGGGAGTAATAATACAACTTATTTTAACATTATATTTACATAGATTGTAATTCATACTTATGTTTAGATTATATTAAAATTAATTTTAGGTACTTTATAATTTACTTTAAATTATAACACAAATTAAATAATTATTTAATAATAGTTAGTAGATTTTTAAATGAATTGTATTTATACTTAGATTATATAAAACTTAATATGAGTTTTTATTATATTAAATTATAAATCCAAGATAATTATTTAATAATAATAACTATATTTATATATTATTAATATTCTTATTTATTATTTTATAATATTGTAATTACACTTATATATAATTTTTAATAATATTTTTACTTATTTAAATATTATAAAAATATTAATATGAAGTTTTATTCGTCAAGTATTATACACATAACTATAATACGTGTATTAAACGTTTTATTTGAAAAGTATGGAGTATTTAACGCCGTTTCAGAATGTGTACAGGAAATAAAAATATTTTTCAATTATTTGTACATAACGTACAGATACTATACAGATATAATACGCGTATTAGCTAACAGAGGTACAACATTTATTTTTTTATGATAAAGGCTCATGGCAGAAATCAAACGTGACAAGACAGCAATATTAACAAATTTAAACAATTTTATATTACTTTAGTAATAGTAACTTTTTCAAACTACATAATAATGTACATGAAATTTCATCAGAGTATACGTTCGATTAGAATATTATTAATATTGATTAGAATGTTATTAATATACAATCATATCAAGTTAATAGAAGTTTATTCACAATTTTTATCAATGATGATTCATCGTTAAATAAAAAAAAAAAGGCTTCCCGGGGCACAACCAACTGTTAAAGAGAGACTAGTAATCCGTGTTGACTCTCCAGTCAAGTAGATTCAATTCGCAACTGAAGTAGCCCCATTAGCTTTAGTTTGGGGTCAATCTGGTAGGGTGTTCAGTTAGAACCGTTCAACCCTGGTCACTCGGACACACCCTGCGACACATTACCTCATGTTGGGCCAAGACATCTCTGGTGCTGCAAGACATCATGCGACACATCTCGAGATTTACTTCATGTTGGCCCAAGCCAAGGCATCTCTTGTGTTGGCAAGTCTAGGATTAGTCGGGTGTAAACCCTGACATCTGGGCTATAAAGAAAAAAAAGAAAAAAGAAGTAACTTATAGTCCATATTAAGAAGGAAATTAAGAAGGTAATCATTAATAATTAATGATTATGCACAAAAACTTGATTCTAATTTCTAACCACCTAAAATTTGTCTGTTCCCTTCACCTTTCCCTCCAAAACACAAAACACATGTTTTCCCGGTCAACCAAAGCCAGCTCCAAAAGGGAAAAACAAACGTTCAACGTTCAAAAGTTGTTCAATTTTAGGCTTTGTTTGGCCCTTCAAACAACCACCAAATATGCCGTTTCATTCCCTGATCACCCCAAGCAATGCCTCCGTCTCCCCTTCGCCGCTCTCTTCTCATCGCCATACTCACCGCCGCCCTACTCACGGCGGCGTATTCCCAACCCGCCACCACCTACCCCGACTGCGACCGAACCTTCTCGTGCGGGGACATAAGCAACGTCACCTTCCCCTTCACCGGCGGCGACCGCCCCTCCTACTGCGGCCTACCGGAGTTCGCACTCACCTGCCGCGACGACGCCATCGCCGAACTAACTCACGACTCGCTCGCCTACCGAGTTCTCCAGGTTGATCAGACTCGGAGAACCCTAATTCTCTCGCGTTCGGATCTGTACGATAACTCCTGCACTTCGGATTTCAGCAACACGACTCTCAACAACTCCACAATATTTTCCTACGGTGGCGCCCAAAACGAAGCCCTCACTTTATTCTACGGCTGCAACACGTCCGGCATGAGTATCAGGCCGTACAATCTCTTCAGCTGCAATTCCAGCGGTTTGGATTTTACGGATGCTTATTATTTACTCGGGCCGGTTCCCAGTGACCCGATTTTGAGGATTATTTATTGTAGCACGAATATTGGGGTCCCCGTTTTGGCGGCCGCCGGGAATCGGCTCTCGGCGTTGCAGATTAGTCTTGAAGAGGCGTTAAATGAGGGTTTTCTTGTGAATTATAGCGTCCCAAATGAGGAATTGTGCTCTCAGTGCAATATGTTGGGTGGGCAATGCGGGTTTGATTCGGTTTTGGGTCAACCCATTTGTATTTGTGGAGATAGGCCTTGTCCACTCCCACCTGGACCTGGTCCAGCTTCTCCGGCGCCTTCTGAAGGTAATTGGGACTTTTCAGTGAGGTGTTAGTTGGTAATTTATTAGTATGTTTGGTGATTTAGAATGACTTAGTTGGTAATTCATTAGTAAACGAATCGAGTAGAGTCAAACATGGGACTGTTCAAGCTTGTTATTGATCTTTGAAAATTGTGTTTAAGCTTGGCTTGTACGAGCTTTAGTTGAGCTAGACACGAATTGAATTCGAATAACTTGATATTTTCACACATTCTATGATATATTTTTATTGATCGAGTCGTCGAGCTCGAATCGAGCTTTATAGAAAAAATATGTTAAAGCTTGGTTAGTTAAAATAACGAACCAAACTCAAACGTTCTTTTAACGATTCGATTAACGAGTATTTGGTTACATTTTCATCCGCAAGGATGCATAGTGTAATGGTTAAACTGTTGGATACTATTATCACATAGTCACATTCATGGTGGATGATAAAGCTTTTAGTTAGTAGAGCCATAGTTCCAGAGCTTGAGTTTGAGTTGTAGTTTATAAGCGTGTTTGTGCTTCCATTGGATGGCTTTCATGAATTCTTGTTGTCCACGAGTTTTATATATACTTCCCTTGGATGGTATATTTTATCTTGGTCTTTGTTTCTGTTTGTTGGTTTCATTTGTAAGCATATTTTCTTTCTGAACTACTCATATACGCTTAAGTCATGTTCGATTATTGGTCTCAGTCTCTTTTGTCGGTTTGATTCTTGTTAGTGTATATGACTTGTTAAGAGTAAAGCAAGTCTTTAGATAAGTTTCTAATTCTTGGTTATTTCGATTGCTGTGGTCATTTACAGTTAAACTTGGTGATCATTCTGGGCAATGTATGTTGCTGGTTTCTTTCTTGATTTCTTCTCTCTAATTATCTAGGATGGGCTAATTAGTTTTTTGAGAATTTGTTCAATATCTCTGAAGTTATCAATATTTATATATGAACTCATATTTTTCAATCTCATGGCTGCTGCAGAAAGAAATCGTTCAACTACGGGAAGGGATGTAGGTATGATCTCATTCGAAATTCGAATGCATAAATACTTATTTCCAAACTTATTTTCTTTCACAAAACACATTATGCTTGGATAAATGAATAGTTTTCCTCTCTGTTTTGCATATTCAGCCCTTTTCGTAGCTGGCGCAGTTCTTGCTGGTGTTGGCCTCGGATGGTTAATTTTCCACTGTAGACAGCGGGGTAAAAGCGCGTCGCTTCCCAACCTGCTCAAATTCTGAGCAAGGAAATTAAGACTCCTTCAAGCAAAGGCCTTTTGTCCCTTCCTTCAAATAATTTCACCAGAAGTATACCTTCGTATCCTTCTCCGAAATCAGATCTTGGTCGAGGAAGTTCGTATTTCGGAGTGCAGGTCTTCAACTGCACTGAACTTGAAGAAGCTACTAATAATTTCGATCCTTCTAGGGAACTTGGAGATGGTGGATTTGGTACCGTATATCATGGTATGAATACAATTCTTGTTATTCGCTTGTTAAAATGTATGGTTAATTACAAAAATTACCCGAATTATATAAGAATCCAATTATCTTTCAATATTACAAATAGGGATATTACAAACCCCCTGAGATTCAGGCTACTTACAAAAACATCCAAAGGTTTTGAAAATTGCAAAAACTCCATTGAGGTCTTATTCCGTCTTTACATTTTCCACTTCATAAGCAAAAACTTTAAAAAATCGCTCCGACATTTTTAGAAACGTAACAATTACCCCCTTAAATTTAACAGAATGCAGATCCTCTTTCTCACAGCATTTTCGGGACAGGCTCAGTGCTTTCTTTAGCCTTGGGAGAAATCGATTCGTTAGTGAGAATCGATTGAGACTTAATCATAACTGAGCCTTCTCTGACCTTCTTTGTCTGGGCAATTAGCTATAAAACAAAAAGCAAGAAATGAGAGCTAGAACTAATGCCATGCCACACCTGAGTGTTTTTTTGTAATTATGAAACATCTTTGGATTTGTTGTAATTAGTCCAAACTTCAGAGGGATTTTTGTAATTATCCCTTATGAATACTCCTGTATTGAAGTTTCAATTTGCAAAATTAGGTAAATACAAACTTTAAAGCGGGTATTTGTAATATTGAAGATTAACTGGCTTTTTTTGTAATTAAGCTAAACCTCAGGGGTAGTTTTTATAATTATCTCTAAATTGCATTTAAGAACTCGAAATGACTTTTTGTTTTTCCAAACAGGGGTGCTGCCTGATGGCCGTGTAGTTGCAGTTAAGCGCTTATACGACAACAATTTCAAGCGTTTGGAACAGTTCATGAATGAAGTCGAGATTCTAACCCGACTAAGGCACCAAAACCTCGTGAAACTGTACGGATGCACTTCGAGACGAAGCCGAGAGTTACTACTCGTTTACGAATACATACCAAACGGAACAGTGGCCGACCATCTGCATGGAAAACGCGCCAAATCTGGCTTGTTATCTTGGCCCGTTCGGTTGAACATCGCCGTTCAAACAGCCGAAGCGCTAGCTTACCTCCATAAATCCGACACCATACACCGAGACGTCAAAACCAACAACATACTTCTCGACAACGATTTCCACGTAAAAGTCGCCGATTTCGGGTTGTCCCGATTATTCCCCAACGGCGCGACTCACGTGTCGACCGCTCCTCAAGGGACACCTGGCTATGTCGATCCCGAGTACTACCAGTGCTACAAATTAACCGAAAAGAGCGACGTGTATAGCTTTGGTGTGGTGTTGATCGAGCTTATATCGTCGCTACAAGCGGTGGATACCAATAGGCACCGCCACGATATCAACTTATCGAATATGGCGATTAACAAGATTCAAAACCGTACATTGCATGAGTTGGTCGATTCGAGTCTTGGCTTTGAGACGAATAGTGTTGTGCGAAGGATGGTAACGTTGGTCGCGGAATTGGCTTTCCGGTGTTTGCAACAAGAGAGAGATATGAGACCATCGATGGAGGAAGTGTTGGAGGGTTTGAGAGGGATCCAGAACGAAGATTTGAACGCTCACAAGGTAGAAATTGTCAATATGTCGATGGATGACGACGCTGAGCTATTGAAGGGTATTGTCGACCCGACCTCGCCGGATTCTGCTGTATGAGGTGACCCTTTAGTTTCTCAGTGTTGGCATTACAAATAGATGCTATGAGACATGTTTAGAGATCATCATAAGATGTTGGAAATATGAGGTAATTTGAAGTTGAATATATTCATCTCACTTATGATCTTTACCTATTTGTTTTCCTTGAATTCCTCTCTTTTGTGTGCTTTGTTAGGTCTTCAAGACATGAAACTACTTTTCGGAGATTTGAAATACATAGTGTATATCTTCTTGTTGATATGACAAAATTCCTCATGTATCTGAATTGTAAACATGTTTTAATTAATAACAAATTAAATATGTTTTTCTAAGGGTTTTGATCGGAGTTCGAACCAAATATCTTTTAGTTTCTTTGAAATTTATCTCCTCCCTTCCAACTAGTACTCTCAACTTATTAAAAAAATGTGTTATATGCTTAATGACTTGTGGCTTGTTTAATGTATATTTTCTTTTTTTTTTTGACACAATTTAATGTATATTTTCTCAAGTTTCCTATGATTGCTAAATACTGTGAAAATGCGACTTATCATGGCAATGGTGGAGCTAGGAAAATTATCGGGGTTGGCCGAAATCGGCATCAACTCGTGGAGTCTTATTCTATTTCTTCTTTTTTTTTATTTCCTTTTGGGAGAAATTTGAAATTGAAAATACTATCAACTTCGGAATTTATTTTTATTGGTAATTAGCTGTTTTTCGTTGATCTTAGCCCGGTATATGCTTTCGACTTTTATTATAAGAGCTCAACAAGTGGGCTCGACAAATATCTTGGGCTTGAGAGCGTGAGATACTTCCGGCCCTTATTCGCGAGACCTCAATAAGTCGGTCCAATAAATATCTTGGGCTTGAGGGCTCAGGAATCAGGATACACCCAACTAGGGTGACCACGGTTTCGGTTCCAAAAATCGCCAGTTATGGTTCCTCACTTTGGGAGAACCGGAATCGTTCCTCACGGTTCCGTTTCAATTTAATTTTATACTTAATATTATTAATAATATTAAACTATCTATATATATACTATTAGAGTATAGAAGAATCAAATTTCACGTAGTTCGCTTACAACATTTGGTCTAAAACGTGTCTTATGTAGTTACGAATATAAAACATCATAATAAACATTTAACATTTCTTTTAGCATATATTTACCAAAAAAAATTGTTTAACCTTAAAAAACAGTTCCATCACGGTTCCACCAACAGTTCTAACCGCCGATTCTATGGTTTTGAGACCAAAGAACCGGAACTGGAACCGGCCTACACGGTTCCGGTTATGGTTTTGGAACCGCTGACCACGGTTACGGTTTAAGAACCATTGACCACAGTTCCAATTTGAAAACCGATTTCGATTCCATTTGGCCACCCGCCACCCCTACACCCAACCCTTAGTGACGAGAGTTCAACAGGTCGGTCGGGTCTAGACCCCATCAATCATGCCGGCTGAGTTCAAGTTTATGCGTAAGACAAGGCCTTACAAAATAGTCCCATCTGTTCTTATTTTTCAAAATAAACTAGCCAATCCCAAGCGTTTTAAGTGATCTTTTTATTTTGTAACTAGTTTTTTTTAAATAATATATATACATTTCTGACTGTAAGTCCAAATATATTTTTGATGTGATAGTCCATAAGATCAAGAGGTCTATGCATTCTGGTAGAGAATTCTATCTTTTTTCTACCCGATAAATTCTTTTTTTTTTATGTTGACTGATCATTCATTCTATTAAGATGATTTAAACATTTTTATAGGATTTTAGATGTATCCGTGCGATTTGTGGAAAGTAGGAAATCACTCAAATTTTTTAAAAAAAAGTAGGGAAAGACCTACAGAGACTTGGAAAATAACTATTAAAAAAAACATATTATATCAAGATATAGTGATTTGACCGTAAACAATGTTGCGATATGTTCCATATAGCCTCCCACGTAGTGGAAAGTTTTTTGTTGTTGTTATGTCGTCGTCTCATTTATTCATAAGAGATTATAAGTGGATTTTCTCGTCAATGCGCAAGTGCCCTTTTAGTAGAAAGATACGCTTCAATAGTAAGAAAGTAAATAAAAAGTTGTCAATATCAAAATTTCAATTAAAAATAAAATTACAAAGAAGCTATTTGATTTAAGGGGGGAAATAGACTGGATCAAGCCAGACTTTGCGTTGTAAGATCTAGGCCCATTTTACTAAGTTTAGGCACAAATTTAGCCTATTATCTATTATAGGCTATTTTCATAGATTCACCCTGGTCTTTTTACTTAAAATGCTAGGTTGGAGCCTCTCGAAAGTCTGTTTACACTTATTATTTAATTACATTTAAATATATAAGACACGTATATCTATATATATATATATATATATTCAGAAAAGATGTGTATATAATATACTACAATTGGTATTATGTATGTAGCAATGTGGGCTAATAAATTGGTCAGTCTATTAATGGATTCTTTCAAATGCATGGGTCTGGCTCGTTAATGTAAATGGACTTTATAACCTTAATAGGCCCAATTATTAAATAGACCAGTCCAAACCTAATAACTAATAGAAGTCGGACCATAAGCCCCTATTGGATAGTTTGGCCTATTTCCACTCCTATATTGTGATGACTTATATAGACAAGCCTTGGAAGGAGCAATTACAAAAAATTATGAGTGGGGCCATTTTCTTCATTTAAATTCTTTTTCCCCATTGTTGTGTTTCCCTCATAGGTCGGTTAGTAATTGTGAAATTTGTGCAGTTTGAACCCCTTCCACTAACTTTAGGGGTTGGCCTAGCTGCATGGGGTTGTATTTTCAATCTCAAGTTATGGGCTCAAATCCTAGGATTCGCCTAGCAACATAGGGTTATATTTGTAATTTTCAGGTTATAGGTTCAAATTTTGAGTATTGCAAAGTGTGAGGTTGGAGGTCTTGTCCATGCCACCCACGTGGGTGGTGGATCCTCACACACACACACACCCATATGGGTGTGTGAGCGATCCAAAGGTGGATCACTCACTTGGGTGCCACTCCACTTGGGTGGCTAAGAAAAACCCGAGGTTGGGTTGTCTTTCATTATCCAGAGGGCTAGGACCATCCCTAGTTAAGAATAACAAATGTCTCATAGTCCAAAAAAAAATATGAGATTTATACCTCAATTGGTGTGAGGATATCTCTAGATAGTAAAAGTAAAAAAAAAAGACTATTCAATTAGGGCCGCCAAACTCAGTAGTACCTCACCATAGTATAATACTATAAAGCATAGGTGGACCACAACTTTCAAATTGAAATGTTTTGTGTCCATGAAATTGGTCATGGCCTATATTGAAAAAATAATGGTTCCTCTATCTTGATTTATTCTTTTTTTTTTTTTTGAGAGAAAGACGAAATATTATTAGGAGATTATCTGCGCCAAAACATTAAAATTAATATTTTTATTAACATATATCCTCACTTAAAATATTAATAACATGGACTCACGGATTTCTCCACTGTTATTTTAGATGATAAATTTATAAAAAGATTTAGAATTCTATGTTTTCATACAGAAAATTAATTTAGTGCTAGTTTAAAAGGAGATGGAAACATTTGAAATGGTGTCTCCATTATTGCTTAATTTGAGGCCCAAATCCAAATTTTCAGTTGTTCACTATGGTTTTAGACAGTTTGGTCGTTAGCTACTTTCAGTTATTTTATTTAATTTTTTAAATACTACGACCAACAAATAATATAAGTTCTTCTAGAATCACTTTTTTTAATAAGCTGGGAGTACTGGTTGGAGGGGAGGAGTTAAATTCCAAATAAAATGAGAGATATAGCCATATAGGGTTCGAACCCTAGTTAACAGTTTAACACTCTTATAAAGGGTTAGTGATACCACTTGAGCTACAAACTAGTGGTAATTTTTCTAGAATAACTACAATCATTAATATTTCATTTCCTCCAAATTCAAGTCATGGATGAATACAATATAATAACGAGGAAGGAATGTCAAGATCTTAATTCTTTATATGACCAACGTAATTTTGACTTCCAGTTAGTGATTGCAACCCATTTCACTTGGAAATTTCTAGCTAATTTGGCAGGGCTTAAATCAATTAAATAACAAGTGAAATAGCGACTATTATATATTTATATAATTAGGAATCATTAATAAAGTAGTTTATTATTTTAATTATGTGATTAATTAGAACATAGAAGTGGCTAATCACATATCAATAAAAAAATCATGTGTTTTTTGGGGTTTTATTTTTTTCCTTTTGCCTATGTTAGTTTTTCATATGAATGGCAATTGGGCGAGTTAAAATTAGATATATAACGAACCTATCAGATATGGAATAGGTTCATATTCGGTCAAATGGGCATTTTGGTGGATCTTTGATATATTCTTTAAAGTCTAATGGGTTTAAGACGAGTAATGAGTTTCGTAGGACCTACCCCCACTATATATATAATATTTATTATTAAAACATAATTACCTATTTTAACTTATTTATTATAACTTATATATATGTAAATAGTGAAAATAAAAAAATATCAATTTTGGCGGGTCAAGAATTAAAGTTGTTGGGTTGAGAATCTAGGCCCTAGGGTGAGGCGGGTAGGAAAGTTTTGGGTTCAACTTTTTCTTGATGCAAATCAATAGTGTTAGTCTAGTGGCCACGTATATTATATTTTAATGAATAGGCTTGAATTTAAGTATCTACAATGACAAAGTAGAATTTTAAAAATGAGCTTTTTTGTGATACAACATATTTCGAATTTAGTTAAACCCACTTTCATCCTAGTTCTTATCCCATCTTATTATTTTATATTGCAATGTGTTGAAAAATTCTTAATATGCTTCCACAATTCAACTTTTAAGTTGCACCAATTGTCAAACTTCAGGCTTATACTTTTTAGTAAATCGAAAAAAACGACTAAGGGCGAAGGAACGTAAGAAAATTCTAATCCAAATTCAATGACATCGAATATAAGAGTAAGTCTCCCGTGAGACAGTCCTTTACAATGGATCTCAAAAATAAATAAATAACACTACACAAATATAAATAAATTCAAAAAATAAAATAAACCCTAAAGAAGATAAACCCTTAAATTATAAACCCAAAAACATAAAAAAAAAACACTAAAAAATAAATCCAAAAAAAAACCTAGAAAATAAATTATAAACCCTAAAAAAAATCCTAAAAAAAAACTCCAATACTTGTGTAACGTCTCCGTCTCACGAATTTTAATTCCGTGAGACGGCCTCGCATAAGTTTTTGCCATACAATAATTAAATCATACAGTTGCTGTAGTTATATTCATTATCTAATACTCCATCCGTCCCAATTATATAGTCCAGTTGGACTTTCACACAGATTAAGAAAAAATATTAAAATTACAAATATGCAACAAATTTACTTGATTTGCCATTATTTAATGAACATTTTGAATTACAAAATGTATATTAAATAGGGTCATAATATTAAAAGAATAGAAAAAATACTATTAAATATGGAAAGTGGATTACATCCCAAAAAGAAATAATGGACTATATATTCGTGATGGATGGAGTATTAATTATCCAATCGATTGGCAAGTGTAAATTCATTTCCCTATAATTTATTTGGATTCAGTTTTTCAACCTTTTTTTTAGTACAGTGGGAGATAGCATAGAGGGGATACATGGACTCATATGATATCGAACTCGAGTTAATTGCTCTGGCAATACAAATCTCTATCATTGGAGAGCAAGGTTGAACCCTGAACTAAAATTTCCGAAAACATAAAATTTGGCAATTTTATTAACATTTCTTGGAAATTAGACATAAGATATTTATTATACAGTAATTAAATATGGTAATTATTCCGTCAATATATTTCTATCACCGGCTTTATTGACTTAGCTGACGTTAAGCAGTTAGGGCCCCCCTTATAAAATCTTCCTAAACTTACCCCCAAATTTCATCTTCTCCAAACACACACACACACACACAGATACAAATTGGAGCCAGCCATGGAAATAGTTCCATTCAGTGGGAAGCTGATAAAACGACAGTGGAGGAGAAGAGGCTACAACAAGCTCTCACCGACGACCAGAAGAAACGTGAAAATCGCGAGATTCGGCAACGACGGCGGCGCCGCCTCCAAGCCTCGCCCATGGCGGCTGCGCCTGGCTCCGAAGCTTCGGCTGGCGAGGGCGGCGGCCTCGCCGCTGAAATTGTGGCGCAGATTCAAAAACGCGTACGTGAAGATGATGCTGAGAGTCGCCAACAATTCGGGGACGTCCAACGCCGGCAACGTTTTTGGCGGGAAAAGGATCCCGAGATCTGGAGATGCTCCCATGGAATATTCTAGAACGGAGTTCGAAAATAGGTTGGTCCTTGAGATTTATAAATCCATGGTGGCTTCTATTGAGCTGGGCTACAATAATAAGTAGCCTGTTCAAAACCTGAGAAGCGTGATGGGTAATATGCGCGCTTTTGGTTTATTTTCATTTTGCGGCCACGATTTATTAATTATTATATATATGAAAAGGATGAAGTTTAAAAGTGAATGTGACTATGGTGCTGAAATAGTGAAATGGATGGCTGTATTGCATGATGGTGTTTTAATTTTCTTGCAATTGCGATTCTTTTATTTATTTATATATTTCTTTTTTTTTCTGTTGTGATTTTGCAAATGTATTATGTAAGTGATGTAAGTACTATTAGAGGCCTGATCAGTCTTGGAGTGGCTAAGGAAATAATCTTTTTCCCATTATGTGAGTAAGTATACAGCATAATCCATCTTTTTTCAACATGGTCACATGGATGTTCAATTTATTATGTAATGAAGCAAAATTGGTTAGTTTTTTTAAGTTTTTTTTTCTCAATCTTAATTTTTTTACAACTTATGTTTAAAAGTTCTCAAATCTTAGTAGATATCTTCCAAAAATGAATGCTGAGGCTCCATTGGGATTGATGGATTTAAAGATATGCATTTTAAACTCGTAATAACAAATCCATCAAGTTTATTTGGATAAAATTATTTTACAATTGATTTCAAATTGTTAAATTTGTTTTTTTTAAAGGAAACTTTCATTAATTGAGTTATGGTGCTGGAATTCATCCAGACAAAGGTGGGGGAGGGACGTAGTCCCAAACATAGATTCAAATGACATTTTCTTAGTATCTGAAGCAAAAAAAATGTGCAACACTATTATTCTAACGTCGAGTCCATCTTCAAAAATAGCTTCACAACTGATAGGAAAATGAGATTCATCGTTGACATCATAGCAACTGCATCACCAAAAATTTCCACAAGTGATAGATTAAGTTGACGGGCGACAAAGAGAGCTTATCGTAGGGCTATAAGCTGAAACTTCCGCGACTTCCGTATTGGAAACACCAAGTACATACACATGCAAAAATTATTTAAATCAACGGAGAATTTTTTCGATTTGAATTTTTCGACATACATATAAGTATACTATGCCTCTTCAACGATGTTATAAATACTTTATATAGTTAAAACAGAAAATCAAGAATGACGAAGAAAGACAAAAAGGATTTGGTCAGATATATCATGTTTTGGGCTTTTCTATCTTAATAAAAATTCAATATTCAAACATATTTATTTAAATACAGACTCCCTTGATAATGGGGAACTGCAAAGTAGTTCCAGAATTTGTACTTAGTCAATGGTCAGCCCCCGTGGTAGAAAATAGAAATATATGTGAGAATGTCATTCGACAGCTGTTTATAAAAGAAAATGAGTACTTGACTAAAATATATGTGAGAATGTAATTGTATTATTTCAAAATAATAATTATTTAATTATTATTTTGAAATACTAACCGAGGTTTGGGGTGGGGAAGAATATTGATTTTGTTTTTAAAAAAATTTCGAATCAATTTTTTATTAATTTTTCAATAAGAAACAATTTAAATGTTATTTCTATTTTTTCTTAAATTCATTGTAAGTAGATGTAAATTATCAAAATTGTAGTAGTTGAAATTATATAGAATTTGTTTTGTTGTGCAATAATTCACAAATATATTTAGTTGTTTCATAAATTTTGGTTTGAAATTTTGCAACTTGAAGAATAATAGTTAAAAACATAATTCCTTATTTAAAAATCTTTTATTTTGCTTAAATTTGATAAAAATAATTAATTTATAAATCGTAAACTTATAGTTAAATTATATTTATCTCATTTATATGTAGCGGAAATAAAAATTATAACTATTATTTCTGTAAAAAAAAGTGACATTTTTAATTCATATATATTGTGAACAATACTGAGGGCACAGTAGGATTTCAATTCCTTGATTTCCCTATTTATTGTTATCTTACGGTGCCAATTTTGGTAACGGCCGGAGATATAGATGAGAATTGCAATTCTCCAAATAAAGATAAATATAAGCAAAATAAATTTAAAATTAACTAAGATTTTTTTATTATTAGACCAACCCTAAAAGGGTTAGCTTTTTAATTAAGTCTATAGTATATAATGGTCCATGGTGTAGGCAGTAGGAATGAACTCTGAAAGCTTGTTACTTATCTCTTATTAATATTTTTTGTTGACAAATCTTGTATTAATATTTTCATATAGCAAAAATTCGAAATATCAGTTTTCGTTTATCTTGTTTCCCCCACTATATACATAGCATGAAATAAAAGTTAATTTTGATGGAGCTATATTTAAAAAGTGAAAGAAAATGGTTGATGGCAGTGTGGTAGGCAACCGGCTCGGCTACCCTTAGAATAAAGGGGATGAAAAATTTGGGGGAAGAGGGGGAGGGGGCCCACCCAACTGAATCCTCCCTTGGTTGTGGGTTAATGCTATAATATTCGTTATTTTCTTAGCGGCCCTCCTCCCTCCCCAAAAAAATAAAAAAATAAAAATCATGTAGATGCGGCTAAGATTATATTTACCTTAATTCATCAATTAAATATGGCCAATGTAGCCTATAAGCGGCTCTCAAATATTAATTAAAAAATTTAATGAAAGTTTTGTTGGTTTATATCTGATGCATACAAAATTAGCATCAAATATTATTATGTTGCAGTTTGATGAAAAGATTTGGATTTAATGAGGATTAGGAAGAAACATTTCAATTGACTCCTCTGTTAATATATTCAAGCCAAAATCATCTGGAATAGAAATCAGAGTAAATGAACTAGAGATATGAAAGGAAAAACTGGAAAACTTGTATTGAATTGAAATAATCAGAGTTTTGTACATTGAGTCTTATTTATAGATGAATGAAGGATAACTGAATAATAATAATAAAACTAACTATTTTAACTGTATAACTAACAAAACTAATTTTGTGTACTTTCTTATTTTGAATTGGATATAGAATATTGACACCCCCTTCCCCGCAAGCGGTGCATGGATATCGATCATGCCAAGCTTGACCATAAAGTGATTAAAAATGTTTGGAGGAAGGGGTTTTGTAAGTATGTCTGCTGATTGGTGTGTTGATGGAATGTGATGATTTTTATAAGGCCGGACTCAATCTTCTCTCGTACAAAATGGCAATCTATCTGGATATGTTTTGTCCTTTCGTGATGGCATGGATTGCGAGCAATACAGTAAGCAGACTTACTATCTGTGTATACCAGAGCTGGATGAATATGTGGGAACTGTAGATCTTGCAACAAATAAACTAACCATTGGATTTCACAAGTGATTGCAGCAATAGCTCTATATTCAGGTTCTGCAGATGATTTGCTAACTATTGGTTGTTTCTTTGCTTTCCATCAAATCAATGAGTGTCCTAAATAAATTGCATAACCTGTTATGCGTCTTCTTGTTTATGTACATCTTCCCCAGTCTGCATGAGAAAACCCCTTTAATTGTATTGATGATGTAGATGGATAAAATTTGATGTATCTTAATACTCTGTGTGCAGTAGAAAAACGAGCTAATGTAGGTTTAGACATGAATTGTGACAATGTCTGAATAGAATATGATAGCTCAATCCTGGTAATTGTGAGGTATAAGAGTCTGCCAACTAATCTTCTATAGACTGAAGGATCATCAAGTAAAGTAGTATCACCATCTTTAAAATCAATTTTTGAATCCATGGGAGTAGATGAAGGTTTTTAGCCTAGGTATCTTGCTTCTGTCAATATGTCTAGTGCATATTTTCTTTGGCGCAAACTTATACCTTTGTTGCTTCTTGGTATTTCAATTCCCAGGATGTATTTAAGGACCCCTAGATCATTGATGGTGAAAGTAGAATCTAAGTGAGTTTTGATGTCTTGAATTTTTTTCATGTTGTTCCATGCAAGTATTATGTCATCTATATAGACACATAAAACAGTTATAGATGTAGAACCAGTTTTTATAAACAGAGAGCTATCAGATTTTGATTGAGAAAAACCCTAAGTAAGAAGGCAAGAGGTAAGTTTTTGAAACCATTGTCGTGAAGCCTGTTTCAAACCATATAAGCTCTTTTGAAGCTTGCAAGCCCTTTGATCTTCACAATAACCTGGTGGTGGCAACATGTACACCTCTTCATCTAAATCTCCATGTAGGAATGCATTAGTCACATTTAACTGATGTATGAACCAATCTTTTGCAGCTGAAATTGCTAGAATTAGTCTGACTGTGGTTAGTTTTGTGACATGGGAGAAAGTATCAAAGTAATCAAATCCTTCTTCTTGAGTGTAATCCTTTGCCACTAACCGAGCTTTGTATTTTTCAATTGTACCATCAGCTTTGTACTTGATCCTATATACCCATTTGCAACCAATACAATATTTATTTGAAGGTAATTCAGTTAGTACCCATTTATTGTTCTTTTCCAAAGCTTGAATTTCAGCTTTCATAGTATCTTGCCATTGGTCATATTTCTTTGCTTGAGCATATGTCTTAGGCTCAGTGAGCTGGCTTAGCTGCTGTGAAAGCTTTATGGGATTTTGACAATTGAGTTGTAGGCAAAAACTGAGAAATACTATATTGCTTCCCAGAAACAATATTTTGAGCTGAATGATCCTGTCTATGTATTGAAGGAGGCAGAGCACAGACATATACTATAAGATAATGAGGAATTGTTCTTGCCCTTGAAGACCTTCTTGGTGGATGTTGTATCTCAGATTCAGTGTATGTAATAGATTGAGACATATCATTGTGATTGTGATACAAATTAGTATCAGCTGTAGGATCAGCTGTAGGATTAGCTGTGGTGTCAGCTGTATGAAAATCAATTGTAATATCAGTTGTATGAAATCAGTTGTATCAGTTGTAATATCAGCTCTATGAAAATCAGCTGTATCAAAATCAATTGTAATATCAGCTGTAGTAGTATCAGTTGTGGTGTCAGCTGAGTTAAAATCAGAATTGGAAATTTTTTGGATGAAATCATCAAATAAGAAATCATCTATTTTAGAAATTGGAAACATAGGAACATGTGAGTTCAATGAATCTTGATCAATAGAGCTAAAAGGAAAATTATGTTCACAGAACTGAAAATTTCTGGATACAAAATTTTTTCTTGTGTTTAAATAATAAAGCTTATAACCTTTACATCCTAAAGGATAACTAATAAAAACACATTTTGTTGCTGTAGGATCAAATTTTGTTCTTTGAGATGTGAGAGTAGAAGCATAAGCAAGACAACCAAAGTCCTTAAGTGATTGTAATCAGGGACTTTGTTGTACAATAAGAAAGGTGATTTATTATTAATGACAGGGAAGGATCTCTATTAATGATGTGTACTGCAACCAATATACATTCATTCCAAAAACAAATAGGCATCTTTGACTGAAAAAGTAATGCTCTAGCAACTTGTAAAAGATGTTGATGCTTTCGTTCAACAAGTCCATTTTGTTGTGGTATTTCAATACAACTGGTTTGGCGCACTATACCATAAGTTTTGTAAAAATCTATAAGAATAAACTCACAACCATTATCAGATCGTAAGATTTGAATTCTTGCTTTGAATTGAGTGAGTACCAGATTATAAAAACTAAGCAAGTGAGGTTATGTTTCAGATTTGTTTTTCATCATATAAATCCATACACATCTAGAGTAATCATCTACAATAGTCAAAAAATATTTGAATCCATTATAAGAAGTAACTAAGAAAGGTCCCCAAATGTCACAATGGATTAATTCAAAAACAGAAGTAGTACTAGTGGATCTTGTAGGAAAAGAAAGCTTCTTTTTTTTTTTTTTTGCATAGTGACAGATATCACAAGTCTCAAAATTAGCAGAAGTACAATTGATATCAGGAATCATAGAAAGTCTGTTAGAGGATATATGACCTAATCTATTGTGCCAAAGCACAAAATTCCTTGGATTTATTGAAGTAGCAGCTGAGTGAGAAGCAAGATGATATAAGCCATGAACTTGTTTAGCAAAACCAATCATCTTCATTGTTTTCATATCTTGTAATACACAATGAGATGAAAGAAAGCAAGAAAGAAAGCAAGCAGCATAATCTGATATTTTTGTGAGGTTAGAAATAGATAACAAATTATATGTAAAGGATGGCACATATAATACATTATGCAAAACTAAAGAATCAGAAAATTTTACTGTGCCAATGTGAGTAGCTACAGTGTTGTTACCATTAGGTAGATGAATAGTGATAGAAACTTGTTTAGGCACACTTGTGTATAGAGATAAATCACATATCATATGGTTTGTGGCGCCTGTATCAATTATCCAAGAATGATTGTACATGAAAGTGGCAAAACATGAATGATTTGTACCTGCAGATATAACAGTTGAAACATTCTCTTAAGTAGAAGCAACAGTAGTGGCTGCATTCACATATTTAATAGGAATCTGATTCTTTGCAAAAGCCAGAAATCTTTCAACCATATCACTTGAAAAGATCGATTATCAACATTTTGAGAAGGCTCAGGAGCAGCTGAGTTAGCAGCTGAATTCACAGCTGAGTCAGGAGCATGCCTAGGACCCTTAGGGCCTTTCCAATTAGGAGGGTAACCAATGAGTTGAAAGCATTTGTCAACAGTATGCCCTGAATATCCATAATGGGAGCATTTTGGTTTCTTCTTTTCTTTGTTAAACTGAAATCTTGGATTAGAAGAATTCTTGATTAGCATAGCCATGGAAGAATCAAGTGAGTCAGAGGAAATTATAGAATTACTCAATCCTCTTTGAGTTTCTTCTTGGAGTAAAAGAGCATAGACCTTTGCACGACTAAGCAAGTGTGAGTTTAACAATAATTGGCTTCTTATTTGAGCATAAGAATCATTAAGACCAAGCAAGAATTTTATGATAGAATCAAATTGCTGAAGATCAGCCATAGCAGTAGAAACATTACAAGAACAATTACCACAAATAAATTTGATGAGTGGTCTGTGACTAACATACTCATCCCATATGGCTTTAAATGAATTATAATATGTAGTGATGGATTTAGCACCTTGTGAAATGGAACTCAAAGCCTTATCTAAATGAAAAACTCGAGGGCCATCGCTTCTGACATAACGAAGCTTCAATTCATCCCGGACTTCCTTCGCAGTAGTAAAATACAGCAAGCTTTGCCTAATATCTTTGGAAATCGAATTGAGTATCCAAGAAAGAACAAGATTATTGGCCCTTTGCCAATATGGATACAGAGGATTAGAGGCTGGAGATGGAATTTGTAGAGAACCATCAATGAAGCAGCTTTTGTTCTTGACATTAAGCGCCATAGACACAGCTCGACTCCAAGAAACGTAGTTTTCACCGGTGAAATGGCTCATACACGATTTTTTGCACCTGGATTGTCACCGGGGTGTAAAAAGAAAGGTGATGAAGCATCAGCAGGATTTCGAGAAGTATTGATCTCATGAGTGAATGCCATAACAATGGATTGACAGATTCAACCAAGAAAAGAGACAAGAAATTATCAAGAAAATGAGTAAAGGAGCAGTGGTTCTATTGAGATTAAAACTGATACCATGTTAATATATTCAAGCCAAGATCATCTTGAATAGAAACCAGAGTAAATGAACCAGAGATATTAAAGGAAAAACTGGAAAACTTGTATTGAATTGAATTAATCAGAGTTCTGTACATTGAGTCTTATTTATAGATGAATGAAGGATAACTGAATAACAATAAAACTAACTATTTTAACTGTATAACTAACAAAACTAATTTTGTGTACTTTTTGCTTTGAATTGGATATAGAATATTGACATCCACGTAAGATAAATTTGAAATCCACCACAATTACAAACATAGCTTATAATAAGAGTTTATGGATTTGATATCTATCGTACAATGACCTTATCCAAATAAACTCAGTAGGTTTGTTATTGTGGATTTGAAATCCTTAACTTCTAAATGAAGTATTAGTTTTTTCGCATAATTTCTATTGAAAGTCTATATTATTGCCTTTGGTCATTTAATTTAGAAGGAATGTTGAGAATAATATATTTAAGAGGTTTTGAGTAATTTAAATGCATTTAAAACGTGTACCTCATTTTCGTGGAGGAGACTTATTTGCATTGTAGAAAGGAAAGTGTGATGTTTTTATTATTACCAAATCTCTCATCCACGTTTACGTTTAGGTCCAATATTTACAGTTTGATTCAGCCAGTCCAATTTTAAATATCAGTCCGTCCCAAACAATTGGGACGCAATATAGTTACATAGTGGTATTAATATCAAACACTTCAATTTCTTCGTTACACTCATGAGTTATTGTTAAAGAGGATAATAATGGAAAAAAACCTAAGATTTGTGATAATTAAAAAAAAATCTAGGGAGGTTTGATTTAATCTTTCATTTTGTCATAACCATTAGTTGATCTGACAAAATCTGCTGATTTTATCATATATTTTACAATTACATCACAAATTTTTCTAAATACTACTAATAGTCAATATTTATATAAAAAAGTTGAGAGATGTAAATTATATTCAAAATTTTTACTATCACATCTCCATCTAAAATTAGACTACAAACCTTATAGGGCCTATAGCTCAATGGTACATACTCTCACCCTTTGAAGAGTACTGTTGATCAAGGTTCGAACCTGAGTCTTTTTGTTTCTTTGATGCACTATCTCATCAACGCCTCCCAATTTATTAAAAAAAAAATTTTCCTAAAATTATATAGGATTGTAAATGAATTGAGCCAATTCGAATAAAATATTATTCAATTTAAGTTTGAAATTCTTTCATGCTGAATCTTATAGATCAGTTTAAACTCATGAGATTAATCGACCTGTTAGAACTCAACTAACTTGATGTTTGTGTATATACTTTACTAAACAATCAAGTCAATTCGAATTGGCTCTGAATTTTATCATATAAATATATATATATACTTGACTTTTAATTTCCCAATCTACTTTCTTATTTCACTTTATATTCCACCATTTATATGAATAACACATGTTCATGCAATAAAATAATTAACACACATATCGAGGCCTTGATGGAATTGGATCTAGAAATAAGAAATTAAAGTGGAACAGGAAATCTGGTGCCATAAACAATTTAGTTCACCTTTTACCTCTAAAATTACATACCAATTTAAGATGTAACATTTTATGCGGGTCGGAAACCCTAGTTCCTTAATGATAAAACAAAGTAGGGCCTCTCTTAACAAACTAATTAAAATTTGGCAGATAAACTTATCCGATGTTTGAACAAACATGGCAAATTTGCAATTTGGATTTTCTGAGGCAAAATAGTAGTGTTTTATCTTGCATTTCATTTTATCAATACATGTTTTTAGAGGTGTCAATTTAGGCCCGGCCAGGTGGGCCAGCCCGACCAACCCGGTATTTTTACCTAACTCGGCTGTAATTTTTTATGCCCGAAAAATGGGGCTTATTTGGCCCAGACTGACCCGATTTTTTCAATGAATTTTCATCGACTGGGCCAGTTTCACTACAAGAAAAACGCAAAATATCGATGAATAAATCCGTCCCTAAATCGAAAAAATCCGTCGTTAACATAAATAGCGAGGAAATCGTGAAGGATATTTTTTGTCTGTATCTAACTCATCGTGAAGTCCTTAGCGACAAACAAAAATGTCCGTCGTTGAATTTAGAAACGGATTCTTTCATTGCTAAACTGGTTTACCGTTACAAACAATGTAGTGGGACAACAAAAAACGACTAATTACTGATGAATTTGTCAATTGTTAAAGTTACACGTTGGGATCCAAAAACAATGCTCTGGTCTCTGTTTGGCCCAACCCAATTTTGCTCTTGGTGTGGTGGGCCAGCACCGGCCTGACCTGGTTATATATATTGATAGCTCTACATGTTACTCATGTATTGATAAAGTCATATAATGTACACATAGTATATAATATTGATAAAACGAAATATAAAATGAAATATTATATTACAACATTTTGCAACAGATATTTCGGGATGCAAAAAAGAAATTAAAGGTCAACAATCCATGCATAAATTCAAGACATCCATGCGAATGAAATGTTTTGACGTAAGATATATTTTGATGTTGCCCATTTAGAATTAGTTAGAGACAAGAGTTGTAGTAAAGAAGCAACCACATATTTTTCAGTGATATGATTAGAGAAATTGGTTTGCTTAAAATAGTTAAGAAATCATATTATTATCCACCAAAAATCATTTAAATCTCATCATTAACAATTTAACTAAAGACTGTCTGATAGCACCTTCTTCACCTTACTATTCGTGCATGCCACGTTATTTCCTCTCCAACTGCCCTCTTATCCACTCTCATTTCACTATAATCAGACATAATCTCCTATTTTATTATCTGTTCTATTTGATATTTATTATGGATCACAATTACAAAAACTACGTACATACCGTTTAGCCTAATTATTAAAAAACTCCAATTATCTTTTAAAATTACAAGTAACCAATTGAAATTTGTATTTATCTAGCAAATACCATCCTCTCGAGATCTATTATATTGATGGTGACATTTTGTAAGCTTAAAACAAATACCGATGATATTTGTAATTGATGCTCCAAGCAATGGTCCAACTTCTTCTCCGGGGCTTGCAGTTCTTGGAGCTGGGAACTTGTCCGCGACAATTCAACAAATATTAGACAGGCACTGAGGTTGTCCCAAGAAAGCCCCTCTAACTCTCAAGTCAGTCCCAGTAGAAGAGAAATCCAGAACACAAGACAATATAAAATATCATTAACTGCGAATGATTCAAATTACTTACAAATAATGAGGAGAGACCTTTTATACATGGGTTGATGAGCCGCATAGACCTTGTAGGAGAAAACAGGCGCATGGACCGGATAATTATATTTGTGATCCAATAATAATTAATAATATTGAATCATTAAATAAGTAAATTTAAAAATCAAATAATTCATAAAATAATTAAAATATGAGATATTGGAAAAAGTCAATTTTGTCCCCAACAATATTTTTGAAAGATAATTGTTATTTTTGTTTCTCTTGTAATTAGGCTTTTACCTCAAGGTAGTTTTTTGTAATTAATCCTATTTCTTATATATTGTACTCATAATTCATATTAATTCTAGCTGCCCACATTTCCTTCCACTTTATTTTTATTTGTAGCTTAGGTTAACATTTTTGGGTTTTACATTATTGATTGGAAAATTGAAATTGACCTCTTTATTGTTGGGGTAGAGTTTGATTGGAGTTTTGTCTATTTTATTTTGGTTTTGACAGTATCTTGAAATAATACTGTTAGAGACATGCGATTTTTTAACTATTTGCTATATATAATTTAATGTTACGTCTTGTATTTTATTATGCACAGTATATATATCTTATCATTCTATTTATTTAAATTATTTTTTTAGTACATTCATTCATTCTTTTAAATTTATATTTAACCTGTAAAACTTAATTATAAATAATTTTTTTTATAAAAAAGTATGTGCACATTTCCACACATAATTGCACTAAAAACTCAGTTTTCACAAGTACACAATACAACTCCCATGGACTAAAAGTAAAGAACTTCAACAAACCGCACAATCTACACTGTAGGCAGCTCACTGGTCCCACCATTTCTGTTAGGCTTTTTCTTGTAACGGTTTCAGATCTACTTGCCTGTACCCCACCACTCACCAGCAAGTTTTCCCCGCCAAAAAATTCAACTCCAAGCAATTAAACCCGTTACATCTATACCACATATCAACCTGGTCCATCATGATAAACGGTACCGATTCTTCTCATCTCTAAATCTCCTGTGGAGCCACACACATCAGATAATTTCTTCCCACGCTTTTATATTTCTGCTGCCTTTTGCTTTAGGCTCAATCCTCTCCCACTCTGTGAAATGCAAACGGAGAATATTTCATACGATGCTCTCGTTACAACCTCCGCCGCCGATAAATCCTCCGCCTCCTCGGCGGCGCAGCCGCCGCTGGATTTCTCTCTTAGCAATCCGTTTCTGTCACCTACGTCGCCTACCTACGTGAGCTCGAACGCCTCTTTCTACTCCTCGCTCTTTCAAAAGTACTCTCCGACGTCTCCCTCCGACACCGCCTCGTTCGACGGCGGAGACACCGATCGCAGCCTCCACGATGCGAACTGCGTCCTCGAGTACCAGCAGCTCTACAACCGTTACACGCTCTGTCTCGCTCAGCTCCGCGATTCGATGGAAGAGGTTGACGCCCTCCGCCGCGAGAACGACTCTCTCCGCCTCTCCAATGCGGATCTCTCCCACCGTGTCGCCTTATTATTCTCACGCGATCGGCTTTTTTCCGAGTTCAGTCGCCTCAATATTGCCTCTCCCTCGGCCGCCGCGTCGCGTGCCGCTCACCTAACATCAGCAACTCAACCTCTTGCTGAAAACAATCGCGTCGAGCGGAGAAGTACCCAAAGAGTCACGCTTCCGAAGAGCATTTCGGTGCGATCCAGTGGTTATCTCAAGATGACTCCACCCGGTCGTGATACGATTGGTCATAAAGCAGTGAGTCAACCTGCTGCTGCATCGGTGAGTTAATTTGATCTCTGACGTATCGTTTCAACTTCCATGTGAATGATTCTTTTTAATTGCTGATGTCATAAACTTCAACTTCACGCAACATTTTCAGTAATGGTGGCATTTCGTATTGCCAATATGAGATTTCCGCAACCAGAACATTGAAAACAAATAATTAAACTGTGTGTTTAATAGTCAGAATAAGCTGAAACTTGGCGCATTCCGCGCATGTTCAACAAGCAATTTGACAAATAGATATTGCAATTTTGGTTTATGAGTATCAAAATCCATTGAAAATAAGATCTATAACAACTTATTATGAAGCTTAAAAACAGGAGAAACAAACTAATTGTTTAATTAAAATACTAATAGTATTATTTTTGTTTTTTACGCATCAAAGAGACAAAGACAATGCCAAAAAATCCCAGTGGGGATTATGTTCTTCCATTTGAATAGAAATATATGCTGACTACTATATTACATATCTAATTACCTGATGCGATTGAATGAAAAAATCTGATTGTTTTGTGGTATTATGTATATGCCTAAGAGTTACGTGCCTTATTCTGTTCCCAATTTTGACTTTGACGTATCGGCTGGGAAACAGCAAAGAGTGTATGTACCAGGGCCCAAAAAGGAAGAAGCACTGGAACTCGACGTGTACAACCAAGGAATGTGGAAAACGGAGCTGTGCAATAAGTGGCAGGAGACGGGGGCGTGTCCTTACGGCCAAAACTGCCAGTTCGCGCATGGAATCAAGGAACTGCGGCCGGTGATCAGGCACCCACGCTACAAGACTGAGGTCTGCCGCATGGTGCTGGCGGGAGACATCTGCCCGTATGGTCACCGCTGCCACTTCCGCCACTCTCTCACTGAGCAGGAGCGGCTCATGGCGGCACCTCCACATCGTTGTTGATCGTTGAGGATTCAGAATTAATTTGGAAGTAATAAGAAATTAAGAATTACGGGTTGAATTTTTTTCCTTTAAAAAAAGGAATTCTGTGTGGGAATTATACTTGGGGTACTTGTAAAGTGGTTGATCCTGGTAATTGATATTTTGTTGAATGATGTTTTACATGAATATTGGATAGTGTTTAGTCCTATATATAGAGTGGTTAAGATTGGACGGAAATGGGCAACTGTTGATGATGAGATAGTGATGATGATAAATTCAATATAAATTTTTTTGATGCAAGTAATTAATGGTAGTAAGTCAATCTTCAAATAGTTGGAGATGAAATACCATTTGGCCAATCTCAGGCTTTTAGCAAAGTTATATTGTTTCCATTGCAACTCTTAATAATATGTCAAGTTCACTATATATAGTTTATCTGTGCATGTATGATGTACTACTTTATTTGGTGAAAAATAATGAATATATTTAATCCTCGTTATAATCCTACTGTGTTATTATCTAAACTAGTTTTTTACCCGTGCGACACACTGGGTGTATATCAGTGAGATATTTGTTTTGTACTATTACATGTATATTTTTCTAATAGTTATATGAATTTCATCATCTGCATTTTGGTGCCAACATTCCCGTGAAGAACCATGTCTGTTGGTAATTAAATAGAATGGGACGTGTAATCCCCGCTTAATTCAGGAATGGAGTGGGAATGTGAGCGGAGATGGAGATTTCTCGTTTCTCTAGAATCAATGATGGAATAGGGACAATATTTATATCCTTGCCTCCCCTTCCATTTTGATTAGATAAACGGGATTCTCCGTCCTCATCTTCATTCCCCGAATATGCATATTATATTTATCTATTATTAATATTAACTCTATTTATAATTTTTTATTATTAATTCTAAAAATTAAACACATGAATCTTAACAATTTTACTTGCTCTCATTCTTTGTTTTACAAAATATGGATTTATGTTATCTGTATTTTAAAAAAAGAGAGATTGCTTTATGTTTTAAATTTCAAAAACTAATTAAAATATAAAAATAATTATTTTTATTATAAATCATACGGTTAAACAATAAAAATAATTTATTATAAACTATAAAAAATATCTTTAAATACGAAATTATTTGATTGTGTAATTTTATGAATTAAATCTATTTATAGATCATATTTATCTATAAGAAAATAAGTTTGAAAAAAGTTTTAACTAATAATGTTGATTTTTTATTATTAAGCCAATGCTGAATATTTAATAAATTATCTTTACAACCAATAATAAGGTCATTTGAAATTTGAATATTTTTAGGGGTTTAGAAAGCTGAATAATTGTAAAATTACTAAAAGAATTAAGCAAAAAACATGTTTTTATATTTAGCAACACATTTTCAAGGGAAAATGAAACAATTCAAAAAACAAATATTTTTATTTATGCATATATCAAAAAAAATTATCAAATAGCCAAATTCATATCTAATTCTAAATGTACAACTCTAAAACTTGAATATCAAAATACGTTGATAAATATAAAAATAATTTCTATTAACATAAAATGTACGTTAATAAATAAAAAATATGTTTCTATATATAAAATACTATTATGAATATAATTTTATATTAAATAAATCATAATTTTTGTCTTAAATAAATATATATAATATTATGTATGGATATAAGTGATATATAAAATTTTGATACATATTTTGAGATATGTTTTTCAATTAAAATAAGAATTTTTTAATTTAATTTAAGTAATTTAAATATAATTTTATATAAGTATTAAGGAATGAGCTAAGCCTAAAAAACAACTATAATATGTTATAAATAACCAAAATACATGAATATAAAAATTGATGCTCAATAGCCCGAATGCATAATTCTTAAATCTCGTTATAAATTACAAAGTAATGAATAAATATTTCTTATATTTTTTATTAATTATGTTTTTATTTCATATATACAATATGTGTGTCAAACTAAAGATCACAAAAAAATTGATAAATTTGATATATTATACGTCAAAAATGGATCAAAAATGAAAAACTTATTAATTGTTTTTAAAAAAAGATAAAGAATAAATACGGTAATTAATGCAGTACACACACATATTTAGAAAGATAATTTTATATATTTTTATATCATTTTTAAAATTTATTATTTAAAGAAAGTTGACTACCAAAAATAATAAAATACCAAATATTTATCATTTCTTATTATTATACATATGTTTATTACTTTTTATATCACAAAAAATGGGCAGAAAAATTTTCTTATACTATTTCCAAAAGCGACTGTTATTATATATGTATATAGGGAGGGGATCCTGTGAGACCATCCTCCTAGGTTAGTCCATAAGACTAAATCTACACCATCCAAATAGTAAATCAATGGCCAAGATATATTACAATATATACATCATTTCATAAGTAAATATACAACAGAAGGGATAAAATAGGAATCCAGGAAATTAAATATAGTAACCGCTTCCTAAAAATTAGGGACGTGATTTTGTATTGATCACGTCCCCATAATCAAGCGATTCACCTTTCCTTTCTCTCTCTTCCCATTCGAACCTGCAATTTATTCAAATATGACAACAAAATTGTGCAACAATTAATGAAAAGTATACAATTACACTAAACTAACTAAACATTAAAACATTACTAAGTATACATAAATAATTAACTAAGTATACAATTACACTAAACTACTTGTATATTAAAACTTTACTAAGTATACAGAAACATTTAACTAAGTATACAATTACATTGAACTAACTATACATTAAAATAATACTAAGTATACAGAAATATTTAACTAAGTTTACAATTACACTGAATTACTTATATAACTAAGTATACAATTCCATTGAACTAAGTATACAAATCCACAGAACTAAGTATACAAATTTACTAAATTACTTACTAAACTACTTATATAGCTAAGAGTACGATTCCACTGAACCAAGTATACAAATCCACTGAACTAAATATACAATAAAACATGATTAAGTATACAAGTCCACTGAACTAAGTATACAATAAAACGACTATTCACAAATATGGCGGAAATAAGTATCAATTTTGAAAAAAATACTTGAAGTTGATGATTTTTCCTCCCTAAAAATCGGGTAACTGAAAAGGTAGGATTATGTTTCCTTAAAAATAGCTAATAACTTTCCAATTAACATAACTAATTAAATATAAAAGTACAATTATACCCTTATATGCCTAAATTAACTAAAATGATCTACACCATCCAAAATTTTAAATCAAAAGTCCATAAGTGTTCTTATGGACTAACCTAAAGGGATTGGTCTCATTTGAACCAATCCCTATATATATATATATATATATATATATATATATATATATAGATTCTGAAGGATATTTTTTTGGTCTTTTGAGGCTTTAATATAAAGATTTGAAAGGGACTGCAAAATCTTAAAAAATAAATTCAATTGGTAAGGTTAATTATATATATAAAAAAACATATATTCGGCAGAACCAATACTTATGAGAATAACTAACCATCACTCTCAATCATATCCCACCAAACTTGAGGAATTTCACACCTACAAATACTCTATCAATTTAGAGCCACGGTTAGTCTCATATTAGACGGTTTAACGAATCTAATTCGTTAGACGGATCCAAATATCCAATCTGTCAGCCCACAGCCGCACAAGTAGGTATTTAATACCACATCCGTTGGCCGCTGCTAATACATTTTAGGAGAGTTGCTAATAGATTTTAGGAGGACTACTATTACTTTTCGGAGGGAAAACTAATATTTTTAGAGGTGCTACCAAATATTTTTTAGGATGACTACTTATACTTTTTGTAGGAAGAACTAATACTTTTATGGGGAACTACTGATACTTTTATGAGGAAAATTATTACTTTTCAAGAGGAATACTAAAATACATTTAATCAGAACAACATAATACTTTTAAATAAGACTACTAATACGTTTTAGTAGGAATACTAATACTCTTAATAGAAAAAATAAATATTTTTCAAGAGGATTACTAAAAAAACTGTTCAAGATATTACTAATTAGAGTTGGCAATGGGCTGGGCCGGGCTGGCCAGCCCGGCCAGAGCCCATCGGGTTTTTACGAAATTTTGGGTCGGGTCGAGTTGTGTCGACCTAATTTTAGTTGGGCCACAAAAGTTTTTGGACCAACCCAGCCCATGCATACATTCTATGTAGAAAACAATTGGGCTGGGCCGAAAAAGTCGAGCTAGCCCGGCCCGAGCCTGACTTTTTTCGGGCCTAGAAAACTGCAGTCCAGCCCATCCCAAACCTCGAGGTGGCTGGGTCATCCCGGGGGCCGGACTGGATTTTGCCACCTCTATTACTAATACATTTCATCGTTACAATTAGTACTTTTTTGAAGGACTCCTAATACTTTTCAGGAGAAAAAATTAATTATATTCAGGAGAACTACTAAAATACTCTCCAGGGAACTAGTAATACTTTTTCGAGAAACTACTAATACTTTTTGGATGCACTGTCACAGAATATTACAAACATGCCACTGGTACATGAAATTACGAAAAAACCCGGGTCGGGTTGGATCCTTCTAACAGAAAATACCTGTTAGACGGCCTGATTGAGTTGACAAAAATCTGTACTTCTAGTGGCATTTAGACGCAATAAATCTTATGGATAAATAGTACAAAAACACCCCTCATGTTTTGGACTAATTACAAAAAACTCCAGAGATTCTCGAAAATTACAAAAGCACCTTGAGGTTTGACTCTATCTTGCATTTTCCGTCTTCATAAGCAAAATATATTTTGAAAATCCCCCTAAATTAACTTTAAGGAAATATTACCTACCCCTTTAAATTTAAGGTATACTCAAGCTTGAGGAGGATTTTGTAATTTCAAAACATCTCTGAAATGTTTTGTAATTAGCCCAAACGTGAGGTTTTTTTTATAACTATCCCTAACTCTTGTTCTTCACTTTTTTACTCTATTATTTACATCGGAGCTCATTGTCCAAACTCCAAACTATGTACTCCTTCACAAGGTCTATATTTTACATTCCACATTGTGTAATGCTTCACTAAATATTGAAAAATTTCCACCGAGCAAATCCCTATTTCATATTACATAGTGCTTACTGCTTAGGTATCGGAGCATATCAATGTCCATGCTCGCAAAAAATTGCACTATAGGTCACATTAGATTTTAGCCGTTGTGATTTTAGTCCCACAATTTTTAAATAGTCCCACCGAAACAGCTTTGATACAGAATTAGCCTTTACCATTGGTTTTTCCGTTAGTTTATTTTATTTTTTTTGCAATTTTAGTACCACCGTTGTTTTTTTGCACTTGGGAGTACAAGAGAAAAATTACAACTAAAGCTACAACAACATATATCCTATGGGACCAAAAGTGCCAGTATCCGTGCATTTTTTTCTCCAAATGAAATATATAACATAAAGCAAAACGAATTTTTGCCTTTGTTTAACTTCAAAATCATCATTCAATAAGAAATTTAAAGAATTGAGAAGAAAATACATTTAATTAGTTGAAGTTTCACAATATATTACTATTCTAAACTTATGTGGGAGTCTATTCGAACTTTGTGTTGGTTTGTGGTACAATGCGATTATTTATACTAATTTTCTTGTATATAATCCGGTCCTAAAAGATTATCATAAAATGAACCAAAAGAATTATTTTCTTTGCTATATGTTTCGTGAAAGTCGTTTTATTGTTCGTATAAAATATACCCTTTTTCTGTATTGTTGATAAATTGTCACGCGTAATATAATTAATTAATGCAATATTAAATGTGTAATAAATTTTTTATTTAGTTAAATGAATAGTAATAAAATAAAAGCTATTAAAAATAAAAAGATAAACTAGTTACAATTATAAACTAAAAAAGTAAGGAAAAAATATTCATTTTGTCTAAAATTTGGTACTATCATCAAAATCTACATCTTTTAACAATATTTTTCCTTAAAAAACATATATTATCAAAGCTTTTTGAGATACTAAGTTCAATAAAAAAAATATAGTAAATATATAACAGATAGATAAGTATTTTAGTTTTTATGAAAATTGTGCATTTACCATCACCTGATGATTAGGGCATCTCCAACCCATAACACCAAATTTGGTGTGAAAATCACACCAAATTTGGTGTTTTGGTGTAATTTTGCAAAACCCATCTCCAACCCACTACACTAAATCTTACACCAAATGAGTATTTTAATATTTTCTTTTTATTTTGGAATAGCAAATTTATTTATTTATGCAATTATTTCTTTTGCTTATATTTTATTATTATTAATGTAACTAAATAAAAACTTATATTTAACTAATATCACATTAATTAATTATATTGCAAAATTAATATTACAACTAATATCACAATAAATAAAAATACTAAATTGCACACTAGACAATAAAAAACGACAAACCTAAAACAAATATTTAAAGACAAAAAAAAAGATTAATACATTACTAATTCTTGAAATTAGTATATTTAAATTTCAAGTTTAATTATAATGTTAGTGTTTTGTATTTTATGATAGACTTTGATGCTTTTTTAATTAAATTATAATTTTGTTTATTAATTATTTTAGTTTATCAAAATTTTAAGTTTAGTTTATAATAATTTATTGGTAAATATTAACTATTGTTCATCCAAATAATTATATACAAAATTTAAATAACTAAAACCATGTTACGAATGAATTATATATCAAATATAGGATACACTAGGGATTAAAAGTTTGAAGTAGAAGAAATTGGAGGGCAAAGAGGGAATATTTGTATTACACCAAATTTGGTGTAAAGGAATAGTGTTACACCAAATTTGGTGTAACACTATTAATTACACCAAATTTGGTGTGATGTTTAGAGTTGGGTTGGAGGGTGTTTTTTAGATATTTGGTGTGTTGGTGTGGGTTTTAGAGTTGGGTTGGAGATGGTCTTAAGTTCCAGTGAAGTACTATAAATGCAGTTTGAGAATATTATGCAACTATGTTTGCACTTTGCATGCAACAATGACTTTGGGACAAATAGTACAAATTGTGGGATTAAAGTCGCAATATCCTGACTCCTATAAGACCAATATTGCAGACCTATTTTAATTTACTGACCTATTTCAGTTGGGGGATGGCAAGTCTATCAATGTTTGGGAGTCTCCTTGGATCCCCAGGATACCAAATTTCAGACCTATTTTTACTGCCAACAATTCAAACAACAAAGTGTGGGCTTGGGAATTTATGACTGAAGATGGCACGGCTTGGAATAGGGAATTAATTTTGCAGATATTTAAGGTGGAGGATGATAAGGTGATTAATTTTGCACATTCCCATTGATGTGGAGGGTAACAAAGATAGAATTTTGGTGGCATTGGGACAAGAAAGGATTGTATACTGTGAACTCAGCTTATAAACATCTGATATTGACCAGACTTTTGAAAAGAGATACCCCTGAAACTAGTGCTGGCTCGAAGCTTTGCCAAAAAATGTGGATGAAATGCTGGAAATTGAAAATCAAAGGAAAGCTAAAGCATTTTTTATGGAGATTGATTAATGCTAGCCTACCTACTTGCACTTAAAAGAAGAGGTGTGGATATGGATAAGAGATGTCCCTGATGTGGTGAAGACATTGAGACAGCAAAGCATATCTTTTTCTCTTGTGAAAGAGCTAAAAAGTTGTGGAAACTATATATCTCCAATTCAATGGTGTTTTCCTATCAACAATCAGGGCACTATGAAAGAGTGGTGGCACCATACTTGTGGACTGCAGGACAATCAATGTAATCAACATCGAATTTAGCTGTCTGTGTATTTGTTATGGTGGTTATGGAAAACTCGAAATATTTGGGTGTTTCAAAAGGTGAAATGGCTGGAGCAAGATATTGTGAGAAGAGCTTTACATGAGTGGATGGAATTCCAGGATTTGCATAATCAAGGCCCTGCTCAATCTCTACATGCTGAGGAGGGTAATCAGGCTTTTGTTGCTATGGGTCAAGAAAGAACAATAGGATATCACAGTGTGAGGATCAGTGTTGTGGCTTTTTTGATTACTAAAATGTGTTTTGGGGGCTGGATTTGTGATGACAGAGGGTGTATCATCCAAGCTTGGGCTACTTCTAGGGATGGTTTCTTACATCCAGTTGAAGCACTCCTTATTGGAATTAGAAATGCCTTGGTTTTGACAGCTAAAGTTAAATACAAGAAGATAATTTTTTACATAGATGATAAGGCTATTGGCAGCAAACTCAATATGAACGACTCTGTGAATTGGGATTTTTAGGTTGCTGATATAGCCAAAGACATCTTGTTGCTTAATTATCTTTTTGACCAGGTTGTGTACTCTATTTTGGATTTTAAGAACAAAATTAGTTGTGATAGGCTAACATGTTTAGCTGTGGATTGTATTGATGATTTGAATTGGTTCCACCAATTCCTCAAATGGCTTCTCGTGTGAGCTATATGGTTCAAGCCAGTTGGCTAGCTTCGATTTTATTGTAATTATCTTTCCTTTTCTTGAGGTTATATATGAAAAACTATCGTTTGACGGAAAAAAATATTATAAGACCAATATTGCAATGTTTGTCAATAACTTAATGACAACGTGAAGAGCTCGTGATAATCGCCGTTAAATTTTCAATAACTATAGGACTAAAATGCAAATTCAAATTCTTGTAGAACGTTGTTTGCGTAAAAAAAATAAAAATTGGGACCATAATTGCAAGGTGTTGGACCAAAATCGCAAATGCTACAGCTCCTATGGGGCCCAATACTATAATTTTCTATCTTATTTTATTGAGCTAAGCTCAATACACGAAATATTCTTATCCATTTTCGGTTCGAAAATTCAAAGCCTTACTAAAAAATTAAATATACTAAGTACAATTTAAAAAATTAATGTTTCAAGCATAAAAAATTAAAATTTCATAAATACTCATATTGGAAATGTAATTACTCATAACCGTTTTGTACTCTTCATATGCGACCCGGCCCGGCATTGCCGCTCCGCACGACCAGCACCCTGGCTCATAGATTTTTGTATTTTGTGTTATGTATTATCTTATGGGTGTATTGTATTACATACTTTATAACTATTATTAGCGTGTAAGGTTTGTAGAAAATACTTTATTGGCAATTATTAAAATTTTGTGTATTTTATGTAAATGCATATAAATTTAGTGATGGGTTAAATCGCTAATAAGTATTAAAATTTATTAGAGTATTTGCTACTATTCATTTCTATTAATATTTCTGTTATGGTAGTTAGGGTAGTTATTCTGTTATAGAGTTAGTTAGCAAAGTTGTTTCCCTTAACTACTTCATTTTCCTCTTCCTATCTTCTGTATAAATACTGTGGCCAAGCAATGGAATAAACAAGTCATTATCATCTCTTCAATATGTCTAATATACATAGAATATAATATGGTATCTAGAGCCTGGTACCTGGCGGTTTTTCGGGGACTATAATTTTTCCGGCGACATATTTTTTTTCTTCTTCGGCTTTGATCATGGCGAATACAACTATATCTATTATTCTTCCGACCTTTACCACTATCTCTCTTCGATTAGATCAATCGAATTATTCATATTGGAAATCTCAGGTGCTTGCAACTGTTCGTGCGCATGGATTTGATGAATTTTTATTTGGAACTGTGGTTGTTCCATCCAAAATTTTGCAGAGTTCTTCTGATTCTCCTTCGATCCTCAATCCCGAGTTTCAATTGTGGATGCGAAGGATGCTTATTTTGTTCAGCTGGCTTCTTTTTTCTATCTCGGAGTCGATGCTTGGTCATGTGAATAAATGTTCTACCTCTGTAGAACTATGGAGTGTCCTTGAAGCTTTGTTTCAGTCATCCTCCAAGGCTAGAGTTATGCATCTGAGGTTGTTTCTCCAAACAACTAAGAAATTAGATCTCTCAATTGAAGAGTATGTGTTAAAGATGAGAGGTATTGCGGATAGTCTTCTTGTTGCAGATCAAATAATTAGTGATGATGATCTTATTCTCTATATTCTAGTTGGTCTTGGATCTGAGTTTTAAAGTGTGGTTGTGAATTTAACAAATCGAAGTGATACTCTTTCTCTTCAAGAGGTTCAGTTTTCCCTTCAGTCACATGAAATGAGGTTGGCACATCTATCATCTCCTACTTCTCCTTCTATTGCTCCCACTGCTCAGTTTGCGAATAGGAGATTTAACTCTTCTGAAAATACTACTAACAGAGGAGGTTTTGGATTTCGTGGCCGTGGAAAGGGTAGGTTTAGTAGAAATAAACCTGCTTGTCAAATTTGTGGAAAAACAAATCATCTAGCTGCAAAATGTTTCAAGAGGTTTTGATGTGAGTTTTGTTGGAATGGAGACTCTCCCTTCTAGCCATCAAGTGCATCTGTCTGAGGCTTCAAACTCTGGCTCTCCTCAGGCACTGATTACTCATATGCCTCAGCATACACATGATTCATCTTGGTATATTGACAGTAGGGCATCTACTCATGTTACTTCACAGCTTGGCTTTTGAGTATTCAAGCTCCCTACCATGGTCATGATAAATTGACAGTAGGTAATGGTTCTCATCTTCCTATTTCCCACACTGGCTCTACTTCTCTCCCCAGTCTGTCTCATTCTCATTCCCTTTTCCTCCATAATATCCTTTGTGTCCATGATATTACTAAGAATCTATTAAGCATATCTCAGTTTACAAAAGACAACAATGTTGTTGTTGAAATCATAACACTGTTTGTTTTGTCAAGGACAAAATCACCAACCAAATCCTGTTGAAGGGTGCTCTCAATGAGGGATTGTATCAACTTGATCTCAGTCATCTCACTGGTGCAAAGCCATCTTCCTTCAGCACTTCTCTTTCTCAGAGTTGTAACATTGCTTCTAATGCTTCTAATTTTGATGTGTGGCATCATAGGTTAGGCCATCCTTGTACTAATACTTTCAATAATGTCATGAAGCTTCTTCATGTTCCTGTTTCCTGTAATAAACTCAGTTTTTGTGATGCATGTAAACTTGGCAAGCTGCATGCTATGCATTTTCCTTCAATAAACTCAAAATTTGTTTCTCCTTTTAATCTTGTCTATTCTGATGCATGGGGACCATCAGCCACTCCCTCTAGTGATGGCTACAAGTATTATATTCTTTTTGTTGATGAATTCACTAGATTTACATGGATATATCCTCTGCATTCTAAGAGTGATGATTATATTGCCGTTGTTCAATTTTTTACTTATGTTGAGAGGCAGTTTAATACAAAAATCAAGGCATTTCAATGTGATTGGTGGGGATGAATTCAGAAAATTATCTTCTCATTTTCAGTCTCTTGGGGTTGTTTTTAGACATCCTTGTCCATATACTCATGCTCAAAATGGTTTTCCAGAGAGAAAACATCAACATATTGTAGATCTTGGCTTGACTCTCCTTGGTCATGCTCAACTTTCTCTTAAATTTTGGTGGGATTCCTTTTCAACTTCTGTCTATCTCATTAATATTCTTCCAACTCCTGGTTTACACAACTTATCTCCCTTTAAGAAATTATTCAAGAGACTTCCTGATTATTCCTTAAATCTTTTGGGTGTGCTTGCTACCCTTATCCCAGACCCTACAACAATCATAAACTTCAATTTAGATCTTCTAAATGTATATTTTTAGGCTACAGTCCAGCTCACAAGGGGTACAAATGTTTACATCCCTCAGGAAGAATCTATATTGTCAGGACTGTGTCCTTTAATGAGAGTGAATTTCCCTATCCAACCTTATTTGCTCATCCCACCAAGTCCTCTTCTCCTTCTATCATTAACACTCTACCTGTTCTTCCCCCCTCCTCTACTGTGGTCCCTGTTGTAGCCCCTATTATGGCTCCTTCTTCTCCCTTGCCTCATTCTCCACTTATATCTTATTCCTCCTCTTCTTCAGTTGTTCCTTCTCCTCCCACTATTCCTTCTTCCCCTCCTGCCCCCATTCAACACATGATCACTAAGTGTAGGAATGGTATATACAAACTTAAAGCCTTCTCCACTACCTCTTGTCCTGTTTCTGAACCATTATCTGTTTGTCAAGCTTTATCTGATCCTAGATGGAAAGCTGTTATGGAACAAGAGTTTAATGCTCTCATACACAATCACACATGGGATTTGGTTCCTTTTCAAGATGATTTGATTTTAATTTCTAATAAGTGTGATTTGGTTCCTTTTCAAGATGATTTGAATTTAATTTCTAATAAGTGGGTGTTTAAAGTGAAGCATATGGCAGATGGTTCTGTTGAAAGGCTTAAGGCCAGGTTGGTTGCTAGGGGGTTTCAGCAAATTCCTGGACTTGATTACTTTGAGACCTTTAGTCATGTGGTTAAACCTCTAACCATTAGGATTATGTTCTCTATTGTTGTGTCCAGAGTTGGGTGATTCAACAGGTTGATATCAACAATGCCTTTCTCAGTGGCTCTCTTAAACAGGTTGTGTATATGGCCCAGCTTGAGGGGTTCATTGATCCTGAGAAGCCTACTCATGCTTGCTGCCTTGTTAAAGCACTTTATGGTCTCAAACAAGCTCATCGAGCTTGGTTTGAAAAACTCAGGGATTTTTTGGTCTCCCTTCAGTTTCACGTGTCCACTTCAGACAACTCGCTTTTCTATCTTCAGCTGGATGGCAAACTCACATTGATTTTAGTGTATGTTGATGATATACTAATTACAGGTGATGATCCACTCTTTGTTTTGGAGCTTATTCAGAAACTTAATGCTAGTTTCTCCCTCAAACACTTGGGGCAGGTCAATTATTTTTTGGGTCTTGAAGTTCATAGAACATCTACTGGCTATTTGTTGAATCAACCTAAGTATGTTTCAGACTTGCTTGCTAAAACTAACATGTCTGAGTGCAAAGCAAGTCCTTCTCCATTCCGTTCTGGCCAAAAGCTCTCCTTGGATGATAGCCCTCCGTTCTCTCATCCTAGTCTTTATCGTAGCACTGTTGGTAGTCTCCAATATCTTACAATTACTTGTCCTGACATTGTTTATATTGTTCATAAGCTTAGTCAATTCCTCCATGACCCCACTGAGAATCACCGACATGACTTGCCGAAAAGTGCTTAGATATCCCGATGGGTTCAAAATATTTGGGTATACAATTTTTCTCGCTTCTCCTCGCATGAATCTGTTAGATAAATGTTTTTATCAAGATTTTGATGATTATGTTTAAATGAGTTATTATACCAAAACAATGTTTATAAATGTTGTCCAAATACTCCTAAATGATTTAAAATGTTTTTACTAATTTTTGGAGTATTTCTTAGAGTTTTTAATTTGATAAAAATTGGACAACACTTTTAATGGTTTTGTTTAAATTGGTTTTTACACCAAAACTATGTTTAAATGTTGTCCAAATACTCCCAAATGATTTAAAATGTTTTTGCTAATTTTTTGGAGTATTTCTTGAAGTTTATTTTTGAAAAAAATCGGATAACACTTCAAATTGGAGGTCGACTGGTCGCCCAAATGGTCGACCTGTACCTGAAGAAAAGAAAATATGAAACAGAACATGCATGACTTGAAAAATGGAGCAGGGGGACCGGTCCAGGGGAGGGCCGACGGTCGCCGCACCTGGGTGACCGGTCGACCCTCCCTCCGACCGGTCGCACCCCCCTGCAACCCCTACCTGGATCGCACCATTTTTTTCAAACGGTCGAAATCTTCAACAGGCAACCGTCGCCTATGCTATTTTGTGACAAAAAAATTCCAATCGTTAAACTGTGATGACAAGATTTGCTTTTCTATTTTGTACAATATTTCTACATCTTGTGATCCTCTTTTTGTAGACAAAAGTGAAGAAGAAGGAGCCTATGTTGGGAGCCTATGTTGGTGAAGACTTCCCTATAAATAGAGGATGAATTGAGGACACAAGATACAACACAAACAAGCAAAATACACAACAAGAAATCTACAAATTGTTCAAGCTTTCATTTTTACATTCTTGTTGTAATAGCCTAAGTACTTTCACTTGCACATCTTTGAGGTCTAGGCTTTTTGATTCTTGATTACACTTGCACTCAATCTTTGTATTGGTTTCATAGAGTTGTAATCTTGAATTTTGTCCATCATTCAACACAAGACATCCTTGTGAGTATTCTTGTGGTAAGAATACACTTGGGTGATTTAGGTGATAGGTGTTTGAAGAGTGTGGTACTCTTCAAAGGTGGTGAAGGAAGATTGTGGTAATCTCCTTGAAGGTGTTGTAAGAGGATTGTGGTGATCCTCAAGGTGTTGTATTAATTGTGGTAATTAATAAAATCTTTTTTCTTTTTGAAATCCATCCCGAGATCTTTGGGGTGGTAGAGGATTAGGCCCTAGGTGTGGGTTGAACCTCTTTAAATCAACGAGTGTTGTTTAATTTCCGCATTTACATTCTTGTCATTTACTTGTTGATTCGAAAAAGAGGGTGATTTGCGAATAATCGGCATAATCTATTCACCCCCATCTAGATTATCGTAGCCACTTGGACTAACAAGTGGTATCAGAGCCAAACTCTTTGGCTAACTCGTTCCGAGTAAAGAGGAAAGATCCATGGCTACGAATGAAGCTTATCTCACCACCGGCGCCTCCACCAACAAGCCACCACTATTCGATGCCAACAACTACGCATTTTGGAAAGACCGCATGGAGTGCTTTCTACAAGGATGCGGATTTGATATTTGGAATGTGGTCATTGAAGGAGTTGCTCAACCAACAACAAAATTGGAGGATGGTACCACGACTCCCAAGCCATTCAAGGAGTATGATGAAAATGACAAGAAGACTTTCTCTCTAAACGGTAAGGCCTTAAATATTTTACATTGCTCTCTTACCGCCACCGAATATAATCGCATAAGAGGCATACGGTCGGCACATGAAGTTTGGGAAAAATTAGAAACCATCTATGAGGGCACAAAGAAAGTGAAGCAAGCAAGAAAAATAATGCTTCTGAAAGACTTCAAAAATTTCAATATGCATGATGGTGAAAGCATTTCAAAAATGGTGGAAAGGCTTGACAACATTGTCAATCCTCTTGTGGCTCTTGGAAAAGTCATCTCCGAAGAAGATAAGGTGACCAAAGTCTTAAATGCCCTTCCCAGCTCATGGTCCGAAAAGGTGACGGCAATCACGGAAGCTCAAAATCGTGAGACACTCAAGTTTGATGAGCTCATTGGGAATCTCCTCATCTATGAAGTATATCTCAAGGAGAGGAAAAATTCTCAACCATCCACCTCTAAACAGGGTACGCAAAATATTATTAAAGGCTTAGCATCTTCTTCTAATAATGTTTATTATGCTAGTGATGAGGATGATGAAGAAACGGCGACTCTTGTTAGAAAATTTGCAAAATTTGTAAACAAAAATAAAGCAAGAAAACCAAGAGACAATTCTTGCTTCAAATGCGGAAAATCCGGGCACTACATAGCCGATTGCCCAAAATTAGCGGAAGAGGAACAAAAGAAGAAAAAGCCTTTTTCCGAAAAAGAAGACGTTAAATACGGACGTCAAAACTTGGGATGAATTACTTGAAACAACCGACGAGGAAGGAGAATCCAAACATGGTCTTATGGCTATAGACGATGAAAATACCGAGGTATGCTCTAATGCTTCATCTTCTTCCCTAATTGATGAATTACAATGTGATTTTGATGAATTGCAAAATGAGTTTCAAAATTTGATTATTAAATACAAGAATTTGTAAAAGGAGCATAAAGAGCTTAAACTAGAAAAAGATAAATTATTTACTTCTTATGACTCTCTTGATAAAGCTCATGCTATTACTCTTACTATGGTCCGTACACTTGAAACCGAAAAACAAACGCTCACAAATGATATTGAAAATTTGAAAAAGAATGTGCATCGATTCAATTTAAGTACGGATAAAGTCACAAAAATTTTAGATGCACAAAGAGGTGAGCATTCTAAATTAGGACTTGGTTACAAACCTTTTCAAAATGATTTTAAGAAAAAAGACCAAGGTCCAACCTTTGTACGTGCTAGTAGTCCTCGTATTATTACTTGTTTTTATTGTGGTAAAAATGGACACTATGCTAGCAATTGTAAATTGAAAAATAATTTTAGCTATTATGGGAGACCTAAAGGTCTCAAGGCTAACCCCCATGGACCCCAAAATTATAGGGTACCTAAAAATAATTCCTTTGTAGGTTATAGGGGCTATAACAACAATGGAAGATTCAAAATGGCTCATGGACAGCGGATGTTCACGCCATATGACCGGAAAGAGAGAACTTTTTACCAACATCAAGCTCCAAGAAGAGGGTATGGTCATGTTCGGCAATGGCAAAGGAAGAATTCTTGGAAATGGAGAAATTGGTAACTCTTTTTCTCTCTTAGTAATTTCTTTTAGTAGAAGGGCTTAAGTTCAATTTGATAAGTGTTAGCCAACTTTGTGATTCAAATTATAATGTTGTTTTTAATAAAGAAAAATGTCTTATTTCCAAAAATGATAAAACTATTTGTGAGCAATTAGAAAAGGCAATCTTTACAAAATTTGTACAAGTGATTTGGTTAGTCAAAATGTTTCTTGTCTTGTCGCCAATAATGATTTAACTAGTTTATGGCATAGGCGACTTGGACATGTTGGATACAAAAATTTGCAAACTATTTACAAAAACCAACATGTAAAAGGACTACCCAAATTGAATTTTGAAAATCTTGGCTTATGTGACACTTGTCAAAAGAACAAATTAGTTAAGAATAGTTTTAAGCCCAAAAATGAAATTTCCACTACCAAACCCCTACAAATGCTTCTTCTTGATTTGTATGGGGATATTGGTACGGCAAGTCTAAGTGGAAAACATTACACTTTTGTTATAGTTGATGATTTTTCTAGATATACTTGGGCTCTATTTCTTACTAATAAAAGCGATGCCGTTAATGAGTTTGTTAAGTTGTGTAGACTCATTGAAAAGAAAAGGAAGATACTATTAAGTCTATTCGAAGTGATCGAGGTGGAGAATTTGACGGCGAATTTAGAGTCTTTTGTGAAACCAATGGATATAGTCATAATTTTTCGGCTCCAAGGACACCTCAACAAAATGGAGTAGCCGAAAGGAAGAATCGGACACTTCAAGAAATGAGTCGGTCCATGCTCAATGAATTTTCACTTCCAAAATATTTTTGGGCCGAAGCCGTAAGTACCGCTTGCTATGTCATTAATCGAGTTTATATTCGTCCTAAAATGAATAAAAATCCATATGAGCTTTGGAAAGAAAGACTCCAAATATTAGTTATTTCAAAATATTTGGATGTAAATGTTTTATTTTGAATACTAAGGATCAATTAGACAAACTTGATCCTAAGGCCGATGAAGGAATTTTTATGGGATATTCAATCAAGAGCAAAGCATATCGGGTTTACAATAAGACTAGTGAAGTTGTTGAAGAATCCATCCATGTCAAATTCAATGAAGCTTCGGGTGTTGAAAGGATACCCAATGATGAAAGTGATGAAGAGGATATTATTGAACCCATTGTTCAAGATGAAACTCAAAATGATCAACCTTCAAGCTCAAGTGTTCCTCAAGAAGATAAAGGTGATACTTGAATCTTCCCGTAGCATTGAAATTTAAGGAGATCACCCAAAAGATCTTATTATTGGTGATCCCCTTGATAAAGTAATGACTCGAAGAAAATTTGCCGAGAAAGCTCTTATATCTCAAAAAGTGCCTAAAAATGCTAAGGAAGCGATTGAAGATGAGGATTGGTTTTTAGAAATGCAAGAGGAGTTGAATCAATTTGAAAGGAATGATGTATGGGAATTAGTACCTTGTCCTCCATCTCAAACCATTATTGGTACACAATGGGTATTTCGGAACAAGCTCGATGACCAAGGTAATATTGTTCGAAACAAAGCAAGGTTAGTAGCTCAAGGTTATTGTCAAGAAGAAGGTATTGATTATGATGAAACATTTGCACCGTAAGCACGTTTAGAAGCTATTAAGTATTTTACTTGCCTATTCTTGTTTTAAAATTTCAAGCTTTACCAAATGGATGTAAAATCCGCATTTTTAAATGGTATTATTCAAGAAGAAGTCTATGTAAAACAACCTCCGGGGTTTGAAAATTTTTCTAGGCCTAATGATGTTTATAGACTTAAAAAGGCCTTGTATGGTTTGAAACAAGCACCCCGTGCATGGTATGATAGACTTAACTCTTTTCTTTTGCAAAATGGTTTTACAAGAGGTAAAGTTGATACTACTCTCTTTGTTTTTGAAAAAGGGCAAGATTGCTTATTAGTGCAAATTTATGTTGATGATATTATTTTTGGTGCTACTAATGAATCATTGTGCAAGAAATTTTCTAAGTTAATGCAAGGTGAATTTGAAATGAGCATGATGGGGGAGCTCAACTTCTTCCTTGGACTTCAAATTAAGCAATGCCAAGAAGGAATTTATATTTCTCAATCAAAATATACAAAGGAGCTTTTGAAGAAATTTGGCATTGAAGAAGGAAGAATCGTCTCTACCCCAATGGCAACAAACGTCAAAATTGACAAAGATGAAAAAGGCAAGTCGGTTGATGAATCCAAATATCGAGGTATGATTGGTAGTTTACTTTATTTAACCGCAAGTAGACCGGACATTCTTCATGCCGTATGCCTATGTGCTCGTTTTCAAAGTAATCCCAAAGAATCTCATATGAGTGTCGTTAAAAGGATTTTCCGATATTTGAAAGGCACTATTCAATATGGTTTATTCTATCCAAAGAATGAAAATTTTTCTCTTAAAGGTTATAGTGATTCGGATTATGCGGGAAATATTGATGATCGGAAAAGTACTTCCGGATCATATCAATTTTTAGGCGATTGCCTAGTATCTTGGTTTTCAAAGAAACAAAATTGTGTTTCACTTTCAACGGCCGAAGCCGAATATATTTCCGCGGCATTTTGTTGTACACAACTTCTTTGGATGAAACAAACCTTAGCGGATTATAAATGTTCTTTTGAAAGTGTTCCTATCTTTTGTGATAATATATCCGCTATAAACATTGCTCAAAACCCGGTTCATTGTAACCGTACTAAACATATTGAGATTCGACATCATTTTCTAAGGGATTGTGTTTCAAAACGAAAAATTGAGATATCTTTTGTACCATCTCAAGATCAATTAGCGGACATTTTTACAAAACCGCTATCTTCCGAGACTTTTGCGTCAATACGAGCTCGGTTAGGCATAATGCATATTGAATGAGGCTTACGTTTGCATTTTGCACGTTTTTAAAACTTAGGGGCGAAAAATTGGATTTTTGGTTGAAAATTCGGATTTTGAAAAAAGCGACAGACAAAATGGTGAAAGGGTTGAGGGCAACCGGTCGCTCTCAACGTCGACCGGTCGCCCTCAACCTCGACCGGTCGCCCAAAGCTATAATTTGGATTAAAATGGTTCTGTCTTCAGCATTCGTCACTTTTAACACATTTTGGCCATTTTTCAACCCCTTTGCTAAATTCACTCAAATTTCATTCAAAAATGGTTTTCATGCATCTTTTTCACAACATGGACATTATATAGCATGATCATCATCATTATAGCTCATCTTCACCGATCAAATGGTAAGAATTCTACTCCATTTGCTCAATTGGGTTGAACCCTTGAGATTTTGACTTATTTGCAAAATTCTTGATGCTAGTTTCATATGAATGTGATGAGCTTAATATTTATGACGTATTGAATGTTGTTTGAACTGAATTGGTGATGAAAATTTTTGGCTTACATGAATTTCAAAGGCGTTATATACTTCTAGTTTTATTCGACGCACGCCAAGTGTTCGACAAAATGTTTCAATAAAAGATTCATCACCAACATGATTTTCTTGATTTGAAAAGTCTTATAAGTTTATAGAGATCATGTTTTATCAATCAAATGAGCTTTTGCAAGTCAATTGATCAATCTTTACTTTTTATTTGGAATTTAAGCTTCTATTTTCAAAACGCTCGATAAATCGATAAATTTGCGCACTTTGATATGAATATATGATGTTTTTATCGTGCTAACATTTTTTTTGATGATTCCAAAGGGGAAGAAACAGGAAAACGCTCATACGCTCAAAGAAGCGAAAATAAGCTTGCAAGAAAAGTTATAAGCTAGGGCTCTTAAAAGCCATAAGCTGTGAATATTGCTTAGTCCATTTGATGTATTGTGGACTTTTATGCTTAACTAATGATGTTTTGTGACAGGGGGAGCTTATAAGCTCATGGAATTCAAGCTTAAGTTGTAAAAGCTAAGCTTTTAGCTTTTAGTTGTTGCTTGTATACTTGTTCTTGATATGCATATTGATAGGGGGAGCTTGTGCAAAAATGATTTTGAAAAATATTTGCTCTTATCCTTGTGTGTTTGTACTTATGATGAATCTTGCTTGCAATGGTTGATGTTTTAAGACCGGAAAATTGGTTTTGTTTTAAAAATCAACTTCCTAAAATTGTTTTGGTTTGTAATCATCAAAAATGGGGAGTTTGTTAGATAAATGTTTTTATCAAGATTTTGATGATTATGTTTAAATGAGTTATTATACCAAAACAATGTTTATAAATGTTGTCCAAATACTCCTAAATGATTTAAAATGTTTTTACTAATTTTTGGAGTATTTCTTAGAGTTTTTAATTTGATAAAAATTGGACAACACTTTTAATGGTTTTGTTTAAATTGGTTTTTACACCAAAACTATGTTTAAATGTTGTCCACATACTCCCAAATGATTTAAAATGTTTTTGCTAATTTTTTGGAGTATTTCTTGAAGTTTATTTTTGAAAAAAATCGGATAACACTTCAAATTGGAGGTCGACCGGTCCAGGGGAGGGCCGACCGGTCGCACTCGACGACCGGCCGCACCCCCCTGACGGCCGTCGACCCCTCCGACCGGTCGCACCCCCCTACAACCCCTACCTGGATCGCACTATTTTTTTCAAACGGTCGAAATCTTCAACAGGGCAACCGGTCGCCCTATGCTATTTTGTGACAGCAAAATTCCAACCGTTGCAATCTGTGACAACAAGATTTGCTTTTCTATTTTGTACAATATTTCTACATCTTGTGATCCTCTTTTTGTAGACAAAAGTGAAGAAGAAGGAGCCTATGTTGGGAGCCTATGTTGGTGAAGACTTCCCTATAAATAGAGGATGAATTGAGGACACAAGATACAACACAAACAAGAAAAATACACAACAAGAAATCAAATTGTTCAAGCTTTCATTTTTACATTCTTGTTGTAATAGCCTAAGTACTTTCACTTGCACATCTTTGAGGTCTAGGCTTTTTGATTCTTGATTACACTTGCACTCAATCTTTGTATTGGTTTCATAGAGTTGTAATCTTGAATTTTGTCCATCATTCAACACAAGACATCCTTGTGAGTATTCTTGTGGTAAGAATACACTTGGGTGATTTAGGTGATAGGTGTTTGAAGAGTGTGGTACTCTTCAAAGGTGGTGAAGGAAGATTGTGGTAATCTCCTTGAAGGTGTTGTAAGAGGATTGTGGTGATCCTCAAGGTGTTGTATTAATTGTGGTAATTAATAAAATCTTTTTCTTTTTGAAATCCATCCCTGGAGATCTTTGGGGTGGTAGAGGATTAGGCCCTAGGTGGGTTGAACCTCTTTAAATCAACGAGTGTTGTTTAATTTCCGCATTTACATTCTTGTCATTTACTTGTTGATTCGAAAAAGAGGGTGATTTGCGAATAATCGGCATAATCTATTCACCCCCCCTCTAGATTATCGTAGCCACTTGGACTAACAGAATCTTGAGGCTTTTGTTGATGCGTATTGGGCCTCCTCTAGTGATGACATGAAATCTATTGGTGGTCGTTGTGTTTTCCTGGGTCCAAACTTGAATAATTGGTGTTCTAAGAAGCAACAAGTGGTTGCTAGGAGTAGTACGGAGGTGGACTATAGGTGTATGGTTGTGGCCATTACTGACCTTATTTGGATTAAGGCCCTGTTTGTGGAACTTGGATTACATATTGAATCCCCTATTGTCTTGTGGTGTGACAATTCCAGCGCAATTTCCTTGGCATCCAACCCAGTGTTTCATCAACGAACTAAGCACATAGAAATAGACATCCATTTTATTCGGGAGAAGGTACAAGATAAGGTTGTTGACGTTTGTTTTGTTCCTTCTGAGGCTCAGTTAGCTGACATTTTAACAAAACCGCTGTCTCTCACTCATTTTCAGATACTGTGTTCGAAGTCATCTCTTGGGCAGCCCCCTAGCTCCCATTGAGATGGGTGTATTAGAGTATTTGCTACTATTCATTTCTGTTAATATTTATGTTATGGTAGATAGGGTAGTTATTCTGTTACAGAGTTAGTTAGCAAAGTTGTTTCCCTTTACTTCTTCATTTTTCTCTTCCTATCTTTTGTATAAATACCGTGGCCGAGCAATGGAATAAACAAGTCATTATCATCTCTTTAATATGTCTAATATACATAGAATATAATAAAATTTATTAATTTAATGTCGTATAATCTGACGTAAATTACAAGTAAAATTAATTACTTTGACGATGAATTTGTACATCATTATATTATAGGTAACGATGGAGTTTCCGTCGTTAAGTCGAAAATAAATTACTTTATAAACTGCCGTTTTCCTGTAGCAGACTGACTATCAAAGATAAGATTTTCTATGCTCAAAGAAAAAGGAAAGAAAAAAAGAAAAGATTTGATGTTATTGAGTTTTTCGAATACATATATGTCAGTCATTGTTGAAATTGAAAATAAAGACAACATGAGATCAAGAAAAAATATTAATAGTGTTTTATATGGAATTTACATTGTGAAGTCTTGGGGCCTCTGTTGGGCATCCACAATAAAATGAAGACAGAAAAGTCAAAGAAATTGGGTAATGAAGTTAAGGCCAGTAGCCATCCACAAATTTAATGGGAGGTGTCTTATGTGGAAAATAAGAAAAGTTGGCCATTTTCTTTGACATGGGAGCCGTCCATTTTTGAAAGGTTTTGCAAACCTTCTGCCATTTTCCTCTATAAATAGAAGGTATGAGTGCAGGGGCAAAGTATGGGTACACACCTGATGAGATCAATTTGTGTGAGTCAAACTGTGATAGGTGCGGGTAAACACTCAGGGTATTTTTCTATCGGGTAACACAAAGGGGTTGGGAGAATATTCTTTGATAGCTAGTAAAGTGGTTGTACGAGAGTCTTTTATTCTCGGATTTGGTCCATAAAACCCAAGGGGCGTACCGGGAAATTCTTTATTAGTAAAGACCGGAAACTCTCGTGGAAGTAGGCAGGTTTTACCGAACCACATAAAATCTCTGTGTGCATTTTATTTTCTGTCAGCGTCATTTATTTTTTGCCATTATCTTGTTGGAGTGATTTGTCCGATATTCTGGATAAATCAAATTTCGGATAACAACACGCCTCCGCTGCACCCAACAAGTGGTATCAGAGCTACTTGGTAACTTGGGTAAGGTTGAAAATTGAGATTTGAATTTTTCTGGATGGATACTGTGGCAGTGGAAATCCATTCAAGGTGCAACAATTTGACGGCAAAGGGAATTTCACTCTTAGGAAATGAAGGGTGAAGGATATCCTAGTTCAACAGAACCTGGCAATGGCGTTTAAGGGAAAGGAGGAAAAATTGACAGATATGAAAGGTGCACAGTGGGCAAATCTAGATCAACTGGGAAAAGTTGGTGTAAAGGTACGTTGATGTACGAGAAAAGACACACTGGACTTGGAACATATATAAAAGCACCAGTGTTGCCCCATTAAAAAAATGCAAACTAGGAGAAGGAACACAAATCTGCTTTGGTTTCTTGGGGAATGAATCGGTAACAGGAGGAAATCTGGTGGTGGATCTGTGATCAGCTGATCAGATTCAAGGACCAGGGAAAGGGTATTGTATGATATCGTTATCACAAGGAGAGTCACGTTAAAAGGAATTGTCCTCTGAGAAAGAAGGATGATGTCGGTGATGGTGGCGGTGCTGATACGGTGATAGTTGCGGAATATGGAGATATCTCACAGTGTCCACAAGGATTGATACTTCTCCTCGAGATTGATGGATTTTAGATTCGTAATGCATAATGCATGTGTACTCCAGAAAGGATTATTTTGATTTATTTCAATTGCAGATGGCATGAACTTTGTTCTCAGGTGATGGTTCTACTTGTAGAATCATGAGATTGGAGTGGTGAAAATCAAAATGGGTGATGGAGTGGATCGTACTTTGGGTGGTGTGGCCTATGTCCCAAAGATGCGGATGAATCTAATTTTCTTGAGCCAAGTGGATTCCAATAGTTGCGATATTCAGCTAGAGGTGGAGTCCTGAAAGTCACACATGGCGGAAAGGTCCTAAGGGTGAGAGAATTATCGGAATTTGTATCATCTAGTGACCTCAAGAATTACTGGAAGTGGTAGCGCGCCGAAAGGATTCCAGGGAGCAGACGAGTGTGAGAAAAATCCTGTTGGGCAAGAGGATGGATTGAGTTCATCCCTCTAGGCAGTCAACTAGTGATGTTGACTGGACTGCACGTATGCATTGGCCGATTGGATCAAGTGGAGTTAGGACCTTATTGATTCGGCATGTGCAGAGGACTAAAGGCCAATGGTGTTCTGATGATCTGGTTTGTGGATTATGGTGTTTTATGGTGGAGGTGGAGATTGTTGGGAATCCACCATAAAATGAAGATAGAAAAGTCAATGAAATGGAGCTAATGAAGTTAAGGCCAGTAGCCATCCACAAATTTAATGGGAGGTGTCTTGTGTGGAAAATAAGAAAAGTTGGCCATTTTCTTTGACAAAGGAGCCGTCCATTTTTGAAAGGTTTTGCAAACCTTCTGCCATTCTCCTCTATAAATAGAGGGGATGAGTGCAGGGACAAAGTATGGCAAGTAAGTGAAGTGCTTGGACATCCAACCTGTGGAGAGAAAAAATGAGTGTACACACCTGGGGAGATCAATTTGTGTGAGTCAAATTGTGATAAGTGCGGGGAAACACTCGGGGTATTTTTCTCTCGGGTAACACAAATGGGTTGGGGAGAGTGTTCTTTGATAGCTAGTAAAGTGATTGTACGAGTCTTTTATTCTTCGGTTTGGTCCATAAAACTCAAGGGGTATATTTTTTTGTACCGGGAAATTTTTTACTAGTAAAGAACGGAAACTCTGTTTGCATTTTATTTTCTGTCAGTGCATATCATTTATTTTTTGCCATCATTTTGTTGGTGTGATTTGTCGAATATTCTGGATAAATAAAATCTCGGATAACGACACGCCTCTGCTGCGCCCAACAACCTCCATATTGGAGGGTATATATGGTGTATTATTTACTATATACTTACTTACAAAACAAACAACTACTACCCCATATAAGATTCATAATAGCTAAATAGATGGTAAAATAAGAATTTTAGTCATGTAAGTCAAATCTTTTCGAGAATTAGTCATCTAAGTTGTCTCCTTCATATTTTAGTCATTTAACTTTCAAATTTTTAAATATTCAGTCTTTTAACTTAGCAATTTTACTTTTGGTCCTATAACTTAACCGATATCAGAGATTTGGTCCTACAACATAGCAATAGTTAAATTTAATTAATTTATTAAAACACAAGGAAAAAGCGATCAATATTATAATTCTGATCCCCTTCAGCTCAGATGATTTACATGAATTACTTCTTACCACTATTCACTACTTGGATGGATTAACGCAACAAATTTCTACTACCCTGGTGTTGAATTTGGTGTTTATTTCTGTAAATTGGATTACAAGGAAACTGAAGCTATCTATTACAGAGAAAATCGAAAATTGCGAAAAAGGCCGAGGCGAGTAAAAACTCTATCTGCAAGATAAACACGTCCCGTATAGTGCTGACGGAACATACATGTTATTCCCAAAGATACAACAGCTTCGTCCTTGAAATAGCAGCACTGCAAATTTCAAGGCACCTATCGAACCGGAATATGTAAAACTGAGTACAATTTTGCAAGTACAAGAATGTAAAAATGAGTATGAAAGTGTAATCTGAACAACAACAATGCTCCTATTTATAGGACTTCCAACCAGGTTTTGGGACTCTTTTATCGCAGGCGGTAGAATTCAAGATAATGGGTTGTAACCTCCAGGTAGTAGGCACTCCTTCAATGGCCACTATGTTGTAACCTCCAAGTAGTGGGCAGAGTGGTGTTGTTTCATTTTAAAAGCTGCAGTTTCAACTTTTAAGTTGCAACTTATTTGTTTTTATTCTTTAAAAAATAAAAAATAAATGTTTTATGTGCAAAATTTTAATTCTTTAAAAAATAAAAAATAAATGTTTTTTGTTCAAAACTAGGCCGAGTCGTGTCGGGACACTGGCACGGGCTCGGCCCACGGCCCCAGCAGCAGCGCAAGCGCCAAGCCGGGCGGGCGCGCGCGCGCGTGTGGCCTTGCCCTGCACACCTCACATGTGTATAATTATTTCATTTCGCACACTCTTACACACCCACTTACTTATATATTGAATAAAATTAACATTTTATTCTTATGTGGGATGGTGTCTTTTCACCTTCCCATCATCCATTATCCCATTTCTAAGTGACTAACTCGTGTATTTTATTTCTCACTCACCATAAAATGGTTTTGAGAAATTAAATATACTACACTAAATCTACTCAAAACGTAGAATATTATTTTAATATTTAATTCCTCCGAAATTAAATAATTAATCACTAAAAAATTGGTCAAAGTTAGGTATCAAACCATTACTTCTCAAAACTAATTTCCAACAATCCCCCACATGAGTGAAAATCAAATGCACATGAAAATGCAGACTCTTGTACTCAGTTTAATTGAAACCATATTGTATCGACGGGCGGGTAGTTTGTGACTCTAAACCTTCCTTTGTAAATATCATCGGATATATCGGCGGCCTAGTGGGCGAATGCCTTGAACTATTCTTCCTTCCTTCGTGTATACCTAGTTAATGACATTTACACAATATGACCTCTATCACATTCCGTTCTTCAGTTGTGTCTTTTTTGCCATGGACAACACTTTGGATTCATAAGTGTTACATTAAAGCGGCCCTTACTTTCCACTTATATAAGTGATCTCTCTTGACCGAGTCAATTTATCATTAAAAGTCCTTATGACTTAACCTTACCACAACCAACAAGTTTATTGCACTTGTTTTGTCTTCTAGGGATGGGTTGACTGATTTACAAGTGCTTAACTGAACTTTTAAAGTTTAGTTTTCCCATTGAACCAAGTTCTTGGGATCTCCAGTCACCAAGGTTGGGTTACTACTTTAATCGTTCTTTAAATTGTGGATTTTAATCTTATTCCCTCTAGCAAATTACTCAATTGATCTCTGTTAAGCCCTTTCGTGAGTGGATCCGTTATGTTATCCTTTGACTTTACATAGTCAATTGATATAACACCATTAGAGATCAATTGTCTTACGGTATTATGTCGACGGCGGATGTGTCTAGACTTACCGTTATACATATTACTTTGTGCTCTCTCTATAGTAGCTTGACTATCACAGTGAATCATCACAGGAGGCACTGGCTTTTTCCAAAGACGGAATATCTTCTAAGAAATTATGAATCCATTCAAACTTTTCTTCGACTTTATCAAAAGCTATAAACTCAAATTCCATGGTGGATCGAGTTATACAAGTCTCGCTTTGTGGATTTCCATGATCTTTCTCCTCCTCCAATAGTAAATATATATCCACTAGTGGAGTAGAGTCTTTTGAATCAAAATCCAAAAGCATCATTATACCCTTCAAATCTGCAGGTATTTTGAGTAGCGTATTCCATAACTCATGGTGTATTTTAAATATCTTAGTACCCTAGTTAGTGCTTTCCAATGCTCTTAGCTTGGATTGCTTGTATACCTACTCAACTAGTTTACATGATAGGCAAGATCTGGACGTGTACAATTTGTAATGTACATTAAACTTCCTATCACTTTCGAGTATTACAACTGAGCTACTGGTTCTACTTTATTTACTACCAGATTTATGCTCAAATCAATGGGAGTTTTGCGTAGTGGGCCATCAAAAGTATTGAACTTCTTGAGCACTTTCTCCACATAGTGGGATTGTGTCAAGCTAATTCCTTCAGATGTTTTGCCAATTTTGATTCCGAGAATCACATCAGCAATTCCCATGTCTTTCATGTCAAAATTTCTTTTTAACATTTTCTTAGTGTCTATGATTATATCATGACTACTACCCATTATTAACATATCGTCTATGTATAGACAAACTATGACAAATGCATTTGATGTGCCTTTAACATAAACACACTTGTCACATTCATTGATTTTAAAGCCATTTGACAACATTGTTGTGTCAAATTTAAGATGCCACTGTTTTGGAGCTTGTTTAAGTCCATACAACGATCTTATCAATTTGCACACCTTTTTCTCTTGACCGGGTGCTACAAATCCTCCAAGTTGTTTCATATATATTTCTTCTTCCAATTCACCATTTAAAAACGCAGTTTTTACATCCATTTGGTGAATCTCGAGATTATGCAAAGCAGCAATCGCAATAAGCACTCGAATGGATGCAATTCTTGTTACATGTGAATATGTGTCGAAGAAATCACTTCATTCTTTTTGTTTGAAGCCTTTAGCCACTAATCTGGCTTTATATTTATCAATAGTTCCATTTGCCTTATATTTCTTTTTTAATATCCATTTACACCCTAAAGGCTTACTACCTACAGGGAGATCAATCAACTCCCAGGTATGATTTTGTAAAATGGATTTTATTCACTATTGATGGCTTCTTTCCAGAGCAGAGCATCTGGACTAGATAGAGCCTCTTTAACTGTACTTGGCTCACCGTCTAACAAGTAAGTGACAAATTCAGGACCAAATGACGTAGCAGTTTTAGTCCTTTTACTTCGTCTTGGTTCTTCACTCTCTTGTGAAGAACTACTTGTTTTCTCATAAGTTCTTTTGTTAGAACTTATTTCAACCCTTTCTTATAAGGATATGCATTTTCAAGAAATATCGCATTTCTTGATTCAATTATGGTACCTTCAGAAATTTCTGGATTTTCTGACTTGTGTACCAAGAACCGATATGCACTATTGTTGTATGTATATCCTTTAAAAATACAATCAACCGTCTTTGGGCCAATTTTGACTTGTTTAGGTTCAGGTATCCTTTATAAGATGGCTTATGATTTTTCCTCAATTCATAAGGTGTCTTATTTTTTTCCTTTAAGTGGAATTTTATTTAAAATGTGGTTTGCTGTTAAAACAGCTTCCCCCCCACATGTTCTGAGGTAGCCCAGAACTAATCAACATGACATTCATCATTTCTTTTAAAGTTCGATTTTTGCGTTCAGCAATACCATTAGATTGTGGTGAATATGGAGCATTAGTTTGATGAATTATTCCCCACTGGTTACGTAATTCTTCAAAAGGTGCAACATATTCTCCACCTCTATCACTCCGAATTATTTTAATCCGACTGCCAAGTTGATTTTCAACTTCATTTTTATAATTTTTGAAGGCTTCCAACGTTTCATCTTTGCTTCTTAATAAATATAAGTAGCAAAATCTTGTGAAATCATCAATAAAAGTGATGAAATATTTTTTACCACCTCTAGTTTGCACAAATTTCAGATCACATATATCAGTATGTATCAGTTCTAGAGGTATTGTATTTCTTTCCACGGAATGAAAATGTAATTTAGCCATTTTAGCTTCAATACAGATTTCACATCTCTTTTGAGAATCAATTTTTGAAGTTGAAAGTAATTCCAAGTTCATTAATCTTTTTATAGCATTTAGATTAGATTAGCATGCCCTAATCTAACAAGCCACAAATCATAATACTCAAGCATATAAACAGAAGTAGACTCAATTTTATTGCTGCTTGAATCGGTTACACGACGAACTGCAATTACATTTATTTTGAACAGTCCATTATACAGATAACCTTTCCCTAGGAACTGTCCAAACTTAGTTAAAATCTATATATATAAAAGCAAAAACGTCTGCCATATATAGAAAAATCCCTCCCAAATTTTGGTTTCCCAATATGGAAAGTTTGGGTGTTGCTCATTTATTATTAAAGTGTAAACAAAGTCGGATAAATGACTTTATTATGGTGGCATTGAGAAATTAATTACTTTATTAAATGTGGCCAGCTGTTTTGTCTTGGGTCTCTAAAATGATTATTTTGTCTTGGGCCCCTAAAAATGACATTTAAAATTTGAATTTGGTCAGAATAATAAAACAATTTGAAAGCTACACGCCACTATGCAACACATTCCACGACAAATTAAATATACATATATTGAGAAAAGCTTAAATGATTTATAATAATGTTTTTTTCTCATTTACAAAATCTATTATAAATAGCATCCACCACCGTTCAAAACAAAACTCAACTACGTATGAACAAAAAAATCTGCAGAAGTGAGCAGTACGACTCCATCATTCAACTCGGCGTAAGGACACGCATTCAGACTACGAACAGTTGCTGATTTCAATGTACCTGCATATGGCAACAACCTAACTCAGATGTACGACAACAGAACGCCCAAGACAGTTTGTAAAGTTTTACTACCAAATTTGTTAGTTTACAAAATAACAATTTTCTGGAAGAGGGAATATGAAGTACTACAGAAGAAATATACAGAACTCCAAAAGATATTAACTACGATGAAGATCACTAAGCTGATAGTCGTCAAAAGAAAGTGTTGCATTGATGATAGTTATTTGAACGGTTAGTCTTTCAATATTTGTTTCATATATTTTTCATGTATTGAATGTAAATGTAATATAACCTAATAAGTAAATTCTCCCTGCATTTCTCATAATCTTATTTTCTCCATAGCAAATTTTGAAGATGGAAAAAAATGAAGTCAGAGTGCATGAACTTTGAAACGTTAAGTTTTCTAGTCGAACCATTTCAAGACGTGTTCGAAATTCTTCGAACTTTGAAACGTTAAGCCCTTTTGTGAACACGTCCGCTACTTGTTCTGCAGTATTGATATGCTTCATCTCAATATCTCTTTTAAGTACTTTTTCTCTAATGAAGTAATAATGTACTTCAACATGCTTTGTTCTCGCGTGAGATCTGAGTTCTCTGCTATGCGAATAGCTGAGTGATTATCACAATATAATTCTACTGCATAATTAATTGGTTGGTGTAGATCTTTCAATAATTGCATCAACCATGTACTTTCTTGAGCAGCCATTGTTGCTGCTCGATACTCGACCTCTGTTGTTGATAAAGATACTGCAGGTTGTCTTTTGCTACCCCATGAAATTGCAACTGACCCTAAGCTGAAAACATATTCAGTAGTAGACCTTCTAGTATCTTGACATCCAGCATAGTCCGCATCACAATATCCAACAACCTTGAAATTTCTACTCTTCTTGTAGAAAAGTCCATAATCAAGTGTTCCTTTTACGTACCTTAGTATACGACGGACTAGTTCAAGATGTGACTTCTTTGGCTTTTCCATAAATCGACTTGCGATCCCTACTGTATATGCAATGTCGGGTCGTGTTAGCGTCAAGTAGATTAGACTCCCCACAAGTTGTCTGTACATAGTTGCATTCTCCAAGTCTTTGCCTTCTTCAGCACATAACTTGACGTTTGCTTCGATTGGTGTTGATATCGGCTTGCAATCGATCATCCTGAATTTTTGTAGTAGATCTTTGGCATATTTTAGTTGGCATAGATATAATCCATCACTTGTTTTCTTTAATTCGAGCCCCAAGAAATGTTTGAGTTCTCCAAGTTCTTTCATCTGGAACCTTACTAATAGATTCCTTCTGTTTTGCTGAATTTCTTCTTCACCGTCTCCAGTGATGATGATATCATCTACATATACCAGAACTATTGCAAGTTTCTTTTCTCGTGCTTTTATGAAAAGACTTGAATCTGTTAGTGCTACTGAGTGCCCACCTTGAACTAAAAATTCAGCGATCTTACCGTACCATGCTCGTGGAGCTTGCTTCAATCCATATAGAGCCTTTTTTAGTTTGCACACATATTTAGGATTTTTCTTATCTTCAAACCCTGTAGGTTGCACCATGTATATCTCTCTGTCAAGTTCCCCATGTAGAAATGCATTCTTTACGTCCATTTGCCATAACTTCCATGACTTGCTAGCGGCTAATGCTATTAGGACTCTTACTGTTGTGATTTTGTCTACTGGACTGAATATCTCATCATAATCCAACCCATATTGTTGTGAGAATCCTCGCGCCACTAATCGAGCCTTATATCTTTCTATCGATCCATCAGGACGTCTTTTTATCTTATACACCCATTTATTAGATATGGGTTTAACTCCATCTGGTTTTGGTACCAAGTCCCATGTCTCATTTTGTCTTAGGGCCATGATCTCTTCGCTCATTGCTTTTCTCCATTCATTATTTTTAACTGCTTCTTCAAATATCTCAGGTTCTTTCTCACTTATATCTTCTTCTACCACTATATTGGCGTAACTGGGATTTGGCTTCCTTTGTCTACTAGACCTTCTTAATTGTGGTGAAGAGCTTGGATGATCTCCAACATCTTCTTGTGGTGCTTCAATCTCTTGTAATTGACTTGGCCTTGTTATTTCTGGTGTTGTTTCGTGTACTCCAGTTTTCCAAGGACTTTGGGTTGCTCTTGGGGAATCTTCAAGTTCTTGTTCTTTTTCAGTTTCATCATCACTCTTTTGAGTTTCTGGAAGTTTCACAAATTTCTCCTAAAGTTGATCTTCAATTTCGGTTGAGTCTGGTAATTCCAATTTTTGCGGCGTCCACCAAGAGGATGCTTCATCAAATATCACATTGTGAGAGGTGTAACATCGATTAGTAGTTGGGTCACAACATCTCCATCCTTTTCTTTGACTATCATATCCCACAAATATGCCCCTAATTGCCTTCTTATCGAACTTACTTCGGAGATGACTCGGCACGAACACGTAACAGACACATCCAAAGACTCTGAAGTGGCTCACAGTTGGTTTAGTTTTCCATAGTTTCTCGAATGGTGAGTTGAATCCCAGCTTTGCTTGCGGTATCCTATTGATTACATGTGTTGTTGTCTTCATACCTTCAGCCCAAAACCTAGCTGGTACATTTTTAGCATGTATCATACTTCGACACGTTTCTGCAAGGTGTCGATTTTTTCTTTCTGCTACACCATTCTGTTGTGGGGTGTTTGGACACGCCAGTTGATGGTGTATCTTTTGATCCTTCAAATATTGGGAGAATTCTCTCGATGTGTATTCTCCCCGTTATCCGTCTTGAAGACATTTTATCTTTTCTCCAATTTCTCTTTCAACATTTTCTTTAAAATCTTTAAATTTTGCAAATACCTCTGATTTTTCTTTTATAAAGAAAACCCAAATGTACCTCGAGAAGTCGTCAATAAATTTCACCATATAGCGCATGTCTTGAATCGAAGGTTGCTTGACCGGTCCAAATACGTCAGAATGTACTATCTCTAAAGACTTCTTTGCTCTATAACTTGATTCTTCAAATGGTAGGTGTGTGCTTTACCATATTGACCAAAGACATATAGTTTCATCTCTAATCTCAAGCGGAGGAAGACCCTTGAGCATTGATTTCTTCATCATCACCTTTAGCTTATGATAGCTTACATGTCCTAGTCTTGCATGCCACAAATCTGCCGTCTCATTCTTCCGTGTCTTGTCTACATATGCAGACTCTGCTGACATTACGTAGATGGACTCTAACTTTCGACCTTCCATGATAGGTGTACCATTAATTTTGAGATTTTGATACACCTTTACATCTTTGGGTCCAAAGAGTACATAATTACCAGATGTTGTCAATTGCGCCACTGATAGTAGATTTTTCTTCATACCTGGAACGTGATAGACGTATTGCAATTGTACTTGACTCGTACCGAATCATGGTGTGATAATTATCTTGCCAATATGAGCTATTGGCAATCTTGAGTTGTTAGCAGTCACCACCATTCAAACTCCCTTGTATTCGGTTGTATTCTGCAGCTTCTCCTTGTCTCCTGTCATATGATTGGAACATCCTGAATCAACGATCCAATCATTTTCATAGTTTATTCGTCCAGGGATGACTTCCGCTAATGTTGGTTCTTCTCTTAGGCTTGATTCAAGGATTTCCTCTCGAGCCTCTTCTATTATTGCCATAGATGCCTCAACATCCCACTCTTCTTCACTGTTATAATTTTCTCGCCCGTTTGATGTTGCTACATTCCCTTCTGCGGAATTTTTCCTATACCAGCATTCTCTGACATAGTGATTTGGTTTCCACATACATAGCATGAGACCTTCTTCTTTTGTTTGGACGTCTGACCTTTCTTGTAACGATTTTGTTCGACTCCCCTTACTTCAGGCCTTTTTTCTTCTTTTCTTTTATTTTGTTCTTATATTTATTATTTTGTTGACATGGTAGGCCTTTCTTTTTATAACTTAGTAAAGCTTCTTCTTCTTTCTTTAATGAAACATCTGCCATTTGTCTGGTTAGAGCTTCATGGTCAGCCAATATGCTTTCAAGGTTGACCAAAGAAGGTTGCTCTGACCATCGTTGTATGGTGGCTATAATACCCCTGAACTCGGGTCTTAAGCCGTGAATAATTATTCTTCTCATTTTAGCTTCTGGAACTTTGCTAGTGGAATCCAACTCAGAAATCTCACGACAAAGAGTTCTTACCTTGTTGAAGTATTCACTTATGGTCATCTCCCCTTGTCTGAGTGATAGGAACTCATTCTCGAGAAGTTGCAGTTTGAACTCATTTTTCTTGGAAAATAATGTCGCCAATGTGTCTCATGCCTTCTTTGGAGTGCTTGCGTCCCTTATATGCTCCAATAATTCTTTGTTAATCGTAGTCTTGAGTGCATACATAGCTTTTCCTGCCTTGATTTTCCATTTCCTCAAGGCTCCGGGTTCTTCTGGTGCCGTGACCTCATCTCCACCAACGACTTTCCACAGATCTTGTCCTTGGAGGTAAGACTCCATGCACGTCTGTCATGTAGTGTAGTTTTGATTATTGAGTTTCTCCATTCCACCTACCGCTTGTAGGTCTGTCATCGTGACTTGGATTACCTTCTCGTAACCGAGCAAGCTTCACTCCGCTTCACAATCTTAGATTGCGCACGACTCCTCAAGACTCAATAATCTCCTCCTTAATTGACGATGAACCCACGTCTTACCCGACTTTCCCAACGTGACTCTGATATCACGTTGTAGAATTTTAATAATGAAATTATTTATTAATATAAATTGGATACAAATATGGTTACAACACAAGGCAATTATTTGCCTTTTGCTTTCTCACACTATGCACTCTATTTTTATAATCTAAGCATTCCACTAATACACACACCTCACTCCATATCATATCATTTCTAGATTTTTCTATGGTGGAGGTGATGATTTTTCAATTCATAGATCTGGGTTTTTTTATTATTGTAAACACACATTGAATCACATATAAGGGATGCACCATTTCAAACTAGAAAATAAAATACGTATTGTTTTAGAACTATAAAGAACAAAGAGATTTGTGAGACGGTAGAAATTTGTGTCCAAAACAAAACTAAACGCTTTTGATAAAGCTTAAACTATATTTCTCATCAATGACAAACAATAAAAAATAAACGTACCTGCAATGATAGTAATCGATCAGCAACGAGAGTATATATCAATATTAAAATTAATGGACTTAATTTGTAAACAAACAGATTTCTCTAAAATTATTTTTACAATACAAATTTCTTGGTTTTGCATATCAATTCTGATATCTGTAACAAATGACTTTGTAGAAAATTAGCAGCAGCCAATTTTGCAAATTAGAAAGCAATCAATCGAACATGGATATTTTTTGTTTATGGAGAACAATAAATCTGTAAATATCAATTAAAAAAGGAGTTTGCAAAAATGTTAATCTGTCTAAAAAATTATCTCACATCAGTTCATAATTTCTTACAAAAGCAAATAAATCAAAGTTTCTATAATACACAGATCTGTCGAAACGAAAAAAAGATTAGGCGGAGAAAAAGAACGAAAATATAGTGACGATTTTTTTAAAAAAACCATTTCATATTTTCTACAAAAAATACATCAAAATTCCTATAATGCATAGATCTGTGCGAAACGAAACAAAATCGGACGAAAGAAAAGTATGAGAATATACCAATGAGATTCTTTACAATTGTTTTCCCAGTAACGAATGGAGCAAAAATCACAGCATCTTTTCGGGTTCGATTTCGTGTGAGAAACAGAGTGATTCTAGGCAAGATGTTTAGAGGGAAAATTGCAATTTTGGTCCCATAACTTTGGGGGTGTCAAAATTAGTCCCACTCGATTTTACTTTTTCAAAAATACCCTGTAATTTACAAATTGTATCAAAACTAGTCCCACTCGATTTTACTTTTTCAAAAATACCCTCTAATTTACAAATTGTATCAATTTGAGGACAAATCCTACCGCCGATTGGAATTTTCGCCGGAATTCATCACGTGATAAGCACGTGACACGGTGGGAATAAAATGCCAGCATGGAAAGAGATTTGAGGGGGAAAAAAAACTCGTCACCGAGATTTGGAGGGGAAAAAAACTCGTCAACACCCTGTAATTGGGCATATTTTTTGGGGGAAAATGGTGGTAACGAGTTTTTTTCCCTCCAAATCTCTTTCCATGTTAACATTTTATTTCCACCGTGTCAAAGAGGGTGAGAAATCCCCAAAATTTCAGGCCACGTGCTTATCACGTGACGCATTTCGGCGAAAATTTCAATCGGCGGTGGGATTTGTCTTCAAATTGATACAATTTGTAAATTACAGGGTGTTTTTGAAAAATTAAAATCGAGTGAGACTAGTTTTGATACAATTTGTAAATTACAGGGTATTTTTGAAAAAGAAAAATCGAGTGGGACTAGTTTTGACACCCACCCAAAGTTATGGGACCAAAATTGCAATTTTCCCGATGTTTAGAAGAATCTGGAAGTTTTAGAAATATGTAGAGTTTGATGAGAGAGAGGGTTTTGATGCATAATAATATATTACCGATTAGGGGTTACATGATATTGAGTTTTATTTTCTTCATTTCATGTTCATCATTTATTTTGGGCTGCCAACTAATTCGGCTGAATTTATATAATGATAGGTTATTAATCCAAAATGACATATTGTTACATAATATTTGGGATTTAAATAACAATGGCCAGTCTTTGTTGGCAGCCCAAAGGCCAAAGGTTATCCCACTGGTTATTGAAATATTTCTTTTTATATATATATATAAAAGATTGTGAATTTTAGGCCCATATAAGCTTTTAATCTTTCTATGGTTCAAATATGATAAATATGTTTAATTAAATGGTACTTTATTTTAGAACTTTTGTTTTTACAATGTTACTTTTTTTCCATTTTTTTTGGGTTTGATGTGTTGTGGATATATATTCTTATATTGTATATTTTCTGAAACGTTCAATTTTTTTGTTTGTAAATGAATGTACAACACCAAATATTTGTCACAATCATTTATAGTTGTTGTGTCGATAGTTACTAATCCAAATGATCTTAAAGATTTGTAATAGTTATAGCAATTAGTGCATAGGAAGAACTACCAATGTTTTTTTTTTTTTTTTATTGAGAGAGAAGAACTACCAATGTTGTATTTAAACAATTCTTTCAAATTTAATAATAGATTTTTTCCGTAATTTATGGTTGTAATTTTAAAGTTCTCTTTAATATAAAAAGAGAAAGGTTTTATTCTTGTATATATTTTTGTCTTGGATGTATGATTTATTATTACAATAATTAATTCAGCTTATTTATTTTAAATTTTATTATGTATATATATTTCAGAACATGACTATTTCATGTCCCAACGAAAATTGTAGCAAAATAAATAGATTTGTTTTCGGTTGAAAGTGAAAATCATAATTTTTCGAATATTTTCATTAAGAAATTTGATAAGAATATAAATAACAGAAGATCACCTTTCGATTGATGGTAGAAAGTCACTGAAGAATCCAAAAATAGAAACATTTAGGGTAGAAGGTCACTGAAAAAGCAAAAAGATAAACATACGAAACTCTAGTTGGGGTCAAAAGATTATTTTAAGAGAATATAGTACTTCTCAGAGAGAAAATATTATTATTATTTATTTTTTCAGATAACAGAGAAAAATTATTGATAGAGAAATAATTTGGTAGAAATATTAGAGGCGAAATATAGTAATTTATCTTAATATTTCAGGCATTTGGGCCACTGCCACACGTCCCAAATACGAGTTGGTCATTTGTTGGATCATATAGGTATCTTACATTAAATTCAATTGATTTTATATTTATCTCTTAAGCAATATGTCGCATTTTTACAACAAAGAAAAAAAATTGTACGCATAAAACTTTTGTGATTTATTATTTAATGCATATTTTTTTAATCATTTATTAGAACCCTAATATTGAAATAAAAATAAATTATTAAATACATACCGTGCATCGTACGGGTGGAATACTAGTAAACTTTTCAGACTCAAACATCAGTCTGAAACCATGGTTTACAAGAAGAGATCCTGACACTAGATCTTTCTGGATTTCTGGGACAAGAAGAACATCTTTCAAAAGCAGCTCTTTTCCAGAAAGTGAGCTTCAGAACCACGTTACCAAAACCTGCAACATTAGAAGAGGAAGAATTACCCATATTAAGTTTTCTACCTGTACAAAGGTTGTAGGTAGAGAACGCATCCTTGACAGAGCAGATATGCCGAGTGGCTCCCATGTCAACATACATTTATTGGATTATCTACAAGGTTTGCCTAAAAACCACCGCAGATAGATCCATATTGTTGGGAAATTAATTCTTAGATTTTGATGAATGCCATGTAAAACTTAGAATAGAAAGTTGGCACCCCATTTTTCTATTGTAAATTGCATTGTAATAGATAGGGCTGGTCGAGTGAGTCAAGTCATCTATGCCCGAACATGCAAGAAGACAAACCGGAGACTAGAAGGAAGACTCATTGTGAGGCGGTGAGTGTGGCAAAGAAGAGAAGAAGAACTCGATCAAGGAGCGAGCAATGAGATGCACTGAGTGAAGTATCACCAAGTCAACTCAAGATAGCCATGTCTCAAGTTGAAGTGACGAAAGAGTCATCCATGATTGGAAGTGACTCAAGTCACCTGGGAAATTAAGAAAATGCAATCAAGTCGAGATAACTGAAAGAGATCCGTTGCACAGAAATCAAGAGAATTACTTAAACAAGTAATACCTCCATACTACCTTTCTTGAAGTGCTTAGTCCCAGAAGCATGCAAAAGGAATAACCCAATGGGAAGCACTGCACCGTGTCAGAACTCTGAAAAGCTGAAGAATCGTTCATACGAGGAAACGTAAATTCTAAGGATCGCAACAAGATAAGCCAACGACCACAAGTGTCTTTTGAAAATAAGCCTATCTCTTCAACGGGCAAATTTTCAAAAGAACACTATAAAAGGCTGAGGAGTTTATTTGAGAAGAGGTTACCTTGACAACCTGACCACGAACATTCAAGCTAACATTTGAACTGTAACCAAAAATATTCTCAAGTTATTCAAGATCAATCATCAAGCCTACATTACGAAGAAAATCAATCCAACACTCACCTGTGAAGGAAAGACAACTTCAATCAGTTGAAGAGGAAACAATTTGAAGAATCAAGGGGTCTACATTCCACGGAGGATTGTAGGAAGGTTCAAGGTCGAACCAATCTCAAGTTTTTGGAGGGCTTCGTGATCAAATCCAAGGAGCTTGAGCAAGTGGGTTGTAGTAGCAAGGCAGCTGCCCTATGAAGAAGTTGAGTCGTACGAGAAGCCAGCTGTGTGACCAAGCCATCTCCAGACTGAGTCCCAAAGGATCAAGTCAGCTGTGTGATCGAGACTTGTATCTGGACTGTTACCACTCTGGATTACTCTAATGGCTAAAGAACAAAACCAACCTGACCAAGAAGATGAGGTACACTCTAACTCATCACACTCAGATACTAGTGATAGTGATTGTGACACACACACTTCATCACCCACTGATCTTTATGATTCATTAGGCAAAATGATGAAAGATTTTGAACATATTAAATCCTCACACACACTACTAAATGAGGAAAACAGCTACTCAAGAGCTAAACTCTAAGGTCGACTAAGGAGCTGAGTACTCTAAGTCAAATAGTTGATGAGAATAAAAGTCTAAAGGCTGAAAATGCTAAGTTAATAGCAGAGATAGTTGCTATAGAAAAGAGGGAGAATGACCTCAAAAATGTGATTGCCTCACTAAGGCATCTAAATCATTGGATGATCTTATTATGAGTCAAAGAGAATGTGGAGACAAGACAGACTTAGGATTTAATTCCTCTGTGCTATGTCAAGCTCCAAAAGTGATTTTGGAAAAAGGATCTTCAAGTAATGAAGTATCTCTAAAATCCAAAACTCCAAATGGTGCACACACATTTATTCCAAAGCACAATCACAAGCAAACGGCCTTGGTTATAAAGGAAAAGGAAAACGAACCTTTGAGTATACCGAGAGGACAAGCGAGAAGAAATCCAGCAGAGTTCCTCAAAGAAACTCCAAACATGAGATACTCAGAAAGAAAAACAGAGCTACCAAAAGCCCCATAAATTCTATAAAAGAAACACATATGATGGGAATAGTAGAAAATATCCAAGCCAAGTGATTGGAACAATGTGAACTATCAAAGAAAGATCTATGGAATACAAGCTGAAGTGGCAAAGGCCTAACTCAAGAAAGGCCATTCCAAAGGCATAAGAGTCACATCAAAGACACATATGCACCTAGGCACTACACTCGAGAGATTTCACAACTACCCAAAGAAGGCAATTGCTAAAACACATACACAGCATACGCACAAAAGAGACAATTGTATGAACTAACAGAACCCCCAAGCAATTTGCCAAAATTAAATATGATTATGGCACTTTGATAGATGGCAACCCCTTAGAGTCAAATCATTTGGCTATAGGTTGGTTGGATCATCTTACAATACTAACCCCTCAAGACCTGCATACAAGTATGGGTACCTAAAACCTAATTTCCTTGATTGCAGGTTCAAGGAGCAGCTGAGTGCCAAGGAACCTGGTACATGGATAATGGTTGTTCCAGACACATGACAGGAAACAAGAAATATTTATCAATATTCAAGGATGTTAGAGGTGCAAAAGTCATATTTGGAGGGAATGAAGCTCCATGAGTAATAAGAGGCATTGGATCCATCAAGAAAAATGGATTAGAAATTACAGATGTTGCATATGTTGAAGGCCTCAATTTCAACTTGCTAAGCATAAGTCAACTCGTGACAAAGGCTACAATGTTGGATTCAATATGGGTGTATGCCAAATCAAGGATCTTTGAAACTAATGAAATAGTGTTGCAAGGATGCATGCAAAAGAACATGTATGTGGTAGATTGGTTAACTGCAACACCAAGCACTTGTCTCATAGCAAAGAGCACAAATTTGAATCAAGTTGGTTGTGGCACAAGAAGTTCTAGTCACCCGAATTTCAAAACTATTAACAAACTTATAAGAAGTAATCTTGTGGAAGGACTTCCGGACTCGATTATGCAAGAAGGAAAGTATATGTGATGCATGTCGGAAGGGAAAACAGATCAAATCATCATTCAAAGAAAAGACATGTTCATCTTCAACAAGAATATTGCACCGCTACATATGGATCTATTTGGTCCATTGAACCAAACAAAAGTGGGAAGAAATACACCTTGGTGGTAGTAGATGACTACTCAAGATACACATGGACAATATTCATGTGTAAGAAGAAAAAGAAACTTTGCGAAACTACCACACGGTGATGAAGAGAATCCAAAATGAGAAGAGTCAAACCATTATCAAAATAAGATCGACGGAGGAACCGAGTTTGTCAATGGAATAACAACTCAAGATCTTGTATTGAAAATGGTATTGGTCATGAATTATCTGCGAAAGGACTCCACAAAAAATGGAGTTGCGCATAGAAGGAATAGAACTCTCAAAGAAGCGAAAGAAGGACTATGTTAGTGAAGCAGGTCGCTAAAAGATTTTGGGTCAAGCAATAAACACAAAGATGTTATACTCAAAATAGATGCATGATAAAAGGCACCGCAAAGACTCCCTATGAGATTTTGACAGGAGAAAGCCAAATGTTGCATACTTTAGAATATTTGGATGCAAATGCTTCATCCATAATGGCAAAGATAATTTAAAGGCTTTTGATGCTAAAGTCGATGAAGGTATCTTCTTAGATACTCAAATGTGAAAGCAAAGCCTGAGTGCTCAACATGAGGACAATGGTTACGAAGAATCCATCCATGTGGTGTTTGATGAACCAAATGTAAATGGAGAAAACATTGAAGAGTCACCGATAAGTTTGAATCAACCAACAATGCGAAAGAGTCCCTATGTTGAAGTCGGCTGGAGTTATAAGTCCGCACGAAGAAGAGATAGCCGAGTTTCAAAGACAAAATGAAAAATCTGCAGCGGTAAGTGATGATGAGAGAGCTAATCAAAATAACACAAACAAGCAAGACGATCAATCCACTAACTTACTCCAACCTGATATAAGATGGTCGAGAGACCATCCACCGAACTAATCATTGGAGATGTAAGAGAAGGTGTGAAAACTAGATCCGAACTCAACAAGAAGCAATGTTTACTTGCTTCATCTCACAAAAAGAGCCAAAAGATGTGTCACAAGCATTGGATGACACACATTGGATTCAAGCTATGCAAGAAGAGCTGAATCAGTTTGAGAGGAATAAAGTGTGGGAATTGGTTCAAAGACCCACCCATCAAAACGTTATTGGCACTAAATGGGTGTTCAGAAACAAGATGAATGAAGAAGGTTTTGTGGTGAGAAACAAAGCAAGATTGGTAGCCAAAGGGTATTGCCAAGAAGAAGGAATAGATTTTGATGAAACTTTTGCTCCTGTAGCAAGATTGGAAGTTATAAGGATGTTTCTTGCCTATGCAGCTTACAAGAACTTTATTGTATATCAAATGGATGTAAAGAGTGCATTCCTTAATGGGTTATTAGAAGAAGAAGTATATATTGAACAACCTCCAGGATTTGAGCAGAAGACTCTTGGAGATAAGGTATACAAACTCAAGAAAGCTTTATATGGATTGAAACAGGCACCCAGAGCATGGTATGATACATTATCACAATTCCTGACTGAGAACGGATTCACAAAAGGCAAAGTGGATATAACACTCTTCACAATTCAAGATGGGAAGAGTATACTGCTTGTTCAAATATATGTGGATGATATCATCTTTGGATCCACAAACAAAGAGTCATGTGTGATAAATTCTCAAATCTCATGCAAAGCAAATTCGAAATGAGCATGATGGGAGAGGCGACATTCTTCCTTGGACTCCAAGTAAAACAATGAAGGATGGAACCTTCATAAGTCGACAAAATACACCGGAGATTTAATGAAGAAATTTGGTATGGAAGAGAAGTCTTGAAAGTGAAAATACCAATGAATACATCGATCAAAATGGATATGGATGCACGATGGCAAGCACGTAGATCAAACAACATACGAGCACTTATCGATGGATCATTGCTCTATCTCACAAAGCAAGCGGGCCGACATCACCTTTGTCAAGTGTATGTGCAAGATTTCAATCGCCCCAAAAGAAAGCCACATGATGACGAAAAATCTTGAGATATTTGAAAGGAAGCCAAGAAGTTGGCTTATGGTATCCAAAGGAAGGTGGATTCAAGCTAATTGGCTATTCGGACTCGACTATCTTTGGTTGTATAGTTGACGAAGAGTACCTCGGCACATGTCAAGTGCTTGAAACAAAGCTAATTTCCTGGTTTAGCAAGAAGCAAAATTAAATAGCCACCTCCACAAATGACGAGAATACATAGTTCTTGGCAAAATTTGTTGTACCCAAGTCTTATGGATGAGACAGCAGCTGAGAGACTATGAGATTGAAGAAAAGTAAATTCCAATTATGTGTGATAACACAAGTGCAATTGCAATCACTCAAAATCGTGTGTTGCATTTAAGATCAAAGCACATTGATGTCAGATATCATTTCATAAGAGATCATGTTGAAAAGAAGGACATCACCTTGTAATATATCTCAACTGATAAGCAATTAGCTGACATATTCACAAAACCATTATGTGAATAAAGATTTGAAGAACTCAAACATGAATTGGGGTTAATTGAGCTGAGTTGATACTCAAAAAACTCAAAGAAAAGAGATGAAACACGAAAGGACGAAAAAGAGCTGAACTCTTAAATCAGCTAAGTGAATTAGCCATATCGGAAAATCAGCTGCATCGAGTTAGCTGGCAGCTGAGTATTTATGAGCAAAGAGAGAAGAGTTATATCGGTAAGGAACAAGTTCGAGTCATTTATGAGCAAAGTGACAAAAACGCAGTCGTTTTTACTAAGCGGGAATGTTTTTAAGAATGACGTCAGCATAATTATGACGTGTACAGTCAAAAGCTGCACACAAAGCTTATGATTGGATATAAATGCTGCCGCATTAAATACGAGAGATTAAAGGTTAATCGGCGTGCAAAATCTAAGCCGTTGATTTTGATCAAATTTCAAAAACCACCCGCACGTCCTTTCATGACCCATACTTAAACCATTTCGTCCGTTTTTCTCTCATTTTACCAAAACTGTTCATCTCTCTCAAGGCAAAAGAAAGAAACTTCTCTCTCAAAACCCTACAAACCCTCAAGATCATTTTTAAGTTTCGTTCGATAAAACATCTAGAAATGGCACCTACTCATGATTTTGTCAAGCTAGGAAATCAAATCCACACTGGGTCTACTGTGGATTTCGACGGCATGCTTAAACAAGGATCCGACAGCACTCTCGTGAAGAAAATTGCTGAGAAGGTGGAAAAATCTGGATTAAAACCATTTTTGACGATGGAGTTCCCAATGACCTACGTGGAAGAGGTCGCACAATTCTACGTGAACGCTGAAGTTCACGATGAGGGCATCAAGTCCTCTGTACACAGAAAAGAGTTCACCATCACTGCCAAGATCCGCGAGAACACGCTTGTTTCTTTGGCGGAAGGAGTGCCGGAGATTTATGAGGCTGATATTGACCTGGCTGCTACTTGGAAGGAAGTAGCTAAGTCTGACTGTGGTGAGAAAGTGGTCTATACAACTAACAAGAAGCTGCTGAAAGAGGACTACCACAAATTGTTGGACATTGTTGCCAAATGCATAGACATCAAATTTGGCAGCTTTGACCAGTTGTCCAAACCTAAATTGATCGTAAATGGCCGCGATCATTGAAGAAAAGAAGGTGAGTCAATGAGTTTGTATATAGCGGACTCTGCCAAAATGTTGGGAATAAATCCTTCAAGGAGGATGGTACGTTTGGAGGTTCCCTGGGATACGGCCTGGTGATTGGCCGGCTGATGGAAGTAAAAGGAGTCCCTCTTCGACATGGAAAGGCGTTCCATGTAAACAAGATAATGTTTCGATCAAACCTCTCTCGCGCACGAGAAGAGAGCTTACGCCAAGAGGGCGATCGAGTGAGGGGGAATCGATTGACCACAAGATACAAAATGTCTCCCCCCTCCTCCCAAGAAGACTATCTAAGAAGATCACGCCCCCTGCAAAGAAAGAAAAAGAAATTTACACCCGCCCTGCAGTAGTCACCCGCCCGCAGCCGTGTCTCTGCCCGCCCGCACCGGATGGAGAAGGAACCATTAATCCCTTCTCCGGTGATCAAGAAAAAGAGGATCGCCATTACAAGAAGAAGGCAACCTTAAGACAATCGAAGGCTCTTACCTTCAACGAACTGTAGAGGAAGTGGAACCGGATGTTCCTCTGGTGAAAACAAAAAGAAAAAAAGAAGACTTTCCAAGCTCTCCGAGCTTGAGAAGACCGCTGAGTCTACTACTCAGCTGGAAAAGATACCTGAGACTGCTGGAGAAGTAGAGTCTTCGGAAGTTATTGATGAAACGTCCAAGTCTGCTGAGGCCGATCAGCAGAGGCAACTCGAAAACCCAGCTGTAGACAGAATAGCTGAGGAACAAGGAATGGCTGAGACAACCGAATTACCTATTGAAAGGGTTGTGTTTCCGCCTGTAACAGAGGCTACTGAGAATGTCGAGCAGCAAAGTTTGCTACCCTCAATCCCTGAGCAAGAGGGACATCAGGAAGATGATGACAATGATGATGATGTGATGATCCTAACCCCACCATACCCAGACATTCAAAATCATCTGCGAAAATGGAGGAAATGGAAGCTGAGTCGATCCAGGGAACAGTTCCAAAGACCCGAATTTATTGAAGAGGAACTGTTGAACTTTCTCAGATTGACCAATGTGGTCCAAGCACTGGACGAAGAAAACTGCACGATATCTTGCGGATCTTCAAGGACAATGAGAATGAGAGACGCGAGAGAAGTTGAGGCTCGTGAAAAGGCCAAAGATTTGTCCCTTTATCGAACCACCGATCATACACATCCTCACCTTGACGCCCTATCGACAGTGAAGAGGATCTCAACCTTGCTGCCGCCACGTAAAGAGTTGCAAATGCAGCAAGCAATGCACGAATCCGAATCCTACATGAGCAAAGGATGATGGAGGGACCAGGAGTCCTCCACATCACAAATGGAGATTGATCCCATGGGAGTGGTGCAAAGATATTGCCATGTTGTCGCCGCCACCACTTCCCACTCATTCGGAGGAAGGTATTAAGGAACTGGCGATGAAACGGGATTGTGGGGACCCCAGTCGAGCCAACCCCTAATGAAGGTGTCTTACCACCCGCCCCAACGGCTGAATACTCAATGGGAACAGTAATGAGTCCGAGACGAGTGACCCCTTTCCAAGTCACTCACCTGGTGTGCCACCGAGGGAAACTCCCTCCACTGCAGCAAGGTCGGAGGATGTTGCGCTTGACTTCACAACGAATCTCGGAGGCGGGTGGAGAAGGAACAAAATGGATACACAAAGAAGTTGTCACTGAAGAAGCTCGGTGACGATTAAGATCGTCTCACTGGTGAAGTGCCAACCGCTCTGCAGCGATGACGCTGCGATGCAATGAGGCACGAGGAAGGAATCGCCGGAGTTAACACTGGGCAATGAAAGTGCAATCCATGGAGTTGAGACTCCGGCGGATGCCACCTCGAAGACCCCAAGACAGTTGACACACCGTCGAAGGGGATGTCCAGCCTCGCCGCAGTTGAGACTGCAGGGAGGTAATGAAGGCCAACGGGAGGTTGAGACTTCCCGGGGTAAAGAGATTGAAGCACAGAACATCCCTCCTGCTATCATTGATCCATCGAGAAAAGGAGATAAGTGTCCTTCACGATTCCCAAGATAATCCTGATGTAACTTTTCCGGGATCCGGGTGAAGATAAAGCCGAGTCATCCCCTATTGCCGATCCAAAAGACTCAGCTGAGGATGTTCCAACCACGAGTAAGTCTGACCTCAAGACTACTCGCCAAACATTCAACTTTGATGATGAGCCACCCATGGAAATCTCATCATCGTCCGATGACGCTCGATAAGGCCGAGGACCCGGTCGACTCATGTGGAAAACCACCAGAGACCGAAGAAGGCATTTCGCTAGGCAACAGGCTCAAAGAAGTCGGGTCGACTTCACAATAGACCACAACAAATAGAGTCCATCACGCAGCTCCCAAGCCGCAGCAGGTTCGACTCCTCGAGGGGACTTCACGAGCGAATTGTCATTGAGCGATTCCCGTTGCCGTGATGATCCTTTTGTAGAATCATTTTCCTTCTCTCGGAGGTACGACCTCCCAAGAATCGCTAGAGATCGAGAGCGCTTCCATAAACCTCCGATCCTCGTTATTCCAACAGACACCATTGTTCCAAAGCAGACTTATGACTTTGACGCTTGGCCACCACCGAGACAGGACAAATGAGGTTCGGGAAGTTTTCAAAGCCCTATTTGCTTTGAGATTGAAAAGATGGAGAGGCACCAGGCCTCACCGAGATGAGGTGATAACAGAGACACCAACCTTACTGGCGATCCGTGAGGCATAATAGTCGATCCGGGAATGGTGGCAAAAGCGGCAATGACAATGCGCGTGGAACAAGCTCGATACTTCAGGACATTGTTCAACAAGTTGCTAGTCGGGGGTGAGACTCGCTAATGCAAAAACAAGAATGCAAGAGCACATCGAACGTATGCATGAATCTCACACCACGAGATACATCTGCGTGTGAATATAATAAGAAAAGAGCTTATGCGCGTAGAGAGAACATGGATCGAAAGTTCACCTTCTCATGGCCGAGATGAAGTTGGTAGCAGTGAATCCAACGCCACTCGCTCACGAATTCCGCGCAAAGATACTCCGCAGCCAGATTGACGAACTCGGCTATCGGAAACTCCCAGACTCGCCACTCCAACACTCTGCAAAGACCTATGGATGAAAAGAGAAAGACAGTTTGAAGTAGGGATGAAGGAAGTGGAAGGAAAGATGGATGCGAGTTATGAACATTCAAACAACATGGAGGCATTCCAACAGACAGAGACACTTATGCCATTTCGAGATCAGGAACCGAGCCAAGATCTATTGATGAATTCAAGACGCTCGCATCTGAAGGTTACTTCGCAAAATATGTCCATGGCTTAAGCACTGGATTTGCACCGGGAAAAAGGTCTCAAACTATGTGAAGAAGGCGACAGCAACTGACTTCTTGGCAATCGCTCTGTTGGTCACTTTGCTAGTCACTCACCGGGAAAAAGAAGGCCCCAAGATAAATACACGCCCGCAGGCGGAGGAAGAAGCGATGGTGGAGGAAGAGGTTTCGGACCTAGATCTCGCCCAAAAACATTGAGTACATAGATCCGTGCAAGAAATGAGGGATCTATTGGGGTGATTTGACGAAAGTAGCCAACCCGCAAGTGGCTAAGAACAATCTTTGAGTATGTGAAGAGAATTGAAGAGGAAAATAAAAGACAAACTCAGCTATGGGAGGAAAGACAATAAAGACGAGAAGAGATGAAGTCACCAAAGGCGATGAGAAAAAGAAGGCAAATGAAGATGAGAAGAGAAAAGAGGTCGAGGAAGATGACAGAGTCAAGGAGATGAAAGAAGGAGAAGCGTGAAGGAGATGAAGTGTTATCTTGACCACCCCTTCATGTATTTTACTATGTAAATACATTTTATGTAAGTCTTCTGTACATCGAATAAAATCGTACAATTTCTATACTTGTGTAGATATAGAACAACATAGTTACTTTAAGTTCCATTTAAGCTCTGATACACCTTGTAAACAACTATGTAAAGAACAAGAATGTTATGATCAATAAAAGATTGATTCTACGCATACATTATGTGATTCTGCATTGTCTATACGTATCTTTGTTGTTACTTTATTGTATGAATGTTTTAAGTTTTGGCATCATCAAAAAGGGGGAAATTGTTGGGAAATTAATTCTTAGATTTTGATGAATGCCATGTAAAACTTAGAATAGGAAGTTGGCACCACATTTTTCTCATTGTAAATTGCATTGTAATAGATAGGGCTGGTCGAAATGAGTCAAGTCGGCTATGCCCAACATGCAAGAAGACAACCGGAGACTAGAAAGAAGACTCATTGTGAGGCGGTGAGTGTGGCAAAGAATAGAAGACAGAACTCGATCAAGGAGGAAATGGTGAGATGCACTGAGTGAAGTATCGATCAAGTCAACTCAAGATAGCCATGTCTCAAGTTGAAGTGACGGAAGAAGTCATCCATGATTGGAAGGCGACTCAAGTCACCTGGGAAATTAAGAAAATGTAGTCAAGTCGAGATAATCGAAAGAGATCCGTTGCACGTAAATCAAGAGAATTACTTAAATAAGTAATACCTCCATACTACCTTTCTTGAAGTCTTTGAGTCCCAAAAGCATGCAAAAGGAATAAACCAATGGGAAGCACTCGCACCGTGTCGAACTCGAAAAGTCAAGAATCGTTCATACGAGGAAACGTAAATTCAAGGATCGCAACAAGACAAGCCAACGACCACAAGTGTCTTTTGAAAATAAGCCTATCTCTTCAACGGGCAAATTTTCAAAAGAATACTATAAAAGGCTGAGGAGTTTATTTGAGAAGAGGTTACCTTGACAACCAGAACCACGAACATTTAAGCTAACATTTGAACTGTAACCAAAAATATTCTCAAGTTATTCAAGATCAATCCTCTAGCCTACATTACAAAGGAAATCAATCCAACACTCACCGTGAAGGAAAGACAACTTCAATCGATTGAAGATGAAACAATTTGAAGAATCAAGGGATCTACATTCCACGGAGGATTATAGGAAGGTTCAAGGTCGAACCGGTCTCAAGTTTTTGGAGGGCTTCGTGATCAAATCCAAGGAGCTTGAGCAAGTGGTCAGTAGTAGCAAAGCAAAGCCTACCGCGTGAAGAAGCTAAGTCGTCACGAGAAGCCACTTTGTGTGACCAAGGCATCTCCGATCGAGTCCCAAAGGATCAAGTCACCGTGTGATCAAGACTTGTATCTCGGGTCATTAACCACTTTGTATATTGATCAATACTTAGTGGATTCCTCTAGGAGTTGGAGAAGAGAGGAGTAGAAGAATTACCCCATCTTCGAACCTCTATAAAAACTTATTGTGTCATTTATATTTCAAAGACTTTAATTTCTCGCATATTACTTTCATATCTCACGACATATTTGCTATCCAATTGATAATTAACTAAGTGCTAAAACCAAGTATTAAAACAAACTTAACCAAATTCAAGGGTATTAAGTCTTCCAATGAAAACATATCACGATCGAGTTAAGTCTTTTAGTCAAAACAATTTGAGTTATTCTATCAACAAACTCGATCAGTGCATTGAGTGACTAACTCTGATTAACTAACTTAGTCGTCCTTCAAGGACTCACCGGAAATATTAACTCGAATTTTTAAAAAAGGACTAAATTCGAAAAGTTGGTAAGGTTTATTCAACCCCCCCTTCTAAACCTTACACTCACACCCCCTGGGACCTACGCATATCAGTCAGCTCTTGGATCACACCACTGTGCTCAACCACATTGGCATTAGGCTGTCTATATTTTGGTTTTTTAGGAAGCCGACAGTCCTTAGCCTTGTGGTTGGGCTTACCACAATTGTGACAATTTTCTATACATGGCTTTTTTTTTACATGCTTCTTTCCCTTGTAGTTGTTGTTATTGTCACGTTTCCTTTTGTTGCTGTTACTAGAACTGCCATGTTCTAGCAAATACGCCTTTGCATCAACAACACCCTTTTCAAACCTTGAATCTAATTTGTGATTACCTTCCTCAATTCGTAAACGCATAATTAGCTCTTCAAGATTTATTTCTTTTCGTTTGTGCTTCAAATAATTTTTGAAGTGCTTGCATCCAGGCGGCAATTTTTCAATCATGCACGCCACTTGGAAAGCTTCATCCAATTGCATTCTTTCTGCACGAATATCGTGCATAATTAACTGCAATTCTTGAACTTGATCTATGACAGTTCTAGAATCCACCATCTTGAAATCTAGAAACCTACCAACCACGAACATCT